>JAVSCE010012296.1:0-132091 GCA_032199065.1 Smutsia gigantea
GGGAAAGCCTGGATAGTCTGACAGCTGTGCAGACGTCATTGGCTCAAAGGATGGGCTTTCCCAGACCTAAGGCAGGATAAGTAATCAAGGTGGGTTGGTGACATCACTGTGTACCTAGGAGACTCATGAGGCCTAAGTGAGGTGAAACAAGACGTGCCTGTATGGCATTGTAGCTGCGGTCCTGAGAATCCCTCAATACTGGCAGCTGCACTGGGCTGGGCTGTGTATCACCCTGAATATAAATGCATGCAGTCCTTCTATGGGTGGTTTGGCAATATCGATAACTGCTCTTAACCCCTGGTATTGCAGTTCCACGTACAGGAGTCTCCTTTAGAAATGCTCCCAGCCTTGTTCGTAGTAGTGAAAAAGAGGAAACAACCTACGTGTCCATAGTGGGTGACTGATCGGTATCCTTCTGTGAAATACTCTATGGCCATTAAAAAGAATAAGCTTTGCCTCTGGCTCTGATGCGAAAGGTGTCCATAATACATTGCCAAATGAAAAAAGAAGGTTGCAGAAATTGTGTATACTATAATCCTAATTTTTACATTAAATTTATTGAAATAATATAGCTAACTGTGAGTGATCCATTGTTTTCAGCATAATATAGGTGTCACACATTTTTCCTGATAACTAAAGAAGATAGATGGCCAGATAAAATAATAATAGATTCTAGATTAATCATCGATTAATCATTAGTTATTGATTATATACTCTAATTAGTAATCTAAGTTAAGAATAAAACAATAGACTCTAGAATTACAAATTATATTACAGGAAGTGTCCTGAGAGATCAGCCAACCCAACTCCATGTAACAGATGAGGAAGTAAGGACCGGAGAGGCTAGCATTCTCCACTCTATGTTTAGGGCAGTAACTAGATGCCAGGCACTTAGTGCTGGAATGTAAAAGTAAACAAAACATGGTACCTGTTAAAGGAGTTCATGGACAGGCCAGTGGATGATAGTATACAATAAGCAGGACATTACCACGCATATTAATGTAAGAAAAGCATATGCAAGCTGCAAGGTTGCACCTGATCCAGGCTTGTGAGCAACTGCTAGGGAAGGTCATGGGTGAGCTGACCTGGGAAGGAAAAGCAGGAGTCAGACCAGGAGTTCAGGGAACAGAGTCCCAAGAAGACCAAAGGAAAGGAAAGCACCGTGCATTTCATTAAACAAAAGTTGGGAGTATAAGAGCATTCTAGTCCTGGACTTAGGAGACAACAGTCTCTTATCTCCTGGTTCAGTGCTATTTTTAAAATACTACCTGTCCCTCAGGGTCTGTTAACAAGTTTGTGTGTTTCAGCACATGTATCAATACTCTGGCATAGAAAAAAAGCAGCATACATGGCTCATGCTTACCCAGATTGTAGACATTAAGATTTTCCAAAACCTGCTGCTTAAAATGCCTCTTTAGAGGAGTAGTATAGATTTCCATTAAAACTAAAATATTTATATCAATCAGGTCATGTCATAGAGCCCTTAAATCTGGAAGGGATTTTAAAGGGTCCTTTGGTCAGTGGCAGGAGAGCGGCCATGGGAGCAGTTGAACACTCTAGTGCAGGAAATAAAGGGGTCATTGTCTGTAAACTAACCAAAATCATCTGCTTTTTATTATCAATATCAATTCTCAACAATGTTAGTAATAAAATATACCTCCTCGCCACATCAAACTGCTCCTGCAGACCCCTTTCCCCTTAGTATGCTATGGCACTCAGTACACCTGCCCATGCATGAGGACCAAGTGGACTTTATAAAAATCTGAAGTATCCGTATTAGCCATCTATTCAGCTCACACTACTGTTGGGGGGAGTGTTGTGTATTTTCCTCGGTTCATGTCCCCACCACAACAAAGAATTAAAGGGCAGAGACACGGTAATGAAGCAGAGTAAAAGTTTTAAAGTTACCTAAACAGAAAAAGTGTGGATGACTCAGGGAGGAGAGGCACCCTAAAAGGTTTAAGCTTTATTTAAAGAGAGAAAGTGCACACTTGGAGAAAGGGGAGTGAGAGCTACCTCATAGGAGAGGTGCACTGAAGGGTCAAGATAAATTTTTAAGGCTACGCACTTAGAAAGTGTGGGCGACCTCAGAGAGAGGAGCGCACTGAAAGGTTTAGGGTCTGGGGTTTTACCGGCGGTTGAGGATTTTCAGGAAAGCGACAAAGTGCCAGGTGTGGACCTGCCAAACGGTCTCATGATGTTAATCTTTGATAAGACATTAAGGTTCTTTTTTTTTTTTAACTTACCACAAGAAATATACTGCTTTGATTGCTTTCTGGGATATCAGCTTCTGTCTGGAAGCATATCAGTCAAGACTGTCTGCCCTGCCTCCAAGGTAGGCTGAGCCATTGTCTGCTTGATTAAAATGCAGTCTTAGCTTTAAGATAGAATTCTTCCTAAATAAGCCGGGCCTTTGATCAGGGTAAAGTAAATCTTACAAATGGTATGTTCTAACTGACACAGTGAAAACATAGGCTATGCTGAGATACTTTTCTTTATCTGGGGAATATTCAAACTTTTAGGCCAAGTTGCTCCTGGCCTTCTGAGCTTTTTGTTTTATTTTTATTTTTTGCTATTATTAATGTACAATTACATGAGCAATATTATAGTTAATAGATTCCCCCTATTATCAAGTCCCCACCACATACTCCATTACAGTCACTGTCCATCAGCTGAGTAAGATGCTACAAAATCACTATTTGTCTTCTCTGTGTTATACTGCCTTCCCCGTGCTACCCCCCAACCCCGCTAGTTCTGTGTGCTAATCATAATACCCCTTTTTCCCCCTTATCCCTCTCTTTCTACCCATCTTTTCCAGTTCCTTTCCCTTTAGTAACTGTTACTCCATTCTTGGGTTCTGTGAGTCTGTTGCTGTTTTGTTCCTTCAGTTTTTGCTTTGTTCTTATACTCCACAGATGAGTGAATTCATTTGATACTTGTCTTTCTCCACCTGGCTTATTTCTCTGAGCATAATACCCTCTAGCTCCATCCATGTTGTTGCAAATGGTAGGATTTGTTTTCTTCTTATGGCTGAATAATATTCCATTGTGTATACATACCACATCTCCTTTATCCATTCATCTACTGATGGACACTTAGGTTGCTTCCATTTCTTGGCTATTGTAAATAGTGCTGTGATAAACATAGAGGTGCATATGTCTTTCTCAAACTGGGCTACTGCATTCTTAGGGTAAATTCCTAGGAGTGGAATTCCTGGGTCAAATGGTATTTCTATTTTGAGTTTTTTGAGGAACCTCCATACTGCTTTCCACAATGGTTGAACTAATTTACACTCCCACCAGCAGTGTAGAAGGGTTCCCCTTTCTCCACATCCTTGCCAACATTTCTTGTTGTTTGTCTTTTGGATGGTGGCCATCCTAACTGGTGTGAGGTGATTATCTTATTGTGGTTTTAATCTGCATTTCTCTGATGATTAGCGATGTGGAGCATCTTTTCATGTGCCTGTTGGCCATCTGAATTTCTTCTTTGGAGAAGTGTCTGTTCAGATCCTCTGCCCATTTTTTAATTTGGTTATTTGCTTTTTGTTTGTTGAGGTGCATGAGCGCTTTATATAATTTGGATGTCAACCCCTTATTGGATATGTCATTTATGAATATATTCTCCCATACTGTAGGATGTCTTTTTGTTCTGTTGATGGTGTCCTTTGCTGTACAGAAGCTTTTTAGTTTGATAGAGTCCCACTTGTTCATTTTTGCTTTTGTTTCCCCTGTCTGGGGAGATATGTTCATGAAGAAGTTGCTCATATTTATGTCCAAGAGATTTTTGCCTATGTTTTTTTCTAAGAGTTTTATGCTTTCATGACTCACATTCAGGTCTTTGATCCATTTTGAGTTTACTTTTGTGTATGGGGTTAGACAATAATCCAGTTTCATTCTCTTACATGTAGCTGTCCAGTTTTGCCAACACCAGCTGTTGAAGAGGCTGTCATTTCCCCATTGTATATCCATGGCTCCTTTATCGCATATTAACTGACCATATATACTTCAGTTTATATCTGGGCCCTCTATTCTGTTTCACTGGTCTGTGAGTCTGTTCTTGTGCCAGTACCAAATTGTCTTGATTACTGTGGCTTTGTAGTAGAGCTTGAAGTCAGGGAGCGTAATTCCCCCACTTTATTCTTCCTTCTCAGGATTGCTTTGGCTATTCGGGGGCTTTTGTGGTTCCATATGAATTTTAGAAGAGCTTTCTATTTTTAACTGGTTAACTCTTTGAGTCCCTTTTCATGGGTTTTACTGGCTTTATTCTCTTTCCACTCCACTCATATCTATTTTTTCGGTGGACAATATCACACTAATTTTTGGTGAAGGTTTCCTGGACAGGATAACAACCCTCGACTGCATAAATGCCGATCCTGGTTTCATAGCCTTAAGCTGACTTTCTGTGGGCCAACACCTGGATGCCCATGTGTCCCTGGGGCCCCTTGTGGAGTCACTACTGGTCTCAAAGGCTGTCTGAGGAAAGTCAAGAGGATCCTGAGGGGTTCGTCAGAGTGATCTTTGAGGGCTGCTTGGGTGTTCTTGAAGTCTCTCATACCTGCCATATCGCTCCTCCTACAGGGCCTCTGCAAAGATTGCCTGAAGCATGTTTCCTCCCCTCTTTCTGTCTGTATCTCCTACTCACCTTCAGATCTGCCTGACTCGTCAAATCCCTTTGTTTTCATCTCTCAAAGCACCCTGTAGACCTCCTGTAACTGTGACAGTAATACAAATGTCACAATTTTACATTTGTTCGTGACATAATTTGACTCATGTCTTTCTTACCCCTCACCCCTTAGATTATAAACTGCATGAAGTCTGAGCTCATATCTGTTTATTCCCATCACTGCATCTTTAGAACTTAAACTTGTCAACATGACCCCATTCTTACAGAGGAAAACCGACCCGAGTACTCTCTTGCTGGGGATGACCAGAGTCCTGAAGTCTGAGCGAGTGGGGGGAGAGCAGGGCACAGCCACAGACCCAGGCACCCTTCCTACCGCCATCCCTGGGGAGCCACTACTGTGCTGCCTCAGGTCCTCAGGTCCCCGGGGGCAAGAACACCCTGACCTGCTGCCCGCAGACCCTGTTCCATGCATACTATGCCACCTCTGGTCATGCTATAGCTTCTTTTGTATGTGTTTGGGACAAAATCCAGTAACTGTGAACAGTTACAATACCCCCCACCTGCCGGCCCTGGGAGGTCAGATCCAAAAGAAGATTTTTTTGTTTTGCTGAAGTGGATGGTGAGGGAGGATGAACAGAGACGAGCTGAGAGATGGATAGCTGGCTTTACACAGATGGGGCTTGAAGCCCCTGTGCAAAAAGCCAATCCTGATGGGGGAGAATGCAGAGGAGAGAGAGATGTGAGCATTGCCCTCCACAGTGGAACTCCGTGAAAGGAGGGATTTGTAAAGAGATTGCTAGGAAGGCATGCTATGTAACTCCTTCCTTACATCCTCAAGAGACCTTCAGTAAAGATCCCTTGACTTTTCAAGTCTCTTTGGAAAGGATTTCATATGTGATGTTCTGAAGTGATGAGACTAAAAGATAGACCAGGAAGGTCCAGATTTCTCTGCCACGCTGTGGCTTTCTCATAGGAAAGGACTGTGAAAAGGGGAAAGGGAGTGTTCTGCTCAGCTCCACAGTTCTAACTTTCTCCGTATGGCTCAGTGGGCTCCAGGTTTATATCTCTGTCTCTTGTGAGTCTACCCTGAGAGCTTGTTGACAAAATGGAATTTCTGAGTCTGCAGACCTGAGGATCAAATTCTATAGCAGTCACCCCACCAAGATGCCACCTCCTCAGTGGTAACCCTCGAGCAGAGATAACCTTCATTTTCTTTCATCTAACAAATATTTATGTTATTTGCCAAGTACCAGGTTAAGTGCTAAAGATACAGGGATGGGAATAAACAGATATGAGCCCAGACGTCATGCAGTTTATAATTTAACGGGTGAGGGATAAGAAAGACATGAGTCAAATTACATCACAAACAAATGTAAAATTGTGACATTTGTATTACTGTCACAGTTACAGGAGGTCTACAGGGTGCTTTGAGAGATGAAAACAAAGGGATTTGAGGAGTCAGGCAGATCTGAAGGTACATAGGAGATACAGACAGAAAGAGGGGAGGAAACATGCTTCAGGCAATCTTTGCAGAGGCCCTGTAGGAGGAGGGATATGGCAGGTATGAGAGACTTAAACCAGGGGCTGGAGTGGGGAGGGAGGTGGAATGGGTTGGGAGAGAAGAAGGCGGGGAAGGAGACAGGGGTGCCAGGACCTGAATACATTTGTGTTTTTAGAAGGTCACTCTGACCAGAATGGATGAGGGAAGATAACTGAAGAGGCTCTTACTGCCTCACTAGCAGATGTACATCCCAGAAAAAAATCCTCACCCAGGCCACAAGGGGACATGCACGAGGTTGTTCACCGTGTCATTGTGTAGCCAGTAGTTGGAGGCCACTGAGAGGCCCATCACCATGGGTAAAAATAACTAAAATGTGGGTGTCTGATACGAAATAATGCATGGTTTTTGTGAATAACAGGCTAGGTGAACACAAGGAGAGGTCCTAAAAACATAGTGCTGAGGGGACAAAGTAAGAAATAGAATGAGGTTGATAACACAATACCATTTAGGTAAATTAAAAATACTTGAATACTAAACAACACATATGTTTTACAAAGGCACTCCCATGAATATTGGGGAAGAGGACCGGAGAAAAGAGGAAAAAGGCCACGAGTATACAAAATGAGAGAGCACACAGACCCCAATGACTATAGTGTGCCATAAAGTGAGCAATGAACAACCCAACCTCTACATCTGGGATTAAACAAAAATCTTTTGCAGTTGTTCAGGCAAGAGCAGAGGCACCTTGGACTGGGGTAGATGTAGTGGAGAGGCAAGTGGACAGATGATTTTTTTTTTATAATTTATTTTGGTATCATTGATCTACAAACACATGTGCAATATTATGATTATTAAACTACCCCTTCATCAGGTCCCCTCCACCAACCCCATTACAGTCACTGTCCATCAGCATAGTGAGATGCTATAGAATCATTACTAGTCTTCTCTGTGTGGTACAGCCCTCCCCGTGCCCAGCCAACATTACGTCTGCTAATTATAATGCCCCTTTTCCCCCTTGTCCCTCCCTTCCCACCCATCCTCCTCAGTTCCTTTCCCTTTGGTAACTATTAATCCGTTCTTGGGTTCTGTAAGTTTGCTGCTGTTTTGTTCCTTCAGTTTTTTTCTTTGTTCTTATACTCCACGTATGAGTGAGATCATTTGATATTTGTCCTTTTCCGCTTGGTTTATTTCACTGAGCATAATACCCTCTAGCTCCATCCATGTTGTTGCAAATGGTAGGATTTGTTTTCTTCTTATGAATAATATTCCATTGTGTATATGTGACATATATTCTTTATCCATTCATCTACTGATGAACACTTAGGTTGCTTCCATTTCTTGGCTGCTGTAAATAGTGCTGTGATAAACATAGGGGTGCATATGTCTTTTTTAAACTGGGCTGCTGCATTCTTAGGGTAAATTCCTAGGACTGGAATTCCTGGGTCAAATGGCATTTCTATTTTGAGTCTTTTGAAGAACCTCCATACTGCTTTCCACAATGGTTGAACTAATTTGCATTCCCACCAGCAGTGTAGGAGGGTTCCCTTTTCTCCACATCCTCGTCAACATTTGTTGTTGTTTGTGTTTTGGATGTTGGCCATCCTCACTGGTGTGAGGTGATATCTCATTGTGGTTTTAATCTGCATTTCTCTGATGATTAGCGATGTGGAGCATCTTTTCATGTGCCTGTTGGCCATCTGAATTTCTTCTTTGGAGAAGTGTCTATTCATGTCCTCTGCCCATTTCTTAATTGGATTATTTGCTTTCTGTTTGTTAAGGTGCATGAGTTCTTTATATATTTTGGATGTCAATCCCTTATCAGATACATCATTTATGAATATATTCTCCCATACTGTAGGATGTCTTTTTGTTCTACTGATGGTGTCCTTTGCTGTACAGAAGCTTTTCAGCTTGATATAGTCCCACTTGTTCATTTTTGCTTTTGTTTCCCTTGCCCGGGGAGATATGTTCATGAAGAAGTCGCTCATGTTTATGTCTAAGAGATTTTTGCCTATGTTTTTTTCTAAGAGTTTTATGGTTTCATGACTTACATTCAGGTCTTTGATCCACCTTGAGTTTACTTTTGTGTATGGGGCTAGACAGTAGTCCAGTTTCATTCTCTTACATGTAGCTGTCCAGTTTTTCCAACACCAGCTGCTGAAGAGGCTGTCATCTCCCCATTGTATATCCAAGGCTCCTTTATCAAATATTAATTGACTGTATATGTTTGGGTTAATGTTTGGATTTTCTATTCTGTTCCACTGGTCTGTGGGTCTGTTTTTGTGCCAATACCAAATTGTCTTGATTACTGTGGCTTTGTAGTAGAGCTTGAAGTCAGGGAGCATAATTCCCCCTGTTTTATTCCTCCTTCTCAGGATTGCTTTGGCTATTTGGGGTCTTTTGTGGTTGCATATGAATTTTAGAATTATTTATTCCAGTTCATTGAAGAAAGCTGTTTGTATTTTGATAGGGATTGCATTGAATCTGTAAATTGCTTTAGGTAGTATAGCCATTTTGACAATATTTATTCTTCCTAGCCAAGAGCATGGGATGCATTTCCATTTGTTAGTGTCCTCTTTAATTTCTCTTAGGAGTGTCTTGTAGTTTTCAGAGTACAGGTCTTTCACTTCCTTCGTTAGGTTTATTCCTAGGTGTTTTATTCTTTTTGATGCAATTGTGAATGGAATTGTTTTTCTGATTTCTCTTTCTGTTAGTTCATCGTTAGTGTATAGGAAAGCAACACATTTCTGTGTGTTAATTTTGTCTCCTGCAACTTTTGCTGAATTCAGATATTAGTTCTAGTAGTTTGGGAGTGGAGTCTTTAGGGTTTTTTATGTACAATATCATGTCATCTACAAATAGTGACTATTTGACTTCTCCTTTACCAATCTGGATGCTTGTATTTCTTTGTTTTGTCTGATTGCCGTGGCTAGGACCTCCAGTACTATGTTGAATAACAGTGGAGAGAGTGGGCAACCCTGTCTTGTTCCCAATCTTAGATGAAAAGCTTTCAGCTTCTCGCTGTTAAGTATGATGTTAGCTGTGGGTTTATCATATATGGCCTTTATGATGTTGAGGTACTTGCCCTCTATACTCATTTTGTTGAGAGTTTTAATCATCAATGGATGCTGAATTTTGTCAAATGCTTTTTCAGCATCTATGGAGATGATCATGTGGGTTTTTTTGTTCTTCTTTTTGTTGATATGGTGAATGATGTTGATGGATTTTCGAATGTTGTACCATCCTTGCATCCCTGGGATGAATCCCACTTGATCATGGTGTATGATCTTCTTGATGTATTTTTGAATTCGGGTTGCTAATATGTTGTTGAGTATTTTTGCATCTACATTCATCAGGGATATTGGTCTGTAATTTTCTTTTTTGGTGAGGTCTTTGCCCGGTTTTGGTATTAGAGTGATGCTGGCTTCATAGAATGAGTTTGGTAGTATTCCCTCCTCTTCTATTTTTTGGAAAACTTTAAGGAGAATGGGTGTTATTTCTTCTCTATATGCCTGGTAGAATTCAGAGGTGAATCCATCATATCTAGGGGTTTTGTTCTTGGGTAGTTTTTTGATTACCGATTCAATTTCGTTGCTGGTGATTGGTCTGTTTAGTTTTTCTGTTTCTTGCTTGGTCAGTCTTGGGAGGTTGTATTTTTCTAAGAAGTTGTCCATTTCTTCTAGGTTTTCCAGCTTGTTAGCATATAGATTCTCATAATATTCTCTTATAATTCTTTGTATTTCTGTGGGGTCCGTCATGATTTTTCCTTTCTCATTTCTGATTCTGTTTATGTGTGTAGATTCTCTTTTTCTCTTAATGAGTCTGGCTAGGGGTTTATCTATTTTGTTTATTTTTTCAAAGAACCAGTTCTTGGTTTCATTGATTTTTTTCTATTGTTTTATTCTTCTCAATTCTATTTATTTCTTCTCTGATCTTTATTATGTCCCTACTCCTGGTGACTTTGGGCCTCATTTGTTCTTCTTTTTCCAATTTCAGTAATTGTGTCTTTAGACTATTCATTTTGGAATGTTCTTCCTTCTTTAAATAGGCCCAGATTGCAATATACTTTCCTCTTAGAACTGCCTTTGCTGCGTTCCACAGAAGTTGTGGCTTTGTGTTGTTGTTGTCATTAGTCTCCATATATTCTTTGATTTCTGTTTTGATTTGGTCGTTAACCCATTGATTAATTAGGAGAATGTTGTTAAGTCTCCATGTATTTGTGAGCCTTTTTGATTTCTTTATAAAATTTATTTCTAGTTTTATACCTTGGTGATCTGAGAAGTTGGTTGGTAGGATTTCAATATTTTTGAAATTACTGAGGTTCTTTTTGTGGCCTAATATGTGGTCTATTCTGTAAAATGTTCCATGTGCACTTGAGAAGAATGTGTATCCTGCTGCTTTTGGGTGCAGAGTTCTGTAGATGTCTGTTAGGTCCATCTGTTCTAGTGTGTTGGTCAGTGCCTCTGTGTCTTTACTTATTTTCTGTCTGGTTGATCTGTCCTTTGGAGTGAGTGGTGTGTTGAAGTCTCTTAAAATGAATGCATTGCTGTCTGTTTCCTCCTTTAATTCTGTTAGTATTTGTTTCACATATGTTGGCGCTCCTGTGTTGGGTGCATATATATTTATAATGGTTATATCTTCTTGTTGGACTGACCCCTTTATCATTATGTAATGTCCTTCTTTATCTCTTGTGAATTTCTTCGTTTTGAAGTCTGTTTTGTCTGATACAAGTACTGAAACACCTGCTTTTTTCTCTTTGTTGTTTGCATGAAATATCTTTTTCCATCCCTTCACTTTTAGTCTGTGTATATCTTTGGGTTTGAGGTGAGTCTCTTGTAAGCAGCATATAGAAGGGTCTTGCTTTTTTATCCATTCTGTTACTCTGTGTCTTTTGATTGGTGCACTCAGTCCATTTACATTTAGGGTGATTATTGATAGATATATACTTATTGCCATTGCTGGCTTTAGATTCGTGGTTACCAAAGGTTCAAGGGTTGCTTCTTTACTATCTAACAATCTAACTTAACTTGTTAAGTTATTGTAAACACCGTCTGATGTTTCTTTATTTCTCTCCCTTCTTATTCTTCCTCCTCCATTCTTTATATACTAGGTGTTTTATTCTTTGCCTTTAGTTAGTATTTGGATGGTCTGCTTTCTTTGCTATGATTTTATTTTCTCTGGTGACCTCTTTTTAGCCTTAGGAGTGCTTCCATCTAGAGCAGTCCCTTTAAGATATGCTGAAGAGGTGGTTTATGGGAGGCAAATTCCCTCCGCTTTCGCTTGTCTGGAAATTGTTTAATCCCTCCATCATATTAAGTGATAATCGTGCTGGATACAATATTCTTGGTTCGAGGCCCTTCTGTTTCATTACATTAAATATATCATGCCATTCTCTTCTGGGCTGTAAAGTTTCTGTTGAGAAGTCTGTTTAGAGTCTGATGAATTTGCCTTTGTAGGTGATATTTTTTCTCTCTCTAGCTGCCTTTAATACTCTGTCCTTATCTTTGATCTTTGCCATTTTAATTATTATGTATCTTGTTGTTGTCTTCCTTGGGTCCCTTGTGTTGGGAGATCTGCAGGCTTCCATGGTTTGAGAGACTATTTCCTTCCCCACCTTGGGGAAGTTTTCAGCAATTATTTCTTCAAAGACACTTTCTATCCATTTTTCTCTCTCTTCTTCCTCTGGTATTCCTGTAATGCGAATATTGTTCCGTTTGGATTGGTCACACAGTTCTCTTAAATTCTTTCATTCCTAGAGATCCTTTTATCTCTCCCTGCCTCAGCTTCACCAGATGATGTTTTATGAATGAATATGTATAAAGCATTTTCAACAGTGTCCAATATATAGTAAGGCCCAACAAATGTGCCCTGCTATTATTTTTATATTACAGACACTTAGTGGTGGGTTGAATGTGGGAGGGGAGGGAAAGTGTAAGGTCAAGGGTAACTCCTAGGCCATTCTTGCCAAATGTGAGGTGAGAAAGTGAAAACTTGAGGAGAGGCAATTCTTTTGAAAAATTTGGATGTGAAGAGAAAGACATCGTTATCCCTTACTTATGAGCAACACTCTAAAGTACTTTAAAAAAATTAATCAAGTAATACATGTTTATTGTAGTGTTAAAAAGAAAACCAGAGACTCAAAATGAAGTCACATGTTAAGGTCTCATGTCAACAAACAACATTTACTACCTGATCTTACTGCAGTTTCAACCCCCACCCCCCACCCTCAATAATGTGACCTTTTAACCAATAAACATGGAAGTTCCTGGTCAGCACTAGGATATTTACTGATAGACTCCATCTGTTCCCAGTGCCTAAAACAATGCATTCTTTGCTAATAATTTCCATTTTTCTGCTCCTTCTCTGCATTTAAAAACCTTTCCTTTTCTGCAGTTTGGTGGAGCTCCTTTCTATTTGCTAGAATGAATGCTGCCTGATTCAAGAATTGTTCAATAAAGCAAACTGGATCTTTTAAATTAGTTAAATTTTTGGCATTTAACAGGACAAACATCAAAAATTAAAGATAAACTCAAACAATTGTGAGCTCCAAATCTCTCCAGAGGAGGAATGAAGGTTGATATTTGACATTTGGGAGAAATAGGTTCTGATACATTTACAAATGCAAACTTTGTGAAATCCCTCCTAGCATAAGGTTCATAGTGCAGGATATAGAACTGAGACTGGGTAGATGATTATGCCATTCATTGAGATCTGAGTCTCAATGCCATTCATTGAGTCCACATAAAAGCAAGCTTGATGGAAGAAAATAATGAGTTTCGTTTTGGGCTGGAACAGTTTGTGTTCAAGTCTTCTAATGAATACAAAAATTTTAAGGGCTGGATTGGATTAAAGATGGCGCTGTGAGAGGAGAGAGACCTCCTCCTAAAACCACATACAAAATGAAAATATAATTGATACAATTAATCCTGAAAGAGCAACAGGAAAGATGGCTGCACCAGACTGCATACACCTGGAGAAAAGAGCAGACCTCACGGAACAGGGTAACGTCCATGGAGGTGCACAGAACTCCCAACACAAGGGACCCAAGGAGGACAACACCAAGACTTATAATAATTAAAATGGCAAAGATCGAGGATAAGGACAGACTATTAAAAGCAGCCAGAGAGAGAAATAAGATCACATACAAAGGAAAACCCCTCAGGCTATGATCAGTCTTCTCAGCAGAAACCTTACAGGCCAAAAGGGAGTGGCATGATGCATTTTACGCAATGAAGCAGATGGGCGTCAAACCAAGAATACTTTATCCAGCAAGATTATCATTTAAATTTGAAGGAGGGATTAAACAATTTCCAAATAAGCAAAAGCTGAGAGAATTTAGCTCCCACAAACCATGTCTACAGTGTATTTTGGGGGACTGCTATAGATGGCAGTGTTCCTAAGGTTTAATAACTGTCACCAGAGGTAATAAAAAGAGATAGACAGAGAGTACAGAATATGATACCTAATATATAAAAAATGGAGGAGGAAAAAAAGGAGGGGGAAAAAAGAAACTTTAGACTGTGTTTGTAATGGCATACTAAGTGAATTAAGTTAGACTCTTAGATAAGTTACCCTTGAACTTTTGGTAACCACAAATCTAAAGCCTGCAATGGCAATAAGTACATACCTATCGATAACCACCCTAAATGTAAATGGTCTGAATGCACCAATCAAAAGACACAGAGTCACTGAATGAATAAAAAAACAAGACCCATCGATATGCTGCATACAAGAGACTCACTTCAACTCCAAATACATACACAGACTAAAAGTGAAGGGATGGGA
The DNA here is from genome assembly GCA_032199065.1 of Smutsia gigantea. NCBI lineage: Eukaryota > Metazoa > Chordata > Mammalia > Pholidota > Manidae > Smutsia > Smutsia gigantea. Next base: position 13,910 of record JAVSCE010012296.1, read on the forward strand.
AAAGATATTTCATGCAACTAATAGGGAGAAAAAAGCAGGAGTTGCAGAACTTGTATCAGACAAAATAGACTTCAACACAAAGAAAGTCATAAGAGACAAAGGACATTACATAATGATAAAAGGATCAGTCCAACAAGAGGATATAACCATTATAAATATCTATGCATCCAACACAGGAGCACCTACATATGTGAAACAAATACTAACAGAATCAAAGGGGGAAATAGAATGTAATGCATTTTTTTATAGGAGACTTAAACACTCCACTCACTCCAAAGGACAGATCAACCCGACAGAAAATAAGTAAGGACACAGAGGCATTGAACAACACATTAGAACAGATGGACCTAACAGACATCTACAAAATTCTCCACCCAAAAGCAGCAGGATACACATTCTTTTCAAGTGCACACGGAACATTTTCCAGAATAGATCACATACTAGGCCACAAAAAGAGCCTCAGTAAATTCAAAAATATTGAAATTGTACCAACCAACTTCTCAGATCACAAGGGTATAAAACTACAAATAAATTGTGCAAAGAAAAGAAAAAGGCTCACAAACAAATGGAGGCTTAACAACATGCTCCTAAATAATCAATCGTTCAATGAACAAATTAAAACAGAGATCAAGCAATATATGGAGACAAATGAAAACAACAGCATAATGCCCCAACTTCTGTGGAATGCAGCAAAAGCAGTTCTAAGAGGGAAGTATATAGAAATCCAGGCCTATTTAAAGAAGGAAGAACAATCCCAAATGAATAGTCTAAATTCACAATTACTGAAACTGGAAAAATAAGAACAAATGAAGCCTAAAGTCAGCAGAAGGAGGGACATAATAAAGATCAGAGAAGAAATAAATAAAATTGAGAAGAATAAAACAATAGAAAAAATTAATGAAACCAAGAGCTGGTTCTTTGAGAAAATAAACAAAACAGATAAACCCCTAGCCAGACATATTAAGAAGAAAAGAGAGTCTGTACACATAAACAGAATCAGAAATGAGAAAGGAAAAATCATGACGGACACCACAGAAATAAAAAGAATTATGAGAGAATACTATGAAAATCTATATGCTAACAAACTGGATAACCTAGAAGAAATGGACAACTTTCTAGAAGAATATAACCTTCCAAGACTGACCCAGGAAGAAAGAGAAAATCTAAACAAACCAATTACCAGCAATGAAATTGAACTGGTAATCAAAAAACTACCCAAGAACAAATCACCTGACCAGGTGGATTCACCGCTGAATTTTATCAGACATTTAGAGAAAACATAATACCCATTCTCTTTAAAGTTTTCCAAAAAATAGAAGAGGAAGGAATACTTCCAAACTCATTCTATGAAGCCAGCATCACTCTAATACCAAAACCAGGCAAAGACACCACAAAAAAAGAAAATTATGGACCAAAGCTCTGATGAACATAGATGCAAAAACAGTCAACAAAAACATTAGCAAAACGATTTCAAAAATACATCAAGAAGATCATACACCATGATCAAGTGGGATTCATCCCAGGGATGCAAGGATGGTACAACATTCGAAAATTCATCAACATCATCCACCACATAACAAAAAGAACAAAACCGCATGATCATTTCCATAGATGCTGAAAAAGCATTTGACAAAATTCAACATCCATTCATGATAAAAACTCTCAACAAAATGAGTACAGAGGGCAAGTACCTCAACATAATAAAGGCCATATATGACAAACTCACAGCCAACATCATACTTAACAGTGAGAAGCTGAAAGCTTTACCTCTAAGATCAGGAACAAGACAAGGATGCCCACTCTCCCCGCTTTTATTTAATATAGTGCTGGAGGTCCTAGCCACGGCAATCAGACAACACAAAGAAATAAAAGGTATCCAGATTAGTAAGGAAGAAGTCAAACTTTTGCCGGGGTTCTTGTTCTCAGAGCCGAAGAATGAACTTCGCGAACAGTCAAGGTAGGAGAGCATGGCAGTGATTTTTATTTAGAGAGAAAGCAAGAGGACAGAGCTCGTGGCTCAGGCCAGGAGGGGGCAAGAGAGCCCCAGGATGTTGCATTTGTCTAGGGGTTTTATAGGCAGTTGAGAGACAAAGGGCTAGGGATGTACACCTGCTAAGTGGTCCCAAATACTTTGAAGAAACAATAAGTTTCTTATTAGTCTTCCTGGTGATTTATAAGAATTTTACTGCTCTGATTTACTCTCAGGATAGCAGCTTCCTGGTCTTGGAGCATATCACTCAGGGCTGCCTGCTTTTCTCCAAAGGTGGGCTGAGTTATTGTCTTACTTTTTAACTAACTGGGTTTCAAGATGGAATCCTTCCTGTTTTTTTTACTATGTTGTTTTGGGCTTGCAGTAGTTTTGGGCTTGCTTGCTACATTGCCCAAGTTGAAAAAAATCATTTGTTTAGGGCTGGAGGAAGAAAAGCAGCACTTGGGTAAAGTTAGAAAAATAAACTGGGCCCCCCAGCAGACCAAAGCAAATCTCACAATGTTATCTTGCTTTGTTTTTTTTCCAGAGGCACTCACCTTACTCTGTGTACACCCATGGTCCCTGTCTCAAAGCTGTCACTGTTTGCAGATGACATGATATTGTACATAAAAAACCCTAAAGAATCCTCCCCAAAACTACTAGAATATCTGAATTCAGCAAATTTGCAGGATACAAAATTAATACACAGAAATCTGTTGTATTCCTATACACTAATGATGAACTAGCAGAATGAGAAATCAGGAAAACAATTCCATTCACAATTGCATCAAAAAGAATAAAATACCTAGAAATAAACCTAACCAAGAAAGTGAAAGACCTATACACTGAAAACTACAAGACACTCCTAAGAGAAACTAAAGAGGATACTAATAAATGGCAATTCATCCCATGCTCTTGGGTAGGAAGAATTAATATCGTCAAAATGGCCATCCTGCCTAAATCAATCTACAGATTCCATGCCATCCCTATCAAAATACCAACAGCATTCTTCAACGAACTGGAACAAATAGTTCTAACATTGATATGGAACCACCAAAGACCCCAAATAGCCAAAGCAATCTTGGGAAGGAAGAATAAAGCAGGGGGATCTCGCTTCCTAACCTCAAGCTCTACTACAAAACCACAGTAATCAAGACAATTTGGTACTGGCACAAGAACAGACCCATAGACCAGTGGAACAGAATAGAGAGTCCAGATATTAACCCAAGCATATATGGTCAATTAATATATGATAAAGGAGCCATGGACATACAATGGGGAAATGACAGCCCCTTGAACAGCTGGTGTTGGCAAAACTGGACAGCTACATGTAAGAGAATGAAACTGGATTACTGTCTAACTCCATGCACAAAAGTAAACTCGAAATGGATCAAAGACCTGAATGTAAGTCATGAAACCATAAAAGTCTTAGAAGAAAACATAGGCAAAACTCTCTTGAATATAAACATAGGCAATTTCTTCATGAACATATTTCCATGGGCAAGGGAAACAAAAGCAAAAATGAACAAGTGGTACTATATCAAACTAAAAAACTTCTGTACAGCAAAGGACACCATCAGTGGAACAAACATCCTACAGTATGGGAGAATATATTCATAAATGACATATCCAATAAGGGATGATATCCAAAATATACAAAGAGCTCATGCACCTCAACAAACAAAAAGCAAATAACCAAATTAAAAAATGGGCAGAGGATCTGAACAGACATTTCTCCAAAGAAGAAATTCAGATGGCCAACAGGCACATGAAAAGATGCTCCACATCGCTAATCATCAGAGAAATGCAAATTAAAACCACAGTGAGATATCATCTCACACCAGTAAGGATGGCCAATGTACAAAACACAAACAACAACAAATGTTGACGAGGATGTGGAGAAAGGGGAACCCTACTACACTGCTGGTGGTAATGTAAATTAGTTCAATCATTGTGGAAAGCAGTATGGAGGTTCCTCAAAAAACTCAAAACAGAAGTACCATTTGACCCAGGAATTCCACTCCTAGGAATTTACCCTAAGAATGCAGGAGCCCAGTTTTAAAAAGACATGTGCACCCTTATGTTTATCGCAGCACTATTTACAATAGCCAAGAAATGGAAGCAGCCTAAGTGTCCATCAGTAGATGAATGGATAAAGAAGAGGTGGTACATATACACAATGGAAATTAGGCAGCCATAAGAAGAAAACAAATCCTACCATTTGCAACAACATGGATGGAGCTAGAGGATATTATGCTTAGTGAAATAAGCCAGGCGGAAAAAGACAAGTATCAAATGATTTCACTCGTCTGTGGAGTATAAGAACAAAGAAAAAAACTGAAGGAACTGAACAGCAGTAGACTCACAGAACCCACGAATGGACTAACAGTTACCAAAGGGAAAGGGACTGGGGAGGATGGGTAGGAAGGGAGGGATAAGGGGAAACAGGAGCATTACGATTAGCACACATAATGTTGCGGGGGAGGCACGGGGAAGACAGTATAGCACAGAAAAGAGAAGTAGTGATTCTGTAGCATCTTACTACGCTGATGGACAGTGACTGTAATGGGGTATGTGGTGGGGACTTGATAATGGGGGGAATCTAGTAACCACAATGTTGTTCATGTAATTGTATATTAATGATACCAAAAAAATAAAATAAAATATAAAAAAGAAATAGGATGCAGAGATCATTGAGGGCTTCCTACCATAAAAAAAAGTTTTTAAGGGCTTATTATGTGCTAGGTACATAGGTGAACAAACAAATGATTCTCACCTCACTGAGCTGACAAAATATTCAAATAATCAAAGGAATTTATAATCATAAACTTCGGCAGGGGTTATGCAAGAAATCGTAAGATAATAGGATGTAAACATTATAAATATTTGCTTACATGCTTAATTAGTTCCTGGGAAGATTCCCTAAAATCGCGATTTCTAGGTCTACAGACCTGCTCGTTCTCATTTTTAAATAGACTTTGTGGAATAGTTTTATGTTCTCAGCAAAATTGAGGCAGAAAGTACAGAGTACTCATACACCTGCTGCTCCTCCCTCAATCAACAGTTTGCTCCTTTTTTTTAATTACTATTATTTTCATAGTGGGAGAGGGTCCACAAAAGGACCCTGGTTTGTTAAAGAAAGGTTCAGCGAGGAATCAAGAAATAATGTGGCAAAAAAAAAACCCCAAGAAACCTACATTTCCCAGGGGGCAGCGCGACACGTCACAGAGGAGGGAAGGCGCATGCGTAGAAGCGTTCTCCGTAACTAAGCTCAGAAAAGGAAAAAAGCGCGTGTGGTTCTGGACGTGCCGCGAATGTTCGAACGCACGCTAGTTATTATCTGCAGACTTTGAAAAAGCACAGGAGGAACGCGCCTGCTCTTGCTGTCGCAATCTCCAACGCTTGACCCGCCCGTGGCTCGGTAGGTGGGGAAAAGTCGTGATTTAGGATCCTGGGGAATGGCGTGAGCGAAGGGATGGGGGTGCTCCTTCGACGTCCCCGCTCCCGGGCCCCGCCGAGGCCGCGCTCCAGGGGCGGTGCTCAGGCTCCCTGGGCGGGGAGAGGCAGAGCTGGGAGGAATGACCGGCTGGCAGGCTTAGCGTCTTGCGCATGCGCCGGGCTCTCCAAGGGTGGCAAACCAGGAGAGGGAAACTGGGCGCAGAGGTGGGTTGGGAAGCCCAAGTACCAAAGGGCAGGAGATGCCCCCCCGAAGTCCGACAGTTTTTATCATATGTCCAAGATGCGTCCATCGTAACAAAACAGCCTCGTTTGCAGCCAGCGCTTCAGGTTGTACTCACTAGAGTCTTTTTCTCCAAGTCTGTGAACCCTCTCCAGTCAGGCCTTGTACCCCACCGCTCCACTGAAATGGCTCCTTGTCAAAGCCACCAATAATTCTAGGTCGCCAGATTCAGTGTTAAGTTCGTTCTCAGTTCCGTGTTCGATGCAGTTGACCACTGCGCCGCCTTAACATCTCATCCTTAGTTTCCGCTCTCTCTGCCTCTCTTCTGCTGATTCTTGTCCCTCCTGCTAATCCTGAATGGTTGTACTGCCCAAAAGCCTCATCCTAGGTCATCCTAAATCTCCCTAGGAGTTTATTAATTTCAAGGCTTTAAATATAAATGCCATTTATTGTGCTAATCCTCAAATTTCCATATGCAACCCAGTGCTCTATCTTGAACCCTAGGTTCTTATATTTAGCTCTCGAGGGGCTTAAATGTATAGTTTGCACCTCAAACATGTCCAAAACTTCGCTTCACTTCCCCCAGTGTTCCCGAGCTTCTAGTTGCTCAGGCCAAACACCTTGAGTTATGCGTGGTGTCTTCATCCCCGCCCGGTCCCCCTCGTCCCGCGTCCCCCCACCCCAATCAATCTATAACCGTATGTTTATTCTTGAGGCTTTGAGGTTTCACTGAGTTGTCTAATTGTGGGTATTCGCTTTGGCACTTGGTCCTCTCTGCCTGAGAATTTGTGTTTTCAGTTCTTTGACATTCTCTGTCATTATTCAGATTTATCCATTTGTTCTGTCCTCTCTTTCCCTTTTAGAGTGTTTATTTACCTACAGATAAGTATATGGAACTATTTGTTTAATGTCTGTGTTCCTTTAAGTTTCCTAAGAACAAGGCAGGGACTGTTTGTCTCTGTCACTGTTAAATATCCCTTATGCCTGGTACAGAGTAGCTACTTGATAAGTATTATTGAGCAAATGAATTTATAAAAGGGAAGTACCTCTTCTCCATAGGTGGGAAGTAGACAATCCTTCTTAGAGTATGTTAAGAGCAACTAATTTTTTCTTTCTGGGTTCCTGGTAGATAAGATACTGAGTAGCACAGCTTCAGAATTGTTGCATGTTTTCTAAGTTAAAAGATTGTTTTTAAGAGGTTTCCAGGATTGCAGTTCAGCAATCTATCCTGAGGACATAATAGATGCCAGGCCTTGTGCTGGTTGCTGAGAATATAAAGATGAATCCAACTACACTTTTCTCTTCTAAGAGCTTGTAGTCTGGCAGGAGAGACAAGTGAAACAGTCTCTCTGTGTACATGTGACCAGAAGTTAGTGTACAGTGCTTTAGAAGCTTTGGTTGTCTTTGGTGTCAGGGCAGATGAGAGGTGCCTGGTGCAGCCAGAACCGCCTGCCATCCGTTTCTGGCTGTGAGCAGCTTTTTCCTTTCATCCCAGTATGCCATAAAAATAAAATTACATTCTCTGTGTGCCATGTATGGAAAGGTTGGAAAGTACTGCTGTAAAAGTGTTAATTTTGCTTCCATTTGATATGGGCCCTGAAAGATGAATAAATTAGATGGAAAGAAGGGGAAGGAGCAGAGAGCATTTTAGGCACTACAGAGGCATGGAAGGTCTGTGCCCAACTGGGTTAGGGCCTCTGGAATTTTTCAGTGTGGTTATTGTAGGACAGGGCCAGTGGCAGAAGGCTGTTTTAGAGGGACAGAAGAAATGTCTTGCTTTCTTTTGACTCTGGACAAAAGCTCTTATTGTCTAAAGCCCTGTGGGATTAATTTTAGAGTGGTTTAAATGTGGGGTGTTTGGATTTGTCTGTATGAGGCCTTGGCTGCTAGGCAAGGGCAAGAGAACAGTTTTGGACTAGATATTTAGCAGTTAATATGTGCTTTCACCTTATAAACTTTGTCTCCCTTTACTACCTATTAGCCAAACTGCTCAGTTCCAGATATCAAAAAGCTGAACTAAACTAACCTAAGCAGAAAACGAGTCTCTGTTGAACTCTTAGTGAAGTCCTGAGTAACTAGCTGCAGTCATAGTTAGAATAAGAAGCCTAAATTATGTCAACAGTATTTTCTGCCTTTCAGCTCTGCCTTTCTCCATGTTGGTTCCTCTCTCATGCAGTCAGAAGCCTCCATCAGTTCCAGGCTTCATGCCACTCTCTTAATAACGAGCTGAAAGATGAGATCTTTTTCCAGATAGCTTCAGCAAAAGCTCTGAAATTGATTTTGGCCAGATTTGGGTCACATAACTCTTCCTTAACCAGTCATTGGTGGTCATGGAGAATGTAACACCTTTGTGGGCCCACGTTGGGTACCCATCGTTGGAGCCAAAGTGGGGGATGGTTTCCCAAAGGGAAATCGGAGTGCTGTTACCAAAATGGACAAAAGGTGCTGGGCAGTATACTTGGAGGTTGCTTCCAGTAATGGCTCATCTCCAGCCAGCCCTCCAGCAAAGAATGATTATAAATTCTGCACAAAATGTTAAAAAATAAAACAAAATACCATCTGAAGGTACTGGAGAACAACCAAAAGCAGACAGTTACTGGAGAGAACTTGACACCCAGAAGAAAGGAGAGGCACTGGTGAGTCTTCTGTTGTTTTGTGCCTTCTCACATGATCAAGGCCCATTTTGGAAAGACAATAGCTACAGAGAAGGAGTTCCAAATTCTTTATATAAAAGTTGTTTTACCCAAATGTCTGTCAACTGATGCATAGAAAAAACAAAGTGAAGTATACAATGGAATATTATTCAGCCATAAAAGGAATGAAGTACTGACACATGCTACAACATCCAAGAACAGTTGAAAACATTATGCTAAGTGATAGAAGCCAAACAAAAGGCTACATGTTATATGATTTTGTTTATGTGAAATGTCTAGAATAGGCAAATCCGTAGAGACAGAAAGTAGAATAATGGTTGCCAATGCCTGAGGAGAAGAAGGAATTAGAGAGTGACCGCTGATGGGTACGAGGTTTCTTTTTGGGTAATGAAAATCTTCTAAGATTAAATAGTAATGGTTGCACAACCTTATGAATATACTATAACATAAAGTAAGCTACCAAGTAAGTAAGCACATGAGACAGCGCTCAACGTCATTAGTCATGAAGAAGCATAAATTAAAACCACAGTGAAATACCCCTTCACACTGGCTAGGATGGCAACACTTTTTTTTTATTAAGGTATTATTGATATACCCTGTTTTTTTTATAATTTATTTTGGTATCATTAATCTACAATTACATGTGCAATATTATGGTTATTAAACTACCCCCGTCATCAGGTCCCCCCCACCAACCCCATTACAGTCACTGTCCATCAGCGTAGTGAGATGCTATAGAATCACTACTTGTCTTCTCTGAGTTATACAGCCCTCCCTGTGCCCCCCTAACATTACATCTGCTAATCGTAATGCCCCTTTTTCCCCCTTGTCCCTCCCTTCCCGCCCATCCTCCCCAGTCCCTTTCCGTTTGGTAACTATTAGTCCATTCTTGGGTTCTGCGAGTCTGCTGCTGTTTTGTTCCTTCAGGTTTTTTTCTTTGTTCTTATACTCCACATATGAGTGAAATCATTTGATACTTGTCTTTTTCGGCTTGGCTTATTTCACTGAGCATACCACCCTCTAGCTCCATCCATGTTGTTGCAAATGGTAGGATTTGTTTTCTTCTTATGGCTGAATAATATTCCATTGTGTATACGTGCCACCTCTTCTTTATCCATTCATCTACTGATGGACACTTAGGTTGCTTCCATTTCTTGGCTATTGTAAATAGTGCTGTGATAAACACAGAGGTGCATCTGTCTTTTTCAAATAGGGCTGCTGCATTCTTAGGGTAAATTCCTAGGAGTGGGATTCCTGGGTCAAATGGTATTTCTATTTTGAGTTTTTTGAGGAACCTCCATACTGCTTTCCACAATGGTTGAACTAATTTGCATTCCCACCAGTAGTGTAGGAGGGTTCCCTTTTCTCCACATCGTTGCCAACATTTGTTGTTGTTTGTGTTTTGGACGTTGGCCATCCTCACTGGTGTGAGGTGATATCTCATTGTGGTTTTAATCTCCATTTCTCTGATGATTAACGATGTGGAGCATCTTTTCATGTGCCTGTTGGCCATCTGAATGTCTTCTTTGGAGAAGTGTCTATTCATGTTCTCTGCTCATTTCTTAATTGGATTATTTGCTTTTTGTTTGTTGAGGTGCATGAGTTCTTTATATATTTTGGATGTCAACCCCTTATCGGATACGTCATTTATCAGTATATTCTCCCATACTGTAGGATGTCTTTTTGTTCTACTGATGGTGTCCTTTGCTGTACAGAAGCTTTCCAGCTTGATATAGTCCCACTTGTTCATTTTTGCTTTTGTTTCCCTTGCCCGGGGAGATATGTTCATGAAGAAGTCGCTCATGTGTTTGTCCAATAGATTTTTGCCTTTGTTTTTTTCTAAGAGTTTTGTGGTTTCATGACTTACATTCAGGTCTTTGATCCACCTTGAGTTTACCTTTGTGTATGGGGCTAAACAGTAGTCCAGTTTCATTCTCTTACATGTAGCTGTCCAGTTTTTCCAACACCAGCTGCTGAAGAGGCTGTCATCTCCCCATTGTATATTCAAGGCTCCTTTATCAAATATTAATTGACTGTATATGTTTTGGTTAATGTTTGGATTTTCTATTCTTTTCCACTGGTCTGTGGGTCTGTTTTTGTGCCAATACCAAATTGTCTTGATTACTGTGGCTTTGTAGTAGAGCTTGAAGTCAGGGAGCGTAATTCCCCCTATTGATATACTCTTATGAAAGTTTCACATGAAAAACATGTGGTTACTACACTCACCATATTATCAAGTACACCCGTTATACCCTGTTGAAGTCACTGTCCATCAATGTAGTAAGATGCCACAGAGTCACTCCTTTTCTTCTCTGTGCTACACTGTCATCCCTGTGACCAATACACATACCATTTATACTATCCATAATACCCCTCAATCCCCTTCTCCCTCAACGCATCCACCCCCACCCCTCCTCTTTGGTAACCGCTAGTCCCTTCTTGGAGTCTGTGAGTCTGCTGATGTTTTGTTCCATCAGTTTTGTTTCGTTGTTACACTCCACAAATGAGGGAAATCATCTGGTACTTGTCTTTCTCCACCTGGCTTATTTCACTGAGCATAATACCCTCTAGCTCCATCCATGTTGTTGCAAATGGTAGGATTTATTTTCTTCTTATGGTTGAATAGTATTCCATTGTGTATATGTACCACCTCTGCTTTATCCATTCATCTACTGATGGACACTTAGGTTGCTTCCATATCTTGGCTATTGTAAATAGTGCTGTAGTAAACACAGGGGTGCATATGTCTTTTTTTTTGGTATTATTAATCTACAATTACATGTGCAACATTATGGTTACTAGACTCCCCCCATTATCAAGTCCCCACTCCATACCCCATTACAGTCACTATCCATCAGCATAGTGAGATGCTATGGAGTCACTACTTTTTGTACAGCCCTCCCGGTAGCCTACCCCCAAATTATGTAATGCCCCTTTTTCCCCCTTGTCCCTCCCTTCCCACCCATCCTCCCCAGTCCCTTTCCCTTTGGTAACTATTAGTCCATTCTTGGGTTCTGTGAGTCTGCTGCTGTTTTGGTCCTTCAGGTTTTTTCTTTGTTCTTATACTCCACAGATGAGTGAAATCATTTGATACTTGTCTTTTTCGGCTTGGCTTATTTCACTGAGCATAATACCCTCTAGCTCCGTCCATGTTGTTGCAAATGGTAGGATTTGTTTTCTTCTTATGGCTGAATAATATTCCATTGTGTATACCACCTCTTCTTTATCTATTCATCTACTCATGGACACTTAGGTTGCTTCCATTTCCTGGCTATTGTAAATAGTGCTGCGATAAACACAGGGGTGCATATGTCTTTTTGAAACTGGGCTACTGCATTCTTAGGGTAAATTCCTAGGATTGAAATTCCTGAGTCAAATGGTATTTCTATTTTGAGTTTTTTGAGGAACCTCCATACTGCTTTCCACAATGGTTGAACTAATTTACATTCCCACCAGCAGTGTAGGAGGGCTCCCCTTTCTCCACATCCTCGCCAACATTTGTTGTTGTTTCTCTTTTGGATGGTGACCATCCTAACTGGTGTGAGGTGATATCTCATTGTGGTTTTAATCTGCATTTTATGATATTTATTTTGAACTCTCTTTCAGGAAGATTGATGAGTTCAGTTTCACTTGGCCCTCTTTCTGGTGTTTGTGGGATTTTAGTTTGAACCAGATTCCCTTGCCATTTCATATTTGTAGGTGGCGCCCTCTAGTGCCCAGAAGCTCTACTCTCTGGAGCTTTTCAGCCCGTGGAGCAATGGCGGGGGTTGCAGTGGAGTGGTGCTGATGCCTGTCAGGAGTAAAGAGGTCTTTCCTGCTTCCTGGCTGCAGTGCCTGTCTCCACTGCCAGGGCCACTGGGCCGAGTGTGCAGGGAGAAGCCTCTATGCTTTTCACTTGTAGCTGCCGTAGGTGTGGCTGCCCTCTGTCTGGCCCAGTGCAATGGCAGGGGCAGCATGTATGCGAGCAGGTGCTGACCAGGAGGAAGGCACAGCAGGCTGCATATCATGGTGGGGGCCTTGGAACTACATAGCCAGCCAGGGAGATGGAGCTCCAGAAGCTCCTGAAAGTTCTGAACCTGCTAGGCTTAGTGCGCCAGGACAATTTTGTCCACCTGTCCTTTCTCCTGAGCAACAAGCTCTGTACCGTCCTTGCCCCTTTAGCAGCTCTCTTGTTGTTAGGAAGTCTCTCAGACTGCCTGCCTTTCTTTTGTCCCAGAGCAGCTGGATGTGGATCACTGTTCTCCACATGTGGCTGGAATCTCGGGCTCTCCAAGTATTCTGCCTGTCTTAGCTTTTCAACTCCAGTAATCTCCAGAGCACCATGTAATGTAGGTTCATGCTCCCAGAGCAGATCTCCGGGGCTGGGTATTCAGCAGTACTAGGCCTCCACCTCCTCCCCACTCCGTTTCTCTTTCTCCCTGTGGTGGGCTTGGGTAGGGGAAGGGCTTGTATCCCTCCGGATTATGGCTTTGGTACTTTATCCTTTTCCTTCAGGTCTGCTGGTTTCCCCGGTGTAGACAGTCTGCTGCAGCCTTCTTTCCTGTTGCTCTTTCAAGATTTGATGTATTTGCTTTATTTTTATATTGTGTGTGGTTTGGGGAGGAGGTTTCCTTCTCACCTCTCACCTTTAATCCTCCTCAGCAATACTTTTTTAAATGAAATAAAAATGAGAACACTGTATGTTGGTAGAGATACAGAACTGGAACTTCCATACATTGTTGGTGGGAGTGGAAACTGGTACAACTTGGGAAAAGGGTCTGGTCTGGCAGTTTCTTATGAAATTAAACATATGTCTCAGACCTAACTATTTACTCAAGAAATATGAAGAGATGTCTAAAAAAGACTCACATATGACTGCTCATAGTAGTTTTATTTATAATGGCCACAAACTGGAAATAACCCAGTTGCCATGAAAGAGAACTAGTTAAACAAGTTTGTTCATACAATGGAATATTACTTGGCAATCAAAAGGAACAAACTGCTGATACAATACAGATGAATCTCAAAGACATGTTAAATGCAAGAATCCAGACTGCAGACATTATGGATGGCATGATTACATTTCTTTGAAATTCTGGAACAGGCAGGACTAATCTATAGTGAAAAATATCAGAACAGTGGTTCCCTCTATAGATAGAAATAGAAGTTATGGCCTTTTAAATCTGCAGAAAGAAGAGAGTTGTAGGAGCCAAAATGTTGAGAGTGCTGGGCGTCACCTCAAAGTTCAGAAGAATTCCTGAAACCTTGCAGGAGTTGCCTAGCCTCTCAAAGTTTGAGAATACTGATAGGACTGACTGTGTCCCTGGACTTTGATGATGGGCAGCTTGGGCTAGAAGCTGTTTCCTCCCACCTGGAAGCAGGTATGGCTTCAGCCAAGTATGATTCCAGTCCCTGGTGCCTCGTTTCCACTTGCTTTGCTCTAGCAGGCTTGGTGTTCTGAGTGGAAAGCCACAGAAACCTTTGCCTCTACTTAGAGGGTGTTTTCTGGGGAAATTCAGGTTCACAACTGACTGGATCTGGAGATAGCAGTAGTTCGTTGTAAAATCGTCAAATGAGATGGTTCTCTCAGGCTGGGCACCACCCAGTAGACAAACTCACAGGGGAGGGCACCCTTAAGTGGTATGGTTTTTGGACACTTAAGTCGTCTCAGGGTTGCTCCCCTGGACTTGGGATGTAGTGTTTTCTTTGGCTGGTGCCTCTGACTGCTTTGCTTAGCTCAATGCAGTAACTGTATTTTTTCTTGGCAGTTCCCTGACCCACATCTGCAGATAAGGAGGGTGCAGAGCCTATCCACAAAGTGCAAACATGTGCTGTGCCAGGCCCTGCCTGGGACCTTAACTTCTGTTGTTAATCGTCACATTAATGAGGTGCTCTGGTTTTCACTGAGACTCAGGAAGGCTAGGGACCTCCCCAGGGTGAAGGTGTGGCCTGATGAGAACCTTACCACCATTCCCCTCCTTAGAACATTCCTGAAATACACACAGCAGTCCATTTTCCTGGTGTCTATGTTGCAGGTGTTATACTTGATTTCTTTATGTGACTTTATGCTTCTGTCAGTGCTGGGCATGCTCTTTGCCTCCCTGTGTTTTCCAGAGTAGGTTTTGACAAACAACCGCAAGCCCTTTTATATCTCAGGCTTTGTTTTGGGTGCCAGAATACAAAGGTGATTAAGAATCAGTTCTTATATTAAAGGGGCTGGAAGTCTGAGAAGTGAATTCCTACATAAATAGAAAGCAGTCTTGAATGACCATATACACTCTTGATTACAATTACATGGCATATATAGAAGGTGGCATACAAAATGGAAATCATTTGAGGTTGCTGGGATTTGCTTTAAGATATTCTTGAATATTGTTTTACTCTTTTTTCACCTAAATTAAGGGGAAAAAAAGGAAAAACAGACATGGCCAGAGTGCTCTGGGGAGCCAGGAGAGTTACTGACTGCCTGAGTGGTTAAGGAGTGCCCCAAAAGAAGAGAGGACATTTGAGTAGGAAAAACATGCTGTCATTTGTCAGTCAAGTCCCAGGGGAAGGGGCATCAAGGTAATGGAAACAGCTTTTGGTCCACTAGAGTGGTCATGACTGACTGATTCTAGAGATAACAGTAGTTTGTTGTAAAGTCATAAAATGAGTTCTCCTAGGCAGGTTACTACTCAGGAGGCAAAGTGACCCTCCAGAATCCTGTCACTCACCTCAGCACCTCACAATTACTTTACATCGGATAGAAATGAGGTGACGTGAAACCATGCTAAAAGTCGCCAGTCATCATTTATATGTGAGGGGACTTGATAATTGGTGTAGGGGCTGAGTGTCAAGACTCTTCAAAAATGGGGTCCTGCTGCCTGCTGCTCTTATTTTGACCTACTTCCCTTCAACAGCACATCATCTTTTTCGCTATGGTTTACTGAAAGTTTCAGCCTCAGTCTTGTGTGTGTGTGTGTGTGTGTGTGTGTGTGTGTGTGTGTGTGTGTGTGTCTACATCTATCATTTGCAAAAGGTTTTATGGGATACACATTTTTTTTTCTTGTACATACATGGGGGATCTCTGGAAAAATACCTAAGAAACAACAGTGGTTACTTCAGGGGTGGGAGATTTCATTGTACTTCTGAATCGCTTGAATTTTTTTACTATGTACATATAACACTCAAGTTTTTTTTTAAGAGAAACAGGCTTTGTGTCCAAACATGATGAGACAGGATGACAATTGTGAAAAATGTGATGAGAGCCTAAACTAAGACAGTGATAGGTGTAGTGGAAGAAGGGATTGGGTTTGAGAGAAATTGCTGAGGCACAATCTGTTTGAATGGGGGTTGACCAGGGAGGTGTGGGGGGTTGGAGATAACCAAGAAGGAGGAGTTGATGGCTTCAGGATTTCCAGCTTGGGAAGCTGTCTGAACTGTGATGGACACCCTTAACCCACATCTGGATGGCAGAACAATGCAGGACAGGGAGTGCTAAGTGTCTGGGGAACATCTTAGTGGAGCAAGTCAGTTGGCAGCTGGTAGCCTGAGTTGGGAACCTTGGAGAGAGATCAGAGCTGATGATACTGATTTGGAAGCTTCAGAACATGCAGGCTGCCAGTTGATGGGAATACTTAGGGAGTGCTTTAAGAATGAGAAGAGGATCCAGGTGATTTTCCATGGGGGTGGAGGAAGAGGGCAGCAGATACATCATGCAGGGTGGTTAGAGAAATATGGGAAACTGGCAGCCTGGAAACCCAGAGAACAGAGCTTTGAGGAAAAGTGTGTAGTCAGTGTCCAGCAGTGTAAAGGCCCAGGAGCTGGCAGGAGGTCACTGAGAGACAGCCCTACTGGAGTGGTTTGAGGAGCGAATGGGAGTAGTAGTGAGGATGGTGGATATAGTGGTTCTTTGGTAAAGAAAAAGTTGGCAATTCAGTCAGCATTTATTAGAACCCACTGTGTGCCAGCCCTGTGCTGTGGACAGAGGAAAAAGTGATTTCCACCCTCAGAGATTGGACAAGCTGGGGGAGGAGACAAGTATGTCCAAAAAGAATTTTAATACGATTTGGCAGGCACAGTGATAGATGCACAGGATATTATGGGCACAGAGAAGGTAAGTTCACCCAGCCTAGGAGACTGGAGGTGTCTGCCCATGATTGATGGAGGAGGCAATGTGGTAGTAAGCCAAGTTCTAGAGAATAAGTAGTTAAGTAGGCAGAGGATAAAGGGTGATTTGTTTGTGGGGAGGTCATTCCAGTTAGAGGAAACAGCATGAACATAGGCCTTTAGGATAAGAAAGTAGATGGAGTGTGATCAAAAGCAGAACAGTTCAGAATTGCTGGAACATAGAATGTGAGGCAGACAGTGACAGGAGGTGGTGGGGTTGAGGGAGAATGGGATTGGCACCCTCTCCATAGAGTCCTCATCTTCTTTGTTAAGGGCTTAATTTACCCTGGAGGCAGGGAGTTGGAAGCTTTCAGGAGGGGAATATGACCACTTGTCTTTCAGGTGGATGGTTCTGAGCTGTGTAGAGGATGGGTCTGATGGAGATGAGAAGGTAAGAGGAAGACCAGACAGAAGGCTGCTGTGTTAAGTTCAGGGAGACCAATCCAATGTGGCCTGAAACAATGAATGAAGGATGAAAAGGAGTGGACAGATTATTGGAGTGGTAAAGCAGCAGGGGTGATGATTGATTGGGTATGGGGATAGAGGGAGAAGGGGGATTTGGAAAATGACTCATTTTCCAGCATAGTGGGCTGAGTGGTTTATGGTAATATCAACAGAGGAGCAACTGACCCCATAGGAGTTTGGGGGAGTGGGTGGGTAGGGAGATGATGAGTTTGGTTTTGGACTTACTGATTTTTTTAACAGTTTTATTAAGATACAATTCACATACTGTACAATTCACCCATTCAAATGTACAATTCTTTTTTTGTTTAGTTTATCCACAGGGTTGTACAACCATTACAATAATCTAATTTTAGAATATTTCCTGGACGTATCATTTTTAAAAAAGATTTTTCTATTATTGGAAGTTTCTAGCATATGGAAGTAGAGAAAATCATAAGAAATGTCTGGGATTTGGGGAAAAAAGATGAAGCAGTAGGAATGCAAGGTGAAAACTTCCACACACACACACCAAGGAAGCAATTACAACAAATACAACTAAACTTGAAAATGACCTGAAGACTGTAGAAGAGATCACCTACTCCTGCGGACCAAGAGACCACACAGAGAAGGGTGAAGTGGCAAAGCCACTATCACTTGGGACCCTAGCCCTTCTCCTATCCCAGCCCACAGGCAGGAGGAAGAGAGACTGAGCAGGGAGGGGATAGGCACTCAGGAACTCTGCACACCTGGCCCTGGAGATCTGCTGTGGAAGCATGAGTCCACAGTGCATTGAGTTCTGGTGATTAGCAGGGCTGGACATCAGGGAGAGTCCGAGCACTCTGTGAGGCTGATACTCCAGTTGCTTGTGGAAGACAGGCACACTCCGCTGGTCCTGTTGAGACCCGACAGAGAGGAGGCAGTCTGAAAGATTTGCCAGCAGTGGGAGGGGTGCCAGAAGGTTAAGGGTTGGGCACAGCTCTCTCTGCAGGAGAAAGGGCAGGCGGACAACACTTCCCTAGCCCTCCTTTAGCCCAGCAAATCAGGTACTTGCAGGAGCCCCAAATGCTCCATCCCCTTTGCTGGCAGCTCAGCTGAAGTGCTTCCCTGCTCACCACCAGAATGCCAGCCCACTTCGCCCAGCAGCAGCATCAGACTTTGCTGCCTGGTGGATAGAGGGAGGCTCTCCCAGCTTTCTTGGCCCTGTCTCAGCCCAATTAGACAGGCACCCATAGGAGCCAGCCTGCAACGCTCCTTCCTTCCTGCAGATGGCCAAGCCTGGTACTGTGCACCTGGCTGCTGCCATGGGGCACCCTGAGTGACTCACTGCAGCAGCCACAGCATCACTCAGCACCTCTCTGCACCTGTGTGCCCTCACACCATGCAACCTGCCACCTCAGTGCACCCCCATGCTCTGCCACTGAGCTACTTGCCACCTTGCAACTGTGTGACCACTGCCATGTGCCAGCACACCCTACCACTGCACACCTTGCCATACTACCACCCTGCCTACCCCCTCAATTTAGCAACCCCACCCTCACTGCAGGACAGGCAGAGAACGGCCCCACAACAATCCCAGCACAAGCCACTGCTCTGATTACAGAAGGCCGGCTGAGGCAAACTGCTAGCCTCAGCAGACTGAGATAAACCAGTGCCAGCAATAGAAAGGCAGCCCCACCCACTGCCTACCAACAGCAACTGGGCTCCACTGCAAAGGAGGACCAGGTGCTGGAGATGAAAGAGTCTTGAGTTTTTGGGCCCCACAGGACACCTTCTTCATAGTCATTACTTCCTAGACCAGGAAGCATAGCAGAGCCATCTAATACAAAGGAAGAAACACAACCCTGACAAAATGAGAGGGCAGAGGAATATGTTCCAAACAAAATTACAAGATAACTAAATGAAACAGAGATCACCAATCTTCTTGATAAAAATTTCAAAGTAAAAGTAATATGCTCACTGTTGTGCAGAATAATATTGAAGATCTCAGGGAGACTTGAACAAACAGAAGAGTGAAAAAGAGCCACTCAGCTGAAGAATACAGTAACTGAAATGAAATACACAATGGAGAGAATGAACAGCAGAGTGCTGCAAGTAGAGGAGACAATTAATGAGATAGAAATTAGAGAACAGGAATATGATGAAGCTGGAATACAGAGAAAAAAAGGCTCTCTAGTAATGAAATAATGCTGAGAGAGCTGTGTGACCAATCCAGATAAACAATATTTGCATAATAAGGGCACCAGAAGGAGAAGGGAGGGACAAGGGATACAAAGTCTCTGAGGAAATAGACATTAAGGTCATGGAAGCACAGAGAGTCCCTAACAAAAGGAACCTCAGGAAGACAACACTAAGACATAATTAAAATGACAAAGATTAAGGATAAAGAGAGAGTATTAAAAGCAACCAGAGAAAAAAGTTTAGTTATAAAGGAAACCCTATCAGGCAATCAGCAGACTTCTCAGCAGAAACTTTACAGGCCAGAAGGCATGAAATAATTGATATACTGAAACAGAAACAGGAGGACCTTCAACCAAGAATTCTCTATCCAGCAAGATTATCATTCAAATTTGAAGCAGAGATTAGACAATTCCCAGATAATAAAAGTTCAAGGAATTTATAATCACTAAACCAGCATTATAGGATATGTTAAAGAGACCACTATAGATGGAAATGTTTCTAAGGCTAAATAGTTTTCATCAGTGAAAATAAACCCACAATAAAGGTAGTAGACCAATTAATTACCAAGCAAGTATGAAATTAAAACAGAAGTAGTAAAACCAACCATACATAAAATCAGTCAAGAGATACACAAAAAGTGCAGATTATGACATCTAATACATAAAGTTTGGTGGAGGAAGAAGAAAAAAGTACTTTCAGGTTGTGTTTGAAATAGAGCAATCATCAATTTAATATTGACTATTATATAGCCAGGAAGCTATCCTTGAACCTTATGATAACCACAAACTAAAAGCCTATAATAGATATACAAAAAATTTTTTAAATCCAACCACAACACTAAAGAAACAATTAACAAGAGTATAAGAGAAGAAGAGAGGAGCTATAAAAACAACCATAAAACAATTAATAAAATGGCAATAGGTACATACCTATCAATAATTACCTTAAATGTAAGTGGACTGAATGTACCAATCAAAAGACATAAAGTGACAAAGATGACAGCATGAGAGGTGAGACACAGGCTTCCTCCTAAAACTGCATATAATATGAAAATATAATTAATACAACTAATCCTGAAAGAGAAACAGGAAAGAGGACTGTGCCAGACTGCATACACCTGGAGAAAACAGCAGACCTCACAGAACAGGGTAATGTACCAAGGCTGTGGCCTGGCAGTACCCAAGCCTTTCCCCCACCCCAGCTCACTGGTGAGAGGAAGAGAAGCCGAGCAGGGAGGGAGTGGAGGCCCGGGACTGCTGAATACCTAACTCTGGAGATCTGCTCTGGGAGCACAAACGTACATTTTATGGTGCTTGCATGGTACTCTCATGATTAGGGGGTTGGAAAGCTAAGACAATCAGAATTCCTGGAGAGACTTAAGATTCCAGCTGCTTGTGGAAAGCAGGGATCCCAGGCTGCTCTGGGACAAAAAAAAGGCAAGCAGTCTGAGAGACTTCCTAACAAGGAAGCCCTTAGCAAGAGGGCTGCTAAAGGGGCAAGGGTTGCACAGAGCTTACTGCTCACGAGAGAGGACAGGTAGACAAAATTGTCCGGGTGCACTATGTCCAGCAGGTTGAGAGCTTTGCCATATAGACTCTCATATTTAAGGAGGAAAAAGAAATCTTCCTCCTTAGACGATCTTCAGGTGCTCCAGCTCCCTGGCTGGCTACACAACTCCAAAGACCCCCTCCGTAATACGCAGCCTACTGCACCTTTCTCCCAGCCAGCCCCACCTGGCTCACAAACCGGGAAACCCTACCTTGGCATTAGGCCAGCCAGAGGGAAGATCTCTCTACAGCAATTACCAATGCAAAGCATAGAGGCTTATACCTGTGTGCTTAGCCCACTGGTTCAGGCAGTGGAGACATGCATAGCAGCCGGGTAGCAGGAAACAGCTCTTTCCTCTCCCCACGCACCAATACCACTCCGCTGCAATGCCTAACGTTGCTTCAGGGGCTGAGCAGCTCCAGGGAGTCGAGTTTCTGGGCACTAGAGGGCGCCATATACAAATATGAAACGCCAAAGGAACCTGGTTCAGAGTAAAATTGTTAATACCACTCCTGAGAAAGATTTAAATGCCATCGACCTCATGACTCTTCCTGAAAGGGAGTTCAAAATAAAAATCATTAACATACTCATGGAGGTACGGAAAGGTATTCAAGAACTCAGGAATGGATTCTGGTCAGAGATCCAATCATTGAAGAGCACAATGGAGGGTATTAAAAGCAGATTGGATATGGTGGAGGAGACAATAAATGAAATAGAAACTAGAGAAGAGCAATACAAAGAAGCTGAGGCATAGAGAGAATAAAGGATCTCTAAGAATGAAAGAATATTGAGAGAACTGTGTGACCAATCCAAATGGAACAATATTCGCATTATAGGGGTACCAGAAGAAGAGACAGAAAAAGAGATAGAAAGTGTATTTCAGGAGGTAATTGCTGAAAACTTCCCCAATCTGGGGAAGGAGATAGTCTCTCAGGCCGTGGAGATGCACAGATCTCCCAACACGAGGGACCCAAGGAAGACAACACCAAGACATATAGTAATTAAAAGAGCAAAGATCAAGGATAAGGACAGACTATTAAAAGCAGCCAGAGAGAAAAATAAGATCACATACAAAGGAAAGCCCATCAGGCTATCAACAGACTTCTCAACAGAAACCTTACAGGCCAGAAGGGAGTGACATGATGTATTTAATGCAATGAAACAGAATGGTCTTGAACGAAGAATACTTTATCCAGCAAGGTTATTTAAATTTGAAGGAAGGATTAAACAATTTCCAGATAAGCAAAAGCTGAGAGAATTTAGCTCCCACAGACCATCTCTACAGTGTAATCTGGAGGGACTGCTATGATGGAAGTGTTCCTAAGGTTTAATAGCTGTCACCAGAGGTAATAAAACCACAGTAAAGAAAGTAGAGCAGCTAATTACTAATCAAATGGAAAAATTAAAATAACTATCTCCAAAGTCAATCAAGGGATAGACAAAGAGTATAGAATATGATACCTAATATATAAAGAATGGAGGAGGAAGAAAAAAAACCTTTAGATTGTGTTTGTAATAGCATATTAAGTGAGTTAAGTTATACTCTTAGATAGTAAGGAAGTTAACCTTGAACCTTTGGTAACCATGAATCTAAAGCCTGCAATGGCAATAAGTACATACCTATCGATAATCACTCTAAATGTGAATGGACTGAGTGCACCAATCAAAAGACATAGAGTCACTGAATGGATTAAAAAACAAGAACCATCTATATGCTGCATATAAGAGACTCACTTTAAACCCAAAGACATACACAGACTAAAAGTGAAGGGATGGAAAAAGATATTTATGCAACTAATAGGGAGAAAAAAGCAAGAGTTGCAGTACTTGTACTGAACAAAATAGACTTCAAAACAAAGAAATTCACACGAGACAAAGAAGGACATTACATAATGATAAAAGGGTCAATCCAACAAGAAGATATAACCATTATAAATATCTGTGTGCCAAACACAGGAGCACCTACATATGTGAAACAAATACTAACACAATTAAAAGGAGAAATAGAATGCAATGCATTCATTCTAGGAGACTTCAACACTCCACTCAGTCTGAAGGACAGATCAACCAGACAGAAAATAAGTAAGGAAACAGGCACTGAACAACACACTAGAACAGATGGACCTTACAGACATCTACAGAACTCTACACCCAAAAGCAGCAGTATACACCTTCTCCTCAAGTGCACATGGAACATTTTCAAAAATAGATCATATACTAGACCACAAAAAGAGCCTCAGCAAATTCAAAAAGATTGAAATTGGACCAACCAGTTTCTCAGACCACAAAGTATGAAACTCGAAATAAATTACGCAAAGAAAATGAAAAATTCCACAGACACATGGAGGCTTCACAAAATGCTCCTAAATAACCAATGGATCAATAACCAAATAAAAAAGAGACCAAGCAATATATGGAGACAAATGACAACAAAAATTCAACACTGCAAAATCTGGAACAATCCCATATGAGCAGTCTAAACTAACAAATTTTTTTCTTTTTTTCTTATCAAGGTGTTATTGATATACACTCTTATGAAGGTTTCACATGAAAAAACAATGTGATTACTCCATTTACCTATATTATCAAGTCCCCACCCATACCCCAAAGCAGTCACTGTCCTTCAGTGTAGTAAGATACCACAGATTCACTGTTTGCCTTCTCTGTGCTACACTGTTTTCCCTGTGATCCCTCACACCATGTGTACTAAACATAATACCCCACAATCCCCTTCTCCCACTCTCCCCATCCGCCCTCGCACACCTCTCCCCTTTTAACTAACAATTAATGAAACTAGAAAAAGAAGAACAAATGAGCCCAAAGTCAGTAGAAGGAGGGACATAATAAATTTTAGAACAGAAATAAATAAAATGAAGAAGAATAAAACAATAGAATCAATGAAAGCAGGAGGTGGTCGAGAAAATAAACAAAATAGATAAACCCCTGGCCAGACTTATCAAGAAAAAAGAGTCTACTCACATAAACAGAATTAGAAATGAGAAAGGAAAAATCACTACAGACACCACAGAAATACAAAGAATTATAAGAGAATACTATGAAAAATTATATGCTAACAAACTGGATAACCTAGAAGAAATGGACAACTTTCTAGAAAAATACAACTTTCCAAGGCTGACCTGGAAAGAAACAGAAAATCTCAACAGACCAATTACCAGCAATGAAATTGAACTGGTAATGAAAAACCTACCTAAGAACAAAACGCCTGGACCAGATGGCTTCACTGCTGAATTTTATCAAACATTTAATGAAGACCTAATACCCATCCTCCTGAAACTTTTCCAGAGTAGAAGAAGAGGGAATACTTCCAAACTCATTCTGAGGCCAGCAACACTCTAATACCAAAACCAGGCAAAGACCCCCACCAAAAAAGAAAATTACAGACCAATATCCCTGATGAACATCAATGCAAAAATACTCAACAAAATATTAGTTAACCGAATTCAAAAGTACATCAAAAGGATCATCCATCATGATCAAGTAGGATTTATTCCAGGGATGCAAGGATGGCACAACATTCGAAAATCCATCAACATCATCCACCACATCAACAAAAAGAAGGACAAAAACCACATGATCATCTCCATAGATGCTGAAAAAGCATTTGACAAAATTCAACATCCATTCATGATAAAAACTCTCAACAAAATGGGTATAGAGGGCAAGTACCTCAACATAATAAAGGCCATATATGACAAACCCACATCCAGAATTATCCTTAGCAGTGAGAAGCTGAAAGCTTTTCCTTTTAAGATCGGGAACAAGACAAGGATGCCCACCGTCCCCACTTCTCTTCAACATAGTACTGGAGTTCCTAGCCATGGCAATCAGACAACACAAAGAAATAAAAGGCATCCAGATTGGCAAGGAAGGAGTTAAACTCTCCCTGTTTGCAGATGACATGATATTGTATATAAAAAACCTAAAGAATCCACTCCAAAACTATTAGATCTAACATCTGAATTCAGCAAAGTTGCGGGAAACAAAATTAATATGCAGAAATCTGTAGCAGTCCTATACACTAACAATGAACTAGCAGAAAGAGAAATCAGGAAAACAATTCCATTCACAGTTGCATCAAAAAGAATAAAATACTAGGAATAAACCTAACCAAGGAAGTGAAAGACCTATACTCTGAAAACTACAAACACTCATGAGAGAAATTAAAGAAGATACCAATAAATGGAAACACGTCCCGTGCTCATGGAGAGGAAGAATTAATATTCTCAAAATGGCCATCCTGCCTAAAGCAATCTACAGATTCAATGCAATTCCTATCAAAATACCAACAGCATTCTTCAACGAACTGGAACAAATAGTTCTAAAATTCATATGGAACCAAAAACGACCTCAAATAGCCAAAGCAATCCTGAGAAGGAAGAATTAAGCTGGGGGAATTATGCTCCCCAACTTCAAGCTCTACTACAAAGCCACAGTACTCAAGACAATTTGGTACTGGCACAAGAACAGGCCCATAGACCAATGGAACAGACTAGAGAGCCCTGATATAAACCCAGCCATATGTGGTCAATTAATTTATGATAAAGGAGCCATGGACATACAATGGGGAAATGACAGCCTCTTCAGCAGCTGGTGTTGGCCAAACTGGACAGCTACATGCAAGAGAATGAAAGTGGATTATTGTTTAACTCCATACACAAAAGTAAACTCGAAATGGATCAAAGACCTGAATGTAAATCATGGAACCATAAAACTCTTAGAAGACAACATGGGCAAAAATCTCCCCCTAATAATAAGCATGAGCAACTTCTTCCTGAACGCATCTCCTCGAGCAAAGGAAACAAAAGCAAAAATGAACTCATGGGACTACAGCTAAAAATTTTCTATACAGCAAAGGACACCATCAACAGAACAAAAGGCATCCTATAGTGTGGGAGAATATATTTGTAAATGATATATCTGACAAGGGGTTAACATCCAAAATATATAAAGAACTTACATGCCTCAATACCCAAAAAGCAAATAACCCTATTAAAAAATGGGCAGAGGATATGAAGAGATAATTCTCCAAAGAAATTCAGATGGCCAAGAGACACATGCAGATGCTCCATATCACTAATCATCAGGGAAATGCAAATTAAAACCACAATGAGTTATCACCTCACACCAGTAAGGATGGCCAGCATCCAGAAGACTAAGAACAACAAATGCTGGCGAGGATGCGGAGAAAGGGGAACCCTCCTACACCGCTGGTGGGAATGTATGCTAGTTCAACCATTGTGGAAAGCAATATGGAGGTTCCTCAAAAAACTAAGAATAGAAATACCATTTGACCCGGGAATCCCACTCCTAGGAATTTACCTAAAGAATACAACTTCCCATATTCAAAAAGACATGTGCACCCCTGTTTATCGCACGACTTTTTACAATAGCTAAGACATGGAAACAACCTAAGTGTCCATCAGTAGATGAATGGCTAAAGAAGATGTGGTACAAATACACAATGGAATACTATTCAGCCATAAGAAAGAAACAAATCCTACCATTTGCAACAACATGGATGGAGCTGGAGGATATTATGCTCAGTGAAATAAGCCAGGCGGAGAAAGACAACTGCCAAATGATTTCCCTCATTTGTGGAGTATAACAATGAAGCAAAACTGAAGGAACAAAGTAGCAGCAGACTCGGAGACTCCAAGAAGGAACCAGTGGTTACCAAAGGGGAGGGGTGTGGGAGGGCGGTTGGGGAGGGTGGAGGAAGGGGATTGAGGTGTATTTTGTTTAGTACACATGGTGTGGGGGTCATGGGGAAAACAGTGTAGCACAGAGAAGACAAATAGTGAATCTGTGGCATCTTCCTACACTGATGGACAGTGACTGCATTGGGGTATGGGTGGGGACTTGGTAATATGGGTAAATGTAGTAGCCACATTGTTTTTTCATGTGAAACCTTCATAAGAGTGTATATCAATGATACCTTAATAAAAAAAAAAGGCAATGTGATAGAATGAATAAAGAAACAAGACTCATGCCTACAAGACACTCATTTCAGACCCAAAGATATACACAGACTGAAAGTGGAGGGATGAGAAATATATTTCATGCAAATAATAGGGAGAAAAAAGCAGGAATAACTACTTATATCGGACAAAATAGATTTCAAAACAAGTAACAAGAGACATACAAGGACATTATGTAATGATAAAGGGGTCATTCCAACAACAGGATATAAACATAAATATGCACCCAACATAAGATCACCTAAATATGTAAAACAAGTACAGAATTAAAGGGGGAAATAGATTGCAACAAATTTATTTTAGGAGACTCTATTTAACACACCACTCACGTCAATAGATCAACCAGACAGAAAATAAATGAGGAAACAGAGTCACTGAAAAGTAGATTAGGTGGACTTAACAGATATCTACAGAATATTCCACCAAAAAGCAGCAGGATATATATTTTTCTCAACTATACCTGGAACATTCTCCAGAATAGATCACATATTAGGCCACAAAAAGAGCCTCAGTTAATTCAGAAGGATTCACATTGTATCAAGCAGCTTCTCAAACCAGAATGGTATGAAACTGGAAATAATTACACAAAGAAAACAAGCATACAAACGTATGGCAGCTAAACCACATTCTTCTAAATAACCAGTGGATTGGTGATCAAATTAAAACAAATCAAGCAGTAAATGGAAACAAATGAAAACAAAATTTCAACAGTCCAAACTTTGTGGGACACTGCAAAAGCAGTACTAAGAGGGAAGTACATATCAATACAGGCTCACCTCAAGAAACAAGAACAATCCCAAATAAACAGTCTGTTTATTTGCAATTAAATAAACTAGAAAAAGAAGAACAAATGAAGCCCTAAGTTAGTAGAAGGAGAGACATAATAAAGATAAGAGCAGAAATAAATAGAGAATAAACAATAGAAAAAAATCAGTGAAACCAAGAGCTGGTTCTTTGAGAAAATAAAATAGATAAACCCCTAGACAGACTTAGCAAGAAGAAAAGCGAGAGGACACAAATAAAATCAGAAACAAAGAAGGATGGTCACAATGGATATCACAGAAATAAAAAGAATTATTAGAGAGTACTGTAAAAAATATGCCAATAAATTGGACACCCTAGAAGAAATGGACAAGTTCCTGGAAAAATAGAACCTTCCAAGACTCACCCAGGAAGAAACAGAAAATCTGAACAGAGCAATTACCAGCAATGAAATTGAATTGGTGATCAAAAAACTCCCAACAAATGAAATTCCAGGATCAGATGGCTCCACATTTGAATTCTACCAAACATTTGAAAAAGAGCTAATACCCATCCTTCTTAAAGTATTCCAAAAAAGTAGAAGAGGAGGGAATACTTCCAAACTCATTCCATGAGGCCAGCATCACACTAATACCAAAACCAAAGACACTACAAAAAAATTACAGACCAATATCCCTGAAGAACAAATGCAAAAATCCTCAACAAAATACTAGCAAACCAAATTGAAAAATACATCAAAAGGATCATCCATCACAACCAAGTGGGATTTATTCTAGGGATACAAGGATGGTAAAATAGCCATAAATCAATATCATATACCACATTAACAAAAAGGGTAAAAAGAAAAAGGCTGTACAACAAACTGGTGTTGGAAAAACTGGATAGCTACATGTAAGAGAATAAAGCTGGATTACTGCCGGGGCCTGCCGGCAGGAGTCGAACAGTTCCTGAGTGGGGGTGTCGGGCTGTATATACAAGACGACAGGAGGGCAAACCGTCTGGTGCAGAATGCAGAATGCCAAGAAGCTTTATTCAGGGATGGCTTATATTCACCTGAATTGCCTACAGAACAATACAATGGGCTGGTCCAGGTGGGTGGTCTTGAGATAAGACCTCCCTACATTCCTGAGATACTTGTTCCTGGAATTTAGGAACTTTTCAAGGTTTCTTTCAGAGTCAGGCCCGGTTCAGGCCTTAGATGGAGACTAGGCACAAAAACACAATCAGTCCTGTCCTGTACTCTGGCTCCTTCTGTCCCAACCACTCTCCACATCTCCCCCTTTTTTATTTTTTAAAATGCTTGAATGCATGGGATGACTGTGCCTGTCTTAGGTTGGTCAAGAATGGGGATGGCCTTACCCGTCATCGGGCTGAGGGTTGCATGACCCATTCCCTGTCTTAGGTTGGTCCACTCCCCTTCTTGCCTTACCCGTCACTGGCTATCCAGCCTCCTAAGCCAAAATTGGCTGGGGGGTTTGAGTGATAAGTTTTGCTTGTGGAGGCTTCCATAGATTTGCTTCAGCACTTTTTCTACCAAACGTAGTGCTGAAGGGACCAATATAAGTAGAACAGAGAGCATTAGAGCGCAGACAATGAAGGAGCTCAAGATCTATTTTGGTAGAGGCCCAGTTGGGGACCATGGAAACCTTCCAAAAACCCTTCTGCTAATTTTTCTGGTGACAAATCTAATTTTGCCTCTTGGATAGCTATTATCTCTTGATGTAACTTTCTAGTATTCAACATATTAACTTGATCACCCAAGTAAAGCACGTATGTTCTAAAGCCTGGAGCTTATGTTCCACCTTGAAATCACTTGATTCTTGGGTGGCCCAGGCAAGAGACACATTATGAGCCAAATTATCTACAAAATCTGCAGTCTGAATTTCTGATAGAGAAGTTACACAGGAAGTAAAGTTACAATTATTACAGCTAACATTGAATTATGAATTATTCCCCACATTTACATAGACATCACCGATTAATAGAACATAAGAGGGATTGACACAAGCAAGCACTGTAAAATCTTTTGCATTATCATTAAAACTTCACTCCTTATTTTGATCATTCATGTTCACCCTTCATCCTGACGCAGATACCAGCTTCCAAATATAAGTTTGAGGATGCCCATTACTAGACCACCACATTCCAGCTGTCAGCTGATGATCTGAACAGTTATCACAGGTAGACCAGTCCCAATAGTGCCCTGTTGACACATTACACCGTTTTTGGGTTCTTTCTACACAACAGGTCCATAAGATTAAACCTCATATTCTCTGTGCCACAATAAGGCACTTGCTGAGGGGGAAAGGATGTCCATGGTCATAGTCACATTTGGATTTATTCTTGGAATCGTTAGTCATCCCAGGATAGGACATATTCACCGTGGGCATGAGCAGTCTGTTACTTTTGCTGTCCATAACATTGATACAGTTGTCAGAAGAACCAGCATGGAAGCACACCGGCATTCCTTTTCCTTCGGCTGAATAATTCTGATAAAGGCTCAGGGCAGGCAAATTCCTGGAGGTGGAAGGATGGCCGAGAATCCTGGTATCATTGACCTGGACAATGATCTCCGGGCCATCCCAAACCACTGGGTGGAGGATCGGAGGGTCTGGAACAAGTGCCCAGTGTGTGTGGTTGGCTCCCGCGGTGGTCAGCAGAATGCAGAGGAGTACGAACTTCAGCATGGCGGACCAATCTTTCTGGGAGCCACCTGGCTCCTTCTGCATCCTGTGGAAAAACACAAACATGCCCTCGTCCCCAGATTAGTACTGGATCTGGACCATTCCATTGACCTGTGAGAGGATCCTTCCACCTCACCATAGCATATGAATCTTTTGTTTTTGGATGCCAAAATCTGTCCGCTGCAGACCTGCTCTGTGCATCTATGGTGAGACAATTTAAAATAAAAAGTGCATGGTTTAGATAGTTTGCTGGAGTTTCTGGGTACAACTCCCCCTTTTTTATTTTTTGAAGCTGATGCTTCAGGGTACTGTGTGTCCTTTCCACAATACCTTGTGCTTGGGGATTGTAAGGAATACCTGTTTTGTGAAGGATTTGAAATTGCTTGCAGAAATGCTGAAATGCACGGCTTGTATAGCTGGTCCCATTGTCTGTTTTAATCTCTTTTGGCACTCCTGTAATGCCAAAGCATTTTAAGCAATGGGCTATAACATGTTTAGTGGCTTCTCCAGTTTGTGCTGTTGCCATAATAAAGCCAGAATAGGTGTCTATAGAAATATGGACATACAAATATAGGTGAGTTCCATGGCAAATTGGAAGTTTCTATATGACCACAGTCAAGTTGCTCCTGCACTAGCAGCTCTGCCGCTTGTATTTTTTCAGCTGAAAGAGGCCACTGATCCACCCATACAGGGGTATCGCTGAGCCATGTTATTGGATCTGCATGGGGAGCAGGGGGCTCCGAGGCCTCTATTAAAAATATCCTAGTCCTTGTCTGTCTCTTCTAGAGGGAGTTATGAGAGGTTGATTGATGCCCTGTCCCTTAGCCCCGAGTCCCTGTGTGGGAAGAAGTCCTTGGTCTAATAATTGGGTAGTGACTTTATCATTGGGGCTATACAGGTATACTCCCATTTCTTTCATAACATCTCTTCCCCATAGATTGACTGGAAGGCCGGCAACTATACATGGTTGAAAGCTGCCACTATGATTTTCATCATCCCTCCATAACAAAATTCGCTACTCTGCTCTGAATTTTGACTTTGGCCTATGCCTTGAAGGTGTGTCACTGTAGGTTGTTTAGGCCACTCATAGGGCCATTGATCACTGGCAAAAACAGATACATCAGCTCCAGTATCTAGGAGCCCTTTTATTCTTTTTCCTCTTATGGTTAATGTTAATTCTGGGCGTTTATTGCCAATGGGTTGAACCCAATATGCATCAGACGAGCCAAAACCCGCCTGACCTCTTTTATCCTTTATATATTTGTTTGGAGATTCTACTTTTGGAAGGAGAATTAATTGTGCAATTCTCTGAGGGGGTTGAATGACTGTTATGGCTGCTGGTGAATGAGCCATAATTTTTATTTCTCCCTCATAATCTGGGTCTATCACACCTGGTGCTACTAAAAGGCCTTTCATGGTGGCACTGCTTCTGCCTAATAATAATCCTACACATCCAGCAGGGAGTGGTCCGTACACTCCTGTGGGAAGGGCCTGCATGCCCATCTCTGGGGTTAGTACTGTGTAGGAGGAGGGACTGAGGTCCAGTCCTGCACTGCCTGAGGTGGCTCGGTAGAGGTCACAAACGGATTTCCTTGCCTCGGGACGAAGGCTTGGAGAGCCCCATAACACTGTTTCGGGGCCTGGGGCTGGCCCCTCCTCCCGTTTCCCTGTTCCTGATCTAGTTTATTTCCATTTACATCTCTTCTTGACTTACATTTTGTTGCCCAATGATTGCCTCGTTTGCAGCGAGGACAGAGACCCGGTTGTCTTCCCGTGTCTCCTAGCCTCTCATTCTTATTTCTGTTTTGGCACTGCCTTATCTGGTGACCCATTTGTCCACAGCCAAAACAGCTGCCAGGGGGCCCTGAAGTATTCCATGTTTTGGAAGCCTGCTGCTGGAAAAGCACTTCTTTGACTGTTTTCCCTTGAAGCGCGGCAGCCATGGCTAACCCTTGTGTGTAAGCTGGGCCGATATCTGAACAGAGACTAATATAATCTGAAATTGTGCCCTTTTTTCTGAAAGGGCGAAGGGCTGCCTGGCATGCAGAATTTGCATTCTCATAGGCTAATTGTTTTACAAGAAGACCCGCATCTGTATCGCCTATCAATCTGCTAGATGTTTGCATCAAAATCTTGAAAAGGCTCATCTGGCACTTGCCTAATTTTAGATAAATCTTCAGATTGTGCCCCCCCCCCGAGGGCAGTTTCATCCAAGCTTGCTTAGCAGCGGCATTTATTTGTGCACAGGCAGCAGGATCGAAATCTAACTGCCTGTTAAGATCACTGTAGGGCCCTTTCCCCATAAGCATTTCAAAAGTTACTGGATGGTTTTGAGCTCTATTAATATCAGCTGTCTTTTGACATTGCTCTGCATATTCTGATCTCCACAATAGATAATCTCCTCCACTTAAACAGGCTCATGCAATAGCTTTCCAATCAGAGGGCGGGAGAGAACCAGCCGTAAAAGCCTCAAGCATAGTTTGTGTAAATGGAGCAATGGCTCCATAGGATGAGCAGGCCATTTTCAGCTCTTTAAATTGTTTGAATGATAAAGGCTGATGAATTCTGTGCCTCACCCCTTGCTCATCCACTTCCTCAAAGACTGGACAGGCTACAAAACCCATAGTATCTTCCCCTCTCTCTGAAGCTTGTTTCAGAGCCTTTTGCAGGGGAGAAAGCTGTTTTGGTGGCAACAGCTGTCTTTTATCTGGTCTAGGTTTTAAAGGCGAGATGGCCAAGGCTGTAAGAGGCGGCGCAGGGGGATCAAGCCCCGCAACAACTGACTGAGGGGGAACTGGAGGAGTATATTTCAGTGCACCTTCAGCCATGAGCTTGCTAAAGGTTTTACACAAGCAAACCTCTGGCAGATCTAATTTTTCGGGCCTTTGTCCTTTAAGGTCTGCTAAAGAGCTGCGATCGCTCTCCCATTCTTCCTCATCCGCCATTTCCGATGCAGTCTCGGGTGGTGCGGAAGGAATGACTCGACCGGCTTCAGCGTTCATGGTTTCACCGTTGCCTGCAGCCGAATCCAATCTCTGCCTCTCATGTCTAGGACCTAAACTATCTCTGACTAGAGTCCAAAGCCCAAAAACTTAAGCAAAGAGCAAACGGCTATTCCCGTTTCCCATACTTATCTCTACTGCAACACTATTATTTATAGATAATGAGGTTTTATACTTCCACTTTTAGCGAAGTAGGAAAGAGCTAGGAGCGCCCTTCACCTGACTCAAAGGCCAAGGCGGCCTGAAAAAGCAGGCTGGAAGTCAGAGACTGAGAAAGAGACACTCCTCCCGCACCCCCAGCCGGGCTGTCGGGGTCTGGATCCAGACACGTGGGCCTTTGAGGAGCCGCTGAAGTGTAGCCTCAGCCTGGACTCTCGCAGTTGCCCACGGCTTTCCTCAGTCCCTCGCATCCAAGGAGGTGCCGTTGAAAGGGAATCCTGGCCTCCGCTCAGCTGACGTTCCCGGCTCCCAAGGGAGACAGGGGATCCACTGAGGGAGACACAGGGGAACCTGTCGCTCGAGACTTGAGAACGGCAGCTGGGCTTGTCCCTTTTAAGTGGCTGACGAGCGCCCGATGTTGTGAGCCACAGATGGCTTTGTTTTTTTTTATTAAGAAAAGTAAAAGAGAAAGACAGTGTCTGTTCCCCGGGGTAATTATGCCTTTTATTATACTCACGGACTGTTGGTCCTTTTCTTCAACTCCTGTCTTTACCACCGTCCCCGCACTTTCTTGCCTGCGTGCTATGGCAGAAGTGCTTCAGATCCGCAGCGCTGCGTCTTCTCTCTTGGTGGCTCCCTGGCGTTGCTCCCCCGTACTCAGGTCCCTGTTCGGGCGCCACTTTCTGCCAGGGCCTGCCGGCAGGAGTCAAACAGTTCCTGAGTGGGGGCGTCGGGCTGTATATACAAGACGACAGGAGGGCAAACCGTCTGGTGCAGAATGCAGAATGCCAAGAAGCTTTATTCAGGGATGGCTTATATTCACCTGAATTGCCTACAGAACAATACAATGGGCTGGTCCAGGTGGGTGGTCTTGAGAT
This sequence comes from Smutsia gigantea, assembly GCA_032199065.1. Taxonomy (NCBI): domain Eukaryota; kingdom Metazoa; phylum Chordata; class Mammalia; order Pholidota; family Manidae; genus Smutsia; species Smutsia gigantea. Next base: position 47,993 of record JAVSCE010012296.1, read on the forward strand.
AAGACCTCCCTACATTCCTGAGATACTTGTTCCTGGAATTTAGGAACTTTTCAAGGTTTCTTTCAGAGTCAGGCCCGGTTCAGGCCTTAGATGGAGACTAGGCACAAAAACACAATCAGTCCTGTCCTGTACTCTTGCTCCTTCTGTCCCAACCGCTCTCCACAGATTACTATCTGACGCCATACACAGAAGTAAAATTGAAATGACGAAAGACCTAAATGTAAGACATGAAGCCATAAAACTCTAAGAAGAAAACAGACAAAAATCTCTTGAACATAAGCATGAGCAATGTTTTCCTGGACAAATCTCTTTGGGCAAGAGAAACAAAATCAGAAATGAACAAGTGGGACTACATCAAACTAAAAAGCTTCTGTACAATAAAGGACATCATCAGCAGAACTAAAAGGAAACCTACAGTATGGGAGACTATATTTGTAAATGATTTATCCAATAAGGGTTAACATCTAAAATACGTAAAGAACTCATAATGCCTCAACACCAAAGAAACAAATAACCCAATTAAAAAATGGGCAGAGGACCTGAACATTTTTCCAAAGAAGAAATCCAGATGGCCAACAGGCCCATGAAAAGATGCTCCACATTGCTAATCATCAGGGATATGCAAATCAAAACCACAATGAGATATCACCTCACACCAGTCAGAATGGCCACTATCCAAAAGACAAGAAATAACAAGTGTTGACAAGGATGTGGAGAAAAGGGAACCCTCCTACACTGTTGGTGGGAATGTAAATTGATGCAGCCACTGTGGAAAGCAGTAAGGAGGTTTCTCAAAGAACTAAAAATAGAAATACTGTACAACCCAGTAATTCCACTTCTAGAAATTCGCCCAAAGAAAACAAAATCCCTGCTTTGAAAAGATATATGCACCCCTGTGTTTACTGCTGCATTATTTACAATGGCCAAGATATGGAAGCAACCTAAGTGTTCATCAGAAGATGACTGGATAGACTGGAAGATGGCGGCATGAGCAGGGCAGCAGAAATCTCCTCCCAACACTGTATTTATCTACAAAAATACAGCAAATACAACTATTCCTAAAAGAGAGACCAGAATACACAGGAAAGCGCACAGCGTGCAGCTACACCCAAGAGGACTCGGCACCCCAAGAGGCAGGTAAGATATGGAGCTGCGACCCGGCGGGCCCCGAGCACTCACCCACCCCAGCGCACCGGCGGGAGGAGAGGATTCAGAGCCGGGAGGGAGTGGAAGTACCCCCCACGAAATAACCAGCCCCGGTGATCTGCGCGGGGAGCGCTGACACACATCGCGCGGTGTAGCAGGGATTGGAGAGACAGACGGTGCAGGATCTGAGCGGGGAATGCGCCAGGGTGCTTGCAGCCGGCTCCCGGGAAGGAAAAAAAAAAAAGAAAAGCGCGCGCTTTCTTCAGCGGTCTTAAAGAGACAGGAGCCCAGCGGAGGAGCTAGATCGCCCCAGCACACTCAGCCCAGCAGGCTGGGAGTCCTGGGGAGTTTTGGACCCCTTAGCCAGCGACTGGGAAAGGGTGGCCGCACATCGACTTCCCAAAGAGATCAACAGCCTCCCAATCATTTCCACCCCGGCCAGAGCTATAAAGGGCCCTGCGGAGCGGCTCGGCCACAGCTGAGGAACAGTGGGGCAACAGCGCCACCTACAGCATCCCCACAGAATCTACTCCCACTGGGCGTTTTGTTTTGTTTTTTCTTTTCTTTCGTTTTTTCTTTTTTCTTTTTCTTTTTCTTTCTTTCTTTCTTTTTTTTTCCCTCTTTTTAAAGTCTTAAACAGCCCAGCTGACATACGTGGCAACTACCAGCGACCACTTCTATAGCCATGAAAAGACAGAGGAATATGGTCCAGACTAAGATCAACCAGACAACCCCAGAGAGGGAGCTGGAAGGGATGGAAATGCACAGTCTTCTTGAAAAAGAATTCAGAATAAAAGTCATAACCATGCTGATGGATCTACAGAGAAATGTGCAAGAGCTGAGGGAGGAAGTGAGGAAAGACAATGCAGAAATCAGACAAGCGATCGATGGGCTTAACAGCAGACTGGATGAGTTGCAAGAGACTGTTAATGGAATAGAAATTAAAGAACAGGAATACAGAGAAGCTGAGGCAGAGAGAGATAAAAGGATTTCTTGGAATGAAAGAATATTAAGAGAACTGTGTGACCAATCCAAACGGAACGATATTCGCATTATAGGAGTACCAGAGGAAGAAGAGAGAGAAAAAGGGATAGAAAGTGTCTTTGAAGAAATAATTGCTGAAAACTTTCCCAAGCTGGGGAAGGAAATAGTCTCGCAGTCCACAGAAGCCCACAGATCTCCCAACACAAGAGACCCAAGGAAGACAACATCAAGACACATAATAATTAAGATGGCAAAGATCAAAGATAAACACGGAATATTAAAGGCAGCTAGAGAGAGAAAAAATATCACCTACAAAGGAAAACCCATCAGACTATCATCAGACTTCTCAACAGAAACCTTACAGGCCAGAAGAGAATGGAATGATGTATTTAACGTTATGAACAGAAGGGCCTCGAACCAAGAATACTGTATCCAGCACGATTATCATTTAAATATGACGGAGGGATTAAACAATTTCCAGACAAACGAAAGTTGAGAGAGTTTGCCTCTCATAAACCACCACTACAGGATATCTTAAACAGACTGCTCTAGAGGGAAGCACCCCTGAGGCTAAAAAGATGTCACCAGAGAAAATAAAATCATAGCAAAGAAAGCAGACCATCCAAATACTAACTAAAGGCAAAGAACAAAACACCTAGTATATAAAGATTGGAGGAGGAAGAATAAGAAGGGAGAGAAAGAAAGAAACATCAGACTGTGTTTACAATAACTTAACAAGAAAGTTAAGTTAGATTGTTAGATAGTAAAGAAGCAACCCTTGAACCTTTGGTAACCATGAATCTAAAGCCAGCAATGGCAATAAGTACATATTTATCAATAATCACCCTAAATGTAAATGGAATGAATGCACCAATCAAAAGACACAGAGTAACAGAATGGATAAAAAAGCAAGACCCATCTATATGCTGCTTACAAGAGACTCACCTCAAACCCAAAGATATACACAGACTAAAAGTGAAGGGATGGAAAAAGATATTTCATGCAAACAACAAAGAGAAAAAAGCAGGTGTTGCAGTACTTGTATCAGACAAAATAGACTTCAAAACGAAGAAAGTAGCAAGAGATAAAGAAGGACATTACATAATGATAAAGGGGTCAGTCCAACAAGAAGATATAACCATTATAAATATATATGCACCCAACACAGGAGCACCAGCATATGTGAAACAAATACTAACAGAATGAAAGGAGGAAATAGACAGCAATGCATACACCACTCACTCCAAAGGACAGATCAATCAGACAGAAAATAAGTAAAGACACAGAGGCACTGAACAAGCACACTAGAACAGATGGACCTAACAGACATCTACAGAACTCTGCACCCAAAAGCAATAGGATACACATTCTTCTCAAGTGCACATGGAACATTTTCCAGAATAGACCACATACTAAGCCACAAAAAGAACCTCAGTAAATTCAGAAATATTGAAATCCTACCAACCAACTTCTCAGATCACAAAGGTATAAAACTAGAAATAAATTTAGAAAGAAATCAAAAACGCTGACAAATACATGGAGACTTAACAACATTCTCCTAATTAATCAATGGGTTAACGACCAAATCAAAACAAATCAAAGAATATATGGAGACTAATGACAACAACAACACAAATCCACAACTTCTGTGGAACGCAGCAAAGGCAGTTCTAAGAGGAAAGTATATTGCAATCCAGGCCTATTTCAAGAAGGAAGAACATTCCCAAATGAATAGTCTAAAGACACAATTACTGAAATTGGAAAAAGAAGAACAAATGAGGCCCAAAGTCACCAGAAGGAGGGACATAATAAAGATTAGAGAAGAAATAAATAAAATTGAGAAGAATAAAACAATAGAAAAAATCAATGAAACCAAGAGCTGGTTCTTTGAAAAAATAAACAAAATAGATAAACCCCTAGCCAGACTCATTAAGAGAAAAAGAGAATCTACACAAATAAACAGAATCAGAAATGAGAAAGGAAAAATAATGACAGACCCCACAGAAATACAAAGAATTATAAGAGAATATTATGAGAATCTATATGCTAACAAGCTGGAAAACCTAGAAGAAATGGACAACTTCTTAGAAAAATACAACCTTCCAAGACTGACCAAGCAAGAAACAGAAAAACTAAACAGACCAATCACCAGTGACGAAATCGAATTGGTAATCAAAAAACTACCCAAGAACAAAACCCCTGGGCCTGATGGATTCACCTCTGAATTCTACCAGACATATAGAGAAGAAATAACACCCATTCTCCTTAAACTTTTCCAAAAAAATAGAAGAGGAGGGAATACTTCCAAACTCATTCTATGAAGCCAGCATCACTCTAATACCAAAACCGGGCAAAGACCTCACCAAAAAAGAAAATTACAGACCAATATCCCTGATGAACGTAGATGCAAAAATACTCAACAAAATATTAGCAAACAGAATTCAAAAATACGTCAAGAGGATCATACACCATGATCAAGTGGGATTCATCCCAGGGATGCAAGAATGGTACAACATTCGAAAATCCATCAACATCATCTACCACATCAACAAAAAGAAGAACAAAAACCACATGATCATCTCCATAGATGCTGAAAAAGCATTTGACAAAATTCAGCATCCATTCCTGATTAAAACTCTCAACAAAATGGGTATAGACGGCAAGTACCTCAACATCATAAAGGCTATATATGACAAACCCACAGCTAACATCATATTTAATGGCGAGACGCTGAAAGCTTTTCATCTAAGATCGGGAACAAGACAGGGATGCCCACTCTCTCTACTGTTATTCAACATAGTACTGGAGGTCCTAGCCACGCAATCAGACAAAACAAAGACATACAAGGCATCCAGATTGGTAAAGAAGAAGTCAAATTGTCACTATTTGCAGATGACATGATACTGTACATAAAAAACCCTAAAGACTCCATTCCAAAACTACTAGAACTAATATCTGAATTCAGCAAAGTTGCAGGATACAAAATTAACACACAGAAATGTGTTGCTTTCCTATACACTAACGATGAACTAACAGAAAGAGAAATCAGAAAAACAATTCTATTCACAATTGCATCAAAAAGAATAAAATACCTAGGAATAAACCTAACGAAGGAAGTGAAAGACCTGTACTCTGAAAACTACAAGACACTCCTAAGAGAAATTAAAGAGGACACTAACAAATGGAAATGCATCCCATGCTCTTGGCTAGGAAGAATAAATATTGTCAAAATGGCTATACTACCTAAAGCAATCTACAGATTCAATGCAATCCCTATCAAACTACCAACAGCTTTCTTCAATGAACTGGAACAAATAATTCTAAAATTCATATGGAACCACAAAAGACCCCGAATAGCCAAAGCAATCCTGAGAAGGAGGAATAAAACAGGGGGAATTACGCTCCCTGACTTCAAGCTCTACTACAAAGCCACAGTAATCAAGACAATTTGGTATTGGCACAAAAACAGACCCACAGACCAGTGGAACAGAGTAGAAAATCCAAACATTAATCCAAACATATACAGTCAATTAATATTTGATAAAGGAGCCTTGGATATACAATGGGGAGATGACAGCCTTCAGCAGCTGGTGTTGGAAAAACTGGACAGCTACATGTAAGAGAATGAAACTGGACTACTGTCTAGCCCCATACACAAAGGTAAACTCAAGGTGGATCAAAGATCTGAATGTAAGTCATGAAACCATAAAACTCTTAGAAAAAAACATAGGCAAAAATCTCTTGGACATAAACATGAGCAACTTCTTCATGAACATATCTCCCCGGGCAAGGGAAACAAAAGCAAAAATGAACAAGTGGGACTATATGAAGCTGAAAAGCTTCTGTACAGCAAAGGACACCATCAGTAGAACAAGAAGACATCCTACAGTATGGGAGAATATGTTCATAGATAATGTATCTGATAAAGGGTTGACATCCAAAATATATAAAGAACTCACACACCTTAACAAATAAAAAGCAAATAATCCAATTAAGAAATGGGCAGAGGACATGAATAGACACTTCTCTAAAGAAGAAATTCGGATGGCCAACAAGCACATGAAAAGATGCTCCACATTGCTAATCATCAGAAAAATGCAAATTAAAACCACAATGAGATATCACCTCACACCAGTAAGGATGGCCAACATCCAAAACACAAACAACAACAAATGTTGGCGAGGATGTGGAGAAAAAGGGAACCCTCCTACACTGCTGGTGGGACTGCAAATTAGTTCAACCATTTTGGAAAGCAGTATGGAAGTTCCTCAAAAAACTCAAAATAGAAATACCATTTGACCCAGGAATTCTACTCCTAGGAATTTACCCTAAGAATGCAGCAGCCCAGTTTGAAAAAGAAATATGCACCCCTATGTTTATCGCAGCACTATTTACAATAGCCAAGAAATGAAAGCAACCTAAGTGTCCATTGGTAGATGAATGGATAAAGAAGAGGTGGTACAAATACACAATGGAATATTATTCAGCCATAAGAAGAAAACAAATCCTACCATTTGCAACAACATGGATGGAGCTAGAGGGTATTATGCTCAGTGAAGTAAGCCAAGCCGAAAAAGACAAGTATCAAATGATTTCACTCATATGTGGAGTATAAAAAAAAAAAAAAAACTGAAAGAACAAAACAGCAGCAGACTCACAGAACCCAAGAACGGACTAATAGTTACCAAAGGGAAAGGGACTGGGGAAGATGGGTGGGAAGGGAGGGATAAGAGGGAAAAAGGGGCATTATGATTAGCAGCCGTAATGTTGGGGGGGCACGGGGAGGGCTGTACAACTCAGAGAAGACAAGTAGTGGTTCTATAGCATCTCACTATGCAGATGGACAGTGACTGTAATGGGGTGGGTGGGTGGGGACCTGATGAAGGGGTAGTTTAATAACCATAGTATTGCACATGTAATTGTAGATTAATGATACCAAAATAAATTATGTAAAAAATAAAAATTAAAAAAATTTTAAAAATTAAAAAAAAGAAGATGACTGGATAAAGAAGTCGAACAAATACAATGGAATATTATTCAGCCATTAGAAAAGAAGTCCTGCCATTTGTGACAACATGTATGGACCTAGAAGGTATTATGCTAATATGAATTAGCCAGGTGGAGAAAGACAAATACTATATGATTTCACCTAATGTGGAATTAAAAAAAAAAGAATAAAACAGCAGTAGACTCATAGACACTGAGAAGTGACTGGTGGTTAGTTACCATGGGGAAAGGGTCAGTCTAGGTGGGTGGGGAGGAGCAGGGGGAGTAAAAGAGCACAGAAATTCCCAATCATAGTGTAAGTTGGTTACAGGGATGGTAGTACAGCATGGGGGATATAGTCAGTGATTCTGTAACACTTTCCTGTGTTGACAGTAACTGCACTGGTGAGAGTGAGGATTTAATAATAGGAGTAAACTGTTAAACTGTTATCTTGTATACTTGAAACCAATACAGGATTACGTATCAGTGATACTTCAGTTTGAAATAAAACAAATGTCTTATGTTGGGCATAGTGATTTGGGGTCTTCTCAGGTACCGATGTCCAGCTGGCATGTATATAGACTTTTTCAAACCTTGGGGAAGCTGTCTGAGCTGGAGCTGGCTTTGGGAGTCAGTATCATGTGATTCATAGTTGATAATGCAGTAGCCTGCAGAAGCCAAGGGAAAAGCTTACACTTAAAAAAGAAGTTTGGAATAGCTGTGGGAAATTCAAAATGGGCCTAACTGTGGGGATGGAGGTCAGGGCAGGAGAGGTGGTGTCTGAAGTAGAAAAAATGATTAAGTTCCTGCTAAGTCTTTGGTACTACTACTACTCTGTGGCAGATTGTTGATGAAAGCAGAGACGTCTGCTCTTCTCTGAGGAACTTCTAGTCTGGTTGGGGAAGAAAAGATCTTTCTATATCAACAGCTAGAAAGCCGGTTTAATAAACATAGGTACGAAGTCTAGGTAGGTTCTGGGGAGTATCAAAAGAGAAAAGTTTGGCTTGTTTAAGGTTAGTCAAGATCAGTCTTTAGCTGGTCCTTAAGAAAAGTGTAGCGTTTGTTTTCCTGGCAAGGAGGAGAAAGGGCATGCTGTTACACCTCTTTGGCAGGTCAGGGTGGGATGGGACAGAATGTCTGTTTGAGTGTGTGGATAGGATAGGCCAGAGGAAACGGTAGCAAATAATGAGAGGTGGCACTGGCTATATCTCTGGACTGGGTCCCATCCCTCAAACTCCTCTGTCCTCTTCAGATGCAGCCCAGTTCTCTTGTCCTTGGACTTGTTCTCAACATGCTTTGCCCCATTTACTCTACCTGGAAACCCTCTGTCTGCTCTGCGTCCCCCGCTGATGGAAGTAACTATCTACATTTGCTACTTACACACACACACACACACACACACACACACACGCTTCTCCCTCTGCCACTGAAAGTGTTTCCCTAAGGAAATTGCTCTTGAGAGCAGTCTCATACTGGACTGTGAGGACTAGAAGCTAGATTGAGGTGGGGTTGAAAGTAAAATGGGTGAGGACGTAGGGCCACATGCTTGCCCAGTGTCAGGTTTGCTGTGGAGAGGAACAGAGAGGGCTGGGAGCTGGAGGTGAGTTGGGGGTTCAGAAGCTTTTTACTTACTTTTTTTTTTAAGATAGGCTCTCCTACAGTATGCTAATTTGCTTGTAAAACACAGGAGGAGTATCACATGGTCCAAGAGGAGGTGGGTGCAGAGCACGGATGAAGGTCTGGTGTCCAGTCCTTCCCTCTACAGGACAAGGCAGAGGTGACAGGTGCTGCTCATGCACTTGTTCTGCTGGTGGGAATAAGGTCTCTGGCTTCTCTTCTGAGCAAAATAGCAACCTTGGACATCAGCTAATGGTACCCAGACCCAGGTCTGAGGCCAGGAGCACAGACACTGAGGAGAGAGATTTGAAATGACAGAATCATTAGGGAAGGATAACTGATTTATCTGGCAGCATAACAGGAGTGCCTGCTTTCCATGTTTGATGGCACAATATAAAGTAAAACCCACCTGTCTGGTTGTGGGGCTTCCCCCAGTTTTACTGTGTACAGGTGTGGGCATGCAGAAGGCAGGTGGTTCTGAGCAGGCTTCCTTCTTTATTTACCAGGAGAGAACAACCGTTTTCCATGCTAATTCATTCCTTCCAAGGATCTGTCCACTGAATTCTTATTTTGGGTCCACACCTTCACCTTTGATCATTCTCAGATGTGTCCACTTCCAATCTTTAATACAAACTCTAGATTCATTATTTTGTGGTTCTAACTAATGCAGCTGGAATTTTTTAAGGGACATTCTACTCTGTATTAAAATGTATTATATAAAGCTATGATGGTAAGAATAGTGTTGCATATGTGAGAAAAAGCAGATCTGTGACATGAACAAAGAAAAGTAAGTGGGACTTCATAAAAATTAAAAAGCGTGCTTCAAAAGACACAATTCAATAATAAAAAAGGCAAATAGTCCAAGAAAAATGGGCAAAGGGCAGTTCTCCAAAGATATATAAGAGGCCAATAAACACATGGAAAGATGTTCGACATCATTAGCCATCAGGGAAATGCAGATCACAGCCACTAGCTACCATTTCACACCCACTAAGATGGCGCTAATGAAAAAGACAGACAATAACACGTGTTGGTGCATATACAGAGATGTTGGAACCCACATACACTGCTCCTGGGGATGTAAAATGGTACACCCACTTTGGAAACGGTGTGGCAGCTCCTCAAAAGGTTAAACGTAGAGTGTTGCCATATGATCTAGCAATTCGACATACCCAGAAAATGAAGCATGTCCACACAAAAACTTGTCCGAGAGTGTTCGTAGCAGCATTACTCATAATAGCCAAAAAACGAACACAACCCAACTGTCTATAAACTGATGATACACAAAATGTGCTGTATGCAAACAATGGAATATTCAAAAATAAAAAGATGTGACGTGCCGAATAGGCAAATCTACAGAGACAGAAAGTAGACTAGTGTTTGCCTCGGGCTGGGGGGTGGGGATGTACATCCATCTAAAATGTGCACTTCGGTGGTTTTCAGTATATTCAGAGTTGTGCAGCCATCACTACAATTGATTTTAGAACATTTTCATTATCTGGCCAAAACCCCCTACTCATTCACAGTTATTTCCCTTTCTCCCTCAACCCTCCCTCTCCCCCAGCTTTCTAAGAATTTGCCTATTCTGAATAGTTCCTGTAAGTGGAATCATGCAAATATGTGGTCTGTTGTGTTTGGCTTCTTCAGGTAGCATAGTGTTTTCAAGGTTCATCCCTGTTGTAGCACATAGCAGTACATCGTTCTTTTTATATGGAGTAATATGCTCCGTTGTATGAATTATACCATATTTTAATCCATTCATACAATTTCTTCACCCTTATTATTATGTCTCTTTTTATTATAGCCATCCTAGTGAGTGTGAACTTTTATCTCCTTATGGTTTTGATTTGCATTTCCTTGATGGCTAATGATACTGAGCATCATTTCGTGTGCTTTTTGGCCATTTGTTTATCTTCTTTGGAGAACTGTCTATTCAGATCATTTTGGTATATGGTCTGCAGTAGGGGTCCAAATTCATTCTCTTACATGTGGATAAACAGTTGTCCTAGCACTATTTATCAAAAAGACTCTTCTTTCCCCATTAAGTTGTCTTGGCATCCTTGTTGAGAATCAGTTGACTGTGGATATAAGGGTTTATTTCTGGTCTCTCAGTTCGGTTCCACTGATTTTTAGGTGTGTCCTTATGCTAGGACCTCACCCATCTTGATGACTGTAGCTTTGTAGTACGTTTTGTAATTGGGGGTTTTTTATTTTCAATATTGTTTTAGTTATTCTGGATTCCTTGAATTTCCATATGAATTTTAGGGTAAGCTGTTAATTTCTGCCAAGAAGCCAGCTGGGATTGCACTACAGATCATTTTGAGGAGTATTACTATCTTAACAATATTAAGTCCTTGAATATGGGATGTCGTACCATTTATTTAGGTTTGGATTTCTTTTGACGACTCTGTAGTTTTCAGAGTAAAAATTGTACACTTTTCTTATTTAATTTATTCTGAAGTATTTTATTCTTTTTGATGCTACTGTAAATAAATTTTCTTAATTTCATTTTGGATTGTTCATTACAAGTGTATTGAAATGTAAGTGATGTTTATCTACTGATCTTGAGTCCTGCAACCTTGCTATTCGTTCTAGTCATTTTATTAGTTTTAGTAGTTGTTTTGTGGATTCCTTAGGGTTTTCTATATATGAGGTCATGTCATCTGCAAATATAGTTTACCTCTTCCCTTGTAATCGACTCTTTATTTCATTTTATAGCCTACTTGACCTTGCTGTAACCTTGAGAGCAGTGTTGACTTCATCCTGATCTTGCCAGGGAAAGCTTTCAGTCTTTCAACATTAAGTGTGATGTTAGCTATGGTCTTTTCGTAGATGGCTTTTAGCAGGTTGAGGAAGTTCTCCTCTATTCCTAGTTTGTAGTATTACTTTTAAATAAACAGAAGTGGAGATTTTACAAAGATATAAATATTTAAATAAATGGAGTTCAACAATAGTTCGGGGGGATGTTTACTCAGTATGAATCTAATTTTTGTGGATATGGAGATATATTAATTCAACAACCTTTTTAAGAAGACAGGTATCATGCAGTATTGCAGCACTCTAAAAATCTCTTACTTTTTTCCAATTTACCTTTATCTTTAGGCATATGTCCATACCTTTTATTGTCTTTTATTCTTCTCTCATTACCTTTTGCTGCATTTTATTTTCATCAGAATACATCCATCTTAAGTCAGATATTTAGTAGTTAATTTCTCTTCCTCTGCAGTAAGGAAGTAACAGTGCTTTATGACTTGGAAAGTGTTTTCATATAAAATCTTATTTTAATCCCATTTTACAGATTTAAAAAAATGGTGACATGAATGCGTGAATCATTTGTCAGGACAGTAGCTGCAGAGCTAGGGCTAGGGATGCTGCTTTTGGAAGGTACTTAATAAGTGCTCTTTGACTTGGATGAATGTATCAAATACAAACATATCATTGGCATAGAATTTCAGGGCATTTTGCCACTGTATTCATTTCCTAGCGCTGCTGTAACAAATACCCAATACTGGGTGGCATAAAACAACAGAAGTATATTTCCTCACAGTTTGGAGGCTAGAATTCCAAAATCAAGGATTGGGCCCTCCTTGGGTGCTCAGAGAGTCTGTTCCATCCCCTCACAGCTCTGAGCAGTTGCCAGCAATCCGTGTTCATTCCTTGGCTTGCAGCTGCATCATTCTGGTCTCTGCCTCTTCAGGGCCGCTTCCCCCTGTGTTTGTCTTTCTGTGTGTCTGTTTCTGTGTCTCTTCTCCTCTTATAAAGACACCAGTCATACTGGATTAAGGGCCCACCCTACTCCAGCAAGACCTCATCTCAAGTACATCTTAGTTACATCTGCAAAGACCTATTTCCAAATAAGGCCACATTCATGGGTACCAAGGGTTAAGACTTCAGCATACCTTTTTGGAGGACACAACTTAACCCATAGCAGCCGCTAACGGGATTCTCTTCTGTTTTCCCTCCACCTCAGGTGCCCTCATATACCATGGCCCTGGTGTCTGCTGATTCCCGCATTGCAGAACTTCTCACAGAACTCCATCAGCTGATCAAACAAACCCAGGTAAAAAGCCACAGTCCTTCACTCCAGGGGAGCATGGGCTGTGATGCCAAGCTATGGAGGGGGTAGGGAGCGTGTTTTCAGAGAGACTGGACCTGAAGGAACCAAGATGGTGTAATGCAGGCAAGAGAAGGAGGGGAATGTTGGGTATGATTACCATTCCTGCTGGATTTTCTATCATGTGCAGGATTTTGTGATTCTTTTTAATAACAGTTATATTGAGATGTAATGTGATTCGCCCATTTAAAGTGTACAGTTATGCAATTCAGTGGGTTTCAGTCTAGTCAAAGAATTATGCAACCATCACCACGATCAATTTCAGAACATTTTATCACCTGAAAAAATGCCCCATACCCACTAGTGGTCACTCTCCCCTTTTCCTCCCACTCCCCTTTTTCCCCCACTCCCTGTCTCAGGTAAAGATTCTTTTATCAGGCAAGATATTCCAAGAATTTAGAAGTTATTTCCCAGGAGCTGGTCAACTGCCAAACCTTTGTGGAATGTGCAGACTGAAAACCCAGGCCTGCTGAGTTAATCTTTTACAGCACAGGCCACCCCCTCCCCCGGCCTTGGTCCTGGTTCAAGCAAAACAAGTCTTTTGCGTGTGAGCACCTACATCGAGCATAGCTTTTATATCGTAACTACAGCAATAATACCAGTATGAATATGTTTCACAGTTGGGGGAGCCAGTGTGGGGTGGGGATAGACTTAAAGCAACAGCCAATCTGTCCTACTCAGCCATTACGTTCATTTTCATATTTTTACACTGACTTAATGAACAGTTTTCCCCTTCTATTCATTTGAACTTAATGACAAATTTGTGTAGAACTGTTTCGCATAGATTAGCTGATGGTTAGCTAAATCCAGTTCTTTCTTGGGCCAGTCGTCTTCCGTCAATATTACGAGCTGAGGAGGCTTTGACTCAGTCTCCCAATAGTCACTCATCAGTGTCAGTATTATTGTGTGACTTATTTACATAAGGTAGTGGAATCTTACCAAGAGTACCAGTGTGTCATACCATATTGCACTGTGTTAATGGTAGAATTGAGTTTCATTATAGAACAAATTAGTAAGAATTACAGAACTATTTGCTATGCCTTTCCAACAGAATTTGCCCTGCTGTTTGCTGGATATTATGGACAGGCTTTATTACAGTTAGCCATAATTCAGCTTTTTCTGGGTTCCAGGTCAGCTGGGGACAAAGCCGGTCACCCTGTCACAGCTTACAGGCTCATACTGAACCTAGTTTCCATTGTGCGTTCTCATATAGCAGGGCCTGCCTCCCACCTACAGGGAGGACACTGGTGGTATTCAAAGTAAGAGCCCTGTCTCTACTAAAAGCATGTCAGGATATTCTGATGTGTTCTTGGGTGAAGGGTAGTCATTGTGCACTGTTGTGAATTAAAGGTGTCCCAGTGGGATTGCCTAGGTTTGGATGCCCACGAATCCTATAGATGTGCCCTTGGGGTTCAGCAGCTAGGAGGGAAGGTCATTGCTGCATGGCTGCTTCAGCCTCCATCTCTATTAAAATAGTTAAGAGGCCCTGGTGGGTCAGGGTGCATGGGATATTTAGGGAGGTGAAATTATTCTGTATGATACCGTAATGGTGAAGACATGACATTATGCATTTGTCAAAACCCATACAACTGTAAACACAAAGAGTGAACTGTACTGTAAACTGTGGACTTAAGTTAATAATAATGTATCAGTATTAGTTCATTAATTGTAACAAATGCAAGATGTTAATAATAACCAAAACTGCAAGATGTTATAATAATGCAAGATGTTAATAACTTGCACTAATGCAAGAAGTTAACAGGAGAATCTGTGTGCAGGGAAAGCAGTTGTATGAGAACTCTGTCTACTACCTGCTCAATTTTCCTGTAAACCTAAAACTGCTCTAAAAATAGTTTATCAATTAAATTTAAAAATACAAAAAAGATACCGGCACGTCACTAGAATGCCACTCAATCGTCATAGTCAGTCTGGTTAATCATCATAATATATAACCGGAATGTCTCCTAGAGGGAGGCCACCCAGGTTTGCGGGCTTCTGTTTGGCTTTGCAGGTGCTGAAAGCAGGGGTGGTGTTGCAAGCATGACTTCACCCTTTGGAGCATCTGGTAACTGAGCGAAGAGCCAGAATTCTCTTGCTCTGAGCAACTCTTGCAGTAGTAATATAATGCTGTATTTCCCTCAATGGAAAACCCATTTGTTACCTCTTTTACCCTTTGGCTACTATTTCTCCTTCTCTCCATTTATCGTTGATTTTTACCCAAATTCTTCTACCTTGGAAGGGTGTTAGGCTCAGCCACTTTGCCGGCAGCCATACTAGGACTCCACTCTGTCCACTCCCATTCGTGTAGGAAGGGCTATGAGGGCTAAAGCCTGTACCTTCAGGCACTTAGAAATTCTGACATAAAGGTTCAAAGGTATAGTTACAATTGCTTCCTTGGAAATCATCCCTGCTTCTGGCATCTTCAGTTGCAACCCTGATCCCAGGACCACTGATGTGGGGCAGAATAGTACCAGCATCCTTCCCCACAGTCTATTCCCAGGTGAACTGATCATAGATGTATGTGTTAATTTCCGGAGTCACAGTTCCATTCTGTGGATCTATATGCCGGTACCACACTGTTTGATTACTGTACCTTTGTAATGAATTTTGAAATCAGGAAGTGTGATTTTCATTGTTTTTTTTTCTTTTTCAAGTTTGTTTTGGCTATTCTGGTTCCCTTGAATTTCCATATGAATTTTAGGATGAGTTTGTCAATTTCTGCAAAGGAGTCAGCTGGAATTTGGTTGGGGGTTGCATTGAATCTGTAGATCAGTTTGTCTCTTTTTGATAAATGGGAGTCATTATGTATAATTTATTATTTAACTTTATACCTTTTATAATGCTTTTGTATTAGAGAATAAAATCCTTTTGAACTTACCCTGAATGTGGATTTAGAAAATGAGGGCCATGTTTGGGGGCCTCTGACATGGATGCAGGGCCGCAGCAGGGTGGGGGCCGCCTTCATGGCTTATTGACCTCATCTTTGCAGGAAGAGCGTTCGCGGAGCGAGCACAACCTAGTGAACATCCAGAAGACGCATGAGCGGATGCAGACAGAGAACAAGAGTGAGTAGCTGGACTCAGGAGAGAAAGGGGATGAGTGGGAGGTGCAGGCCAAGACAGGGAACATGGCTCTTACTGTTTTCAGAGGGACTTTTGCATGGATCTGCACCATCCAAAATGCTCCTTAGCCAGAGGGACAGTTTTCCCTTAGGCTGGGTGACCTAAGGTGAGCCAGGAGATGGATGACAGACTGCTTAGCACTAAGGAACCTTAAAATCCCCCAACTCTAGCAACCAGAAAGTCAGTGAAATGAGGCTGCATCCAGGAAGACTCCTTAGAGCACACAGGCACCCCCGTTAGCTGGTGTCTCCTGGAAGAGAGCTCCTCCCAGTAGGCCCTGCACATGACCCAAGGCCCTCAGGTGGTCTGGCTCCAGGGCTGGTACTTCCAACTATGAGCAGCTTCGAGAATTTTTTTTCTGTTTTCCCATGTGCTGAGAAATAATTTCTGCCTGCTTTATGCTATGGCAAAGGTTAGAAGGTCCTCTCTTCGGTGTAGTGATGGCATTCATACTGTATGAAAATGTGAGCCTACTGAACATGGGCGTTGGCCTCAGGGAGCACTTCTGAGCCAATAAAGCTCATACCTTGGCTCATGACTTCTCTGTTCCTCTAAAAGACTAGTTCCAGTGTACTGGAAGCAGTGCCACATGACTGCCTGCTGCCCCATGCCCATGCCTTCCTCCCTGTGTTTACCCTGCAGTCTCTCCCTATTATCGGACAAAGCTGCGTGGCCTCTATACAACTGCCAAGGCCGATGCAGAGGCCGAGTGCAAGTGAGTACCATCCCACCGCCCAGCCATTGCCTGCCCAGCCTGCCTTTCCTGCTGTGGATGAGCCGACTCTTCCCCAGCCTCTCCTTTGGGGCCCACCTTCCCTGCAGTCCAGTTCTAGCCCCGCTCTTCCCCAAGCCCAAGGTGCGGGGGCAAATCCCAGTGCTGCCATTTACTGGTCATGTGACCTTGGGCAGTCACTTCAGCTGAGATTCAGTTGCTGCATCACTAAAACGGGGGAAATAACTACCTACAGAGTTGTCAAGATAAAGTGAGGTCATGCATACAAAGCACCTAAGACCAGTGTTTTTCAAGCTCTACCATAATCCATGGTAGAAAATGTATTCCCTATTGTGACATAATACTAATAATATTAGTAATAAAGACTCTTACATCTCCTTACTGTGTACCAGGTATTATTCCAAGTACTTGGTATATTTACCTCATTTAATCTCAGAGAAACCCTAAAATGGGTTACCCCCCATTTTCAGGTGAGGAAACCAAGGCACAGAGGGGTTGTGTAATCTGCCAAAGGCCATGCAACTCGTCAGTGGAGGAGCCCAATTTTAAACCCAAAGTCCATATTCTTTTTGCTTTCGTTTTTATTGAGGAATAATTTTTACATCAAGGCCTACAGCATGATGTTTGGTTTACATACATTGTGAAATGTTAAGTCCATATTCTTTAATACCATGCTAGAATGGTATATAATGGTGCCCCTCCACAGCACACACATTTTATATGTACATATACACAGAATTGGAATAAGAAGTAAAGTTTTCACTGTTACTATGTATAGTCTATTTGTTTTTTTTAATGTTGTCACCCAAGAAATTAATTTCATGATTCACTAATGAGCCTCCGTCTACTATTTACATAACCGCCTTGCACATGGAGGTGATACAGAGCCCGGTGGGGGTGACAGCCATGCACCAGAGTCACCACTCAAAGCATTACTAGTGCTTGGTGGTCTCCAGATAGAGACATGAGAATGGCAAGGATCCTGCCTTCAAGACAGTCCAGAAAGGGGAGATACTCTAAGAAAAAGTTATAGGATAGGGTAGTTGGTGGGCCAGCAGAGATGGGGCACATTGTGCCCAGGGATTGGGGATAGCCTCAGGGAGGAAGAGAAATGTGAACTGGGGACCAGCAGGCAGACAAGGCTAAGAGCCCAGGCAGAGGGGACAGAATATGCAAAGCCCACGCAGGGCATGTGCATTTGGGGAATGAGAACTAGTCTGGATGGCTGGGTGGGGGTGGGGGATACATACCAGGACCTTATCCTGGCTGCCATGTGGAAAGTAGACAGGGTAAGATTCAAGGCTAGTAGGAAACCAGGCAAGAGATGGTGATGGAGTTGAGCTGAGACAGTGGCTGTGGGTTGGAGAAGCAAGGGTGGGTTCACGGGCAGTTTCTGGTATCAAATTGGGGGACCGGTTGGGAGAGAAGTTGAAGAGTCCAAGGTTTCAGCTTGAACAAAGGTATCCGATGGGGCTCCTATGTGAGGGTGGGGCCGGCTTGCAGAGAAGCAGACAGTGAATTCTGTTCACAGGTGTTGCCTTCTTGGCATTCCAGCCCATCCCTCCCACCTTATGATCATTCTGCTTTGCGGATATATCATCTGGCTGTAGTTGGGCCCTTTCCCACTCACTGGGGCTGGAGTTTGGCTTGCATAAGTCAGAGCGACTCGTACTCATTTGACAGTAAAAGGCAAACTTGTGCCTTCCCAGCTTAACTGCTGGCAGTGAGGTGACTGCTTCTGAAACCAGTTTAGGATGGGCTCCTCTCTGGCACTGGCTTACCCAGAGTTAAACATACATACGCTTGTTTCATAACTGCAGGTCCCAGCCTCCTGCAGTGTGGTTGCCATTTCACTTTTTGAGAGTCAAGCGTTCATACAGTCATTCACTACACACTGAGTAAGTCCTCTCACCAAACACCCTACTGGGAATGGGAGATGGCTGACGCCACCCCTGCCCACAGGGGCCCCAAGTTTAGTGGGGTACATACATTACTGTATGTCCTTACTGTGCCCAAATGAGTGCTGGCATCAGCTCATTTGTTGACTAGATTAATTAAACCCTCAGGAAACTGAAGAGGTGCCAAGACCCAGGTTCATGAACTAGCCCGCATCCTGTGACGTGCTGCCTCCCAGCTGGTTTTCCTCCTCCTGCTTTGCAGAAAATGGGAAGGAACCAGTGTCTTCATTTAACAGTTCATCTTTTTTAAAAGGCCTTGAGGCAGCAGGGGTCAAAGGGAAACAGTATCAAAGCTCTCATTTTCCGTATTGTAGCAGAGAACTGGTGGCCATTCCCTGGTGGGAACAAGTTATTGTCTAACACTTCAAAAGGCATTTCTTAGGATGCAGCTTTTTAAGGGCACAGTGATAGTGGAAGGGATGGTTTCCTCAGTGACACTTTGGCCACAGACAGTGGATAACTTTTCTTTGGACAGCCTCAGCTACTCTGAGTTCCAGCCAGGGAGGATAGTTTTATGAGTGGATAAGCGAGTGCAGGCGGGGGTATGGTTTAGCTCTCCAAGGGCCTGAATGACTTGTCTTGACAATGGGTTTCAGCCCCGGGCAAGTTCACTATGGGTTCAGTGTGACCAAAGAAATGACAGTAAAACATTCTTGGGGTGAAAGGGTTATACCCAACTTTATTTCCATGGTGACAGGTCAATCACTAAAATCCTGTTCTCTCAGAGCAAGTCTGCATGCAGCAAGCCAGTCTCTGCCTGCACAGCTGCCCTCTGGCTCTGTCCTCGGTGCTGCCACCACTCCAGCCTCTGCTCTGCTCTCCTCCAGCCTTGCAGCTGTGCCACTGCGTCACCCAGAGCACTGGACGGAGCTCTTAATAGAGAGTCAATAACAATGCATTGCCCCACACGTGTGTAGTGAGCTAGCCAACCAGGGCCTGGTGAAAATCCTGGCCACAGGAACCTTCATTTTATCCACAGATTCATGGGCTTTAATGTCAAGTGCTGGAGGAGACAGTGAATGCCACAGTGCCAGGACCATCATTCTGAGATAGTCACTGGGGCCTAGACACCAGACCAAATGCCTGTGGGCCCCTGTGGCATGGATACTGTTCCAGGTTGTTGACCAGAGATGATGCTCTAATCTTGACACATCACAGGGTGTATTAGCTGAGAAGCCAGAGGAAGGTATTTATCCCTCGCCACCCCTGACGTAGACCACACACACACCACTTGGAGGTGGGCAAAGCCACGTGCTGGAGAGGCTAACATCTGTTCCCCATACCCTCTGATGCAGCCTCCTCCCCCACTGCAGCCTGGGGCCAAGGGTGCTGAGAAGCCAGCAGAGCAGCTGCAGGTTCCTTCTGCTCTGGGTGGGTGCAGGGGGCGTGTGGGGGCAGCTCCGGTCAGGTCCACCTGCACAGCACCCCTGCCGCTGAGCTGCTTTCCTTCTAGCGCCGCAAGCACAGCACCACCAGCTCAGTAAGTGAGAACACCTGAAAGAAATTACTTTTATGTTTTTTCTTTTTAAAAGGTCACGCTAATCAAATAATTACGCTATGAATTTGTATGCAGCAGTTTGGTTGGTTTTAAAGGGCCCACACCATTTTAGCCCCTTGCTCAAGGGGAGGTGCTGGGATTTGGGGTGAGGGAGAATAGGGTTCTGGGTTCTTGGCTGCATCTAAAGAAATGTCTGCTAGAAAGAAGCCTTTCCTCAGCTGTCCTGGGGAAGTGGGCCTGCCTCTGAAGGTGACATCATCCCTAAGGGTTGCCGCCAGGCTGGCTGGCTGGCTGCCTGCTAGAAGGTAGAGATGCACTCTTTGCCTAGGAGGTCATAATACTACATGACCTGAAGCTTTTGGGGTTCTGAGATAGGGAGGTTTCAGTTCCAGAAACTACTTTTTAAATAGTAAATGATCTTAAAACATTGTTCCTTGAATCTCTGATGTGTGGAACTGCAGTAACTTTAGGAAATGGTAGTATTACATTCCTCTCCTAGGGAGTCACAATGCAGATGAAAGTATTAAAGAATTAACAATTTCTTTACCTCAGTATTTCACAAACTTGATTAGCAGCGCAATACATTTACACCCTGGTTCTCAAGTCTGGCTGTGCCCAGAGGTACGAGTTTAATTGAGATTGAGCTCTGACATTATGGTATTTATTATAATTTCAGACTTAAACGTGATACTTGATCACATTTGCTTTATCGTTATATAGGCATACTTTTTTTTCCTGAACTGTTTGTTGCAGACATGATGCCCCTTGACCTCTAAATGCATCAATCAGTATTTCTCCTAAAAACAAGGACATTCTTATACAACCATGGTATATTTCTCAAAATCAGGGAATTAATGCTGATAAAAAGCTATTAACTACTCTGCAGATCTGACTCAAATTTCATCACTGTCCACTAATGTCCTTTGTAGCAAAAGAACATTTTTCTAGTGCAGGTCGCCATTACATTTAGTCTCCTTCAATCTAGAACTGTTCCCAGGCTGCCTGCCTTTCATGACTTTGCTATTTAGAGGATTATAGGCCAGTTATTTTGTAGAATGCCCTCACTGTGGGGTTTGTCTGCCAGATTAGATTTAGGTTTTATGCTTCTGGTCATGAGGCACAGAATGTCCTCAGTCATCAGATCAGAAGACACAGATGCTGTCGCATTGGCTAAGGTCTCTTCTAGGTTTTACAGTGTCAAGTGTTTGCTACTTTCCATTATATAATAATAAGTATTTTTATGTGACATACTCTGAGATTATGTAAATATCCTTTTTTACATCAGACCCACCAGCTGTGGCATCATTTTATAACTCTTGCCTAAAACAGTTTTGTTTGTTTGTTTGTTTGTTTAAAGCTCCCCAGAAAATTCTGATGTCCAGCTAGGGTTGAGAACCACTCTAATAATCACAAGAGTATAGCTTAGGACATGCTGCATGAAATCATGCCCTCCAAAGCCTGGCAGCAATGATCAGAGTTCCCTTTGGCCTTCTAGCTTTTACTTCTCTGCTTTCCTGGCTGCTTCATTGTCCTGGGTCCCAGTGCTCACAAGCCTGAGGTGGTTCTGGCTGAGTCCTCCATACACCCTGCAGAAGCTACAGTGCCGTGAGCATGTCAGGCAAGGGGCTTGCCCCTCCCTGCTTTGGTTTGCCCAGTTCCTTGCGCCAAGGCTGCCCCTAGCCTTTGGGCTTCTGCCTGATGAGCTGCACAGAAGACACATCCACTGGGACACCTGTGATGCTATATTGTGCTATATTCTTAGGTGTCCCTCCTGCTGAATGAAGGCTTCAGAACCACAGGGGCATTTACTCAAAGATTGCAAGAGGAATGGACTAGGGATTGGTCATCAGAGAGGAGAATCCATGACCGTAAATAGACTCTGGGCCACTATTGCTGTTGAAATGTTCTTTGGGGGAGGGAGATTCCCCAGGGTCTAGGATAAAGCAGCCTTCCTCCAGCCCCTGGATTGTTTCCTTCTGCCAAGTTGCTTGGGCCCCTGACACCCTGGGGCCCCCATAAACTAACTCCAGAGGTGTATTGGGGCTGCAGCCTTTCAGGGTCACGTCCCCTCCACCCCAGCCCTGCTCTGAGCTGAGACAGCTCCCTGCCATCCTCATGCTGTCTCCTTTTACATTCCCACTTGAGGCAGGCCCCGAATTTTAATTTCTGTCCTCCAATTGCAAGAGGTGGTTCAAGGCTGCCAGCACTACAGCATTTCCTCAGGACCTGTCAGGTGCACTCAGGCAAAGGCAGCTCTCTGCTTTGCTTATACCTCTCTAGGACCTTCTTAAGATACTTTGGCCTGCTACTTCTTACTATCCTATTAGTCCTTTTATGCCTTAAAGATTAAAAAGCACACATTTACGGCTTATAGTTCTCAGCAGTGGTGTTAGTCTGAATGACTCAGCCAGCTGTAACCTGAAATGCAGTCTGCCCTTTGTGCTTCATCCAGACTCTTCTCTCCCTCCTCCCACCCCCAGCATCCTCCGGAAAGCCCTAGATAAGATTGCGGAAATCAAGTCTCTGTTGGAAGAGAGGCGGATTGGTGAGTTGTAGACAAATTTGGCGATCCTTGACCAGGCGAAGCAGGCGTTCCTGAGAGCAACAGTTGGGTCTCCCTGCAGGGCAGCCTGTAACCTCAGCCTGGTGTGATTATTCCACAGGCTGCTGACACCGGAGCACATCTGGACAGCCTGGGACCAGGAAGGGAATAGAGATTGTTCCCAGTGCTCTAAGGCAGGGCCTCCCCAGTTCTCTTCCCACACCCATGTTTCTCTTCCTCCACTGCCTGGGGAAGTTGCCTCCCTCCTTCCTCCTACCCTGACTCCCGTTTCTGCTGTGGTGAGAACCTGGCTGTTTTTGAGAGCCACACCCTGGTTGTCTTGAAGCCATCCTTTGAGGTGGAATTTACACAGGGTGCTGGCTCCAAAGCCCTTCAGAGTGCCTGGCTTTCCCACTCTCATGTCCCTTCACTGAACCCACCATGGGCATACGCCCCACTCCTCAGAAATGTCACAACACCAGCTGGGTGTGGATGGAATTGATTGGGTGCTCTGAGCCATGCCTGAGAAAGTCATGGGGCTGTCCATAATTTGATTGTTTGTTTTTACTTTTTGCTGAATTAAACATATTAATAGGAAAGTACACATCAGTGTACATACAGCTCAGTGAAATTTTCACTAAGTGAATAAATGATGTAAACGGCACCCAGATCAAGAAACAACATGGCCAGCACCTCAGAACCCCCCTTCTGCCCCAAGTCCTCCATTACTGACATCTCACCATCAGTTAGTGTGGCCTGGCAGTCTCTCTCACTTGGGCATCTAGTGGAGGGGGCAGGGGTCACATCTGGGCCTTTGGTGCTGGCCCGGGAAGGGGGATCCAGACCCCCACAGCTCGGGGCAGGTATGCTAGGGTGGGTCTGGGGGCATGCACCCTGTCCCTGGTGCCTCAGGGGCTTGCTTCCTTCCCACAGCGGCCAAGATCGCAGGCTTGTACAATGACTCGGAGCCCCCTCGGAAGACCATGCGCAGGGGGGTGCTGATGACCTTGCTGCAGCAGTCCGCCATGACCCTGCCCCTGTGGATCGGGAAGCCTGGCGACAAGTGAGGGCAGGCCCGGGGCTGGGGAACTGGCAAGGGAGGGGCTGGGACTAACACTTTATTCCGCCCTCAGGCCCCCACCCCTCTGTGGGGCCATTCCGGCTTCTGGGGACTACGTGGCCAAACCTGGAGACAAGGTGGCTGCCCGGGTAAAGGCTGTGGATGGGGATGAGCAGTGGATCCTGGCTGAGGTGGTCAGTTACAGCCATGCCACCAACAAGTGAGTGGATACCCATCTGCAGGAAGGGAGAACAGCTCCCCCCGGGTGCCTCTGGGGACAGGGATGGTGTGTGAAGCAGTGGCTTCTAGGGCTGCTTCCCTTCCCCATGGCTCCCTGACTCAGACTGTGCACCTCCCCACCTCCACCTTTCCCATTTGTTCACCCACAGGTATGAGGTAGATGACATTGATGAAGAAGGCAAAGAGTGAGTATGCTGGCCAGGGAGAGGCTGTGGAAGCCTGGGGTACAGCCAGGCTGCTGGGAAGGAGCCCCCCTGGCCAGGGGTTGACCTAAGTGCCCCCCTCCAGGAGACACACCCTGAGCCGGCGGCGTATCATCCCCCTGCCCCAGTGGAAGGCCAACCCTGAGACGGACCCTGAAGCCTTATTCCATAAGGAGCAGCTCGTGCTGGCCCTGTATCCCCAGACCACCTGCTTCTACCGTGCTCTGATCCACACGCCCCCACAACGGGTAAGGCAGCCTCCGTGGGAGGGACCGTCCATGGCAGCTGGGCTGGAAAGGTGCCCTGTCCCTCTTGTCCTCATTGCCTCTCTGAGCTATGTGGCCCCTGCATGATGCCCTCTCACACCCTGCCCTGTAACCCCTCCAGCCCTGCTCAAGGGCAGTGCCCACCAACCCTCTTCCCAGCCTTCAGAGCTGTCACCAGCCCTGGGGGGACCAACGTGTCCTCAAGTCTGCCCTTGCTTTTGTGTTGACATGGGCAGCGGGAGTCCAGAGTCCTGAGACAGAAGCACAGTGCCTAGGGCCTGTCTTCAGCCCCAGGCTCCACACTGCTGCCCCTTCTTGCCTGAGGCTGCTCCCCGTCTACTAGAAAGGATATCGCTGGCACCCTGATCACCATCACCCACTGGTAGTTTAAAGGCTGTTCTCCCTCTTCCTCCAGGATCCTTGCCTGCTGGCTTCTCAGTGCCTTGATCCCTTTAACACAGGGTCCCTGAGCGGCACCAGACCTGCCAGCAGTTGCCCACCTGTGTAGGTAGCCAGTCTCCCTTATCCCTGTTCTTTATCCCCTGACCTGGGCCCTTTGTTGCTAAGAAAAGAGCAGGGACTGTGCTCAAACATCTAGACTTCTTGAGGGAAGATGAGGTCATGAAGGGCTGGGAGCCCACTCACCAGAGGTTCCTGTCAGTCTAGGCCTGGGGGCCTCGCCTGGAGGTCTCTGACCAGCCCCTCTGTCTGGCCCCTGCTGCAGCCCCAGGATGACTATTCAGTCCTGTTTGAAGACACTTCCTATGCAGATGGCTACTCCCCTCCCCTCAATGTGGCGCAGAGGTATGTCGTGGCTTGTAAGGAGCCCAAGAAAAAGTGAAGCAGGCTGGCAGACTGGCAATCTCCTACCACCATTAAGGGAGAATAAAACAAAAGATTTTGTGACCAAATAAATACTCTTTCCCCTGCCCATGTCTCCTGGGTTTTACTTGTCCAGACCCCCTTCCCCTTCCCATGTAGAGCAAGCTGGACCAGAGGCAGAAGGGATCCCAGTGGGCATTTACTCTTTTCAGCTCAGGTTTACTCTTGCCTCCCAATAGTGGCTCTCCATGTAACACAAATTGTATTTTATTCTGGAGGGCATAACCAGGCTTGTTTTACACCACTCACAGCTCTGAGCGGAAACTGAGGCTGCAGCCTGCCATCTTCTCAGCATAGTCAGTGTCAAAGTGCTCATTCTGGGCCACAGTGAAGGTGGTTTTCCAGTCCCCTGCAATGCCTGGGTAGGGAGAGAAGGAAGGAAGCTGGAGGGCCGCTGCTTCCAGCCTGGCCTCCCCAAATGGCCACCCTGCATGGGCACTCACCCCTCCTCATGAAGGCAGAAATCTTGTGGTCCATGATGTCCAGGGGTATGGTGCTGTAGTTGGTCATGGGGTTCTTCTGCATCTCCTGGAAAGACGTGTGCTGGACGATGCGATCCACAGTCTCTTCTGGCAGGGAGCGCCCCACAAACTCCAGTATCTTCTGAATCTCCCTCTTGGGGTTCTGGAGCAGCAGAGGGGCTCTTCAGCGGAGGTAGGGACTGTTCACTGAGCAAACAAAAGGGAGGCCCCTCTCAAACCTCTCAGGGAGCTGGCCACTTTCACTTAGAGGCTTCTCAGGCCCAGCTCCTTGACTCTGCTCCTCTCCCTGGGGCAAACTTAATTGGCTTCTGCCCTGGAATCCTATAATAAGCTGTGCTTGGGTCCTTCTGGCTGAGGACAAGGTCAGTCCGCTTTTGTAACTGTGGCCTCAGGGAGAAGCAATAGCAGCAAATGGCTGATCAGTGGTGAGCATGTTGCTGACTCAGGTGCTGCCCAAGGTGGCTTTGCAGCTCTAATTCCTGGGCAGGGTGGGAGAGCTGGGAGGACTGATGTGAGGGCTGCACTAGGGGAAGGGGGCTGAGGGCCTTTGGGGACCCCCATGAGGTCCCTGCCTCCCCACATGTGACCCAGAGGAAAGTGGCAGCAGGTGCTCTCACCTCTTTCATGTCCTCGTAGAAGAGGTAGAGAACGGGGTGGGTGCGACCCAGCTCCCACCACTCCTGCACGTGCTGGTACCAGGATCCGTAGGACACTGGGGCAGGAGGCACAGACACAAAGGTGGGGATTAGTTTTAGCCAGCTACACCTCACTCCACCTCCCTCCTTCCCCCAGAGTCAGACCCACCTTCCCCATCCATGAACTTCTCCAAGAAACTGTCCCAGGTGCCAGGCTCGGGATGCACCTTGGCCATGCGGTAGAAGTGGTAATAGGAGACAGCCACGTCCTTTGCATTGCGGGCAACATAGACCACCTGAAGGAAGAGATGGCCCCCACCCCCAGCATCACCATGCAGCACATCAGGTAGTAGACATTGCACCCTGCACAGCAGCTTGGCAAGGGAGGAGTTGGACCTAGAGGCTGACTTGCTTATGGCGCCACGGTATGGGTGTGCCTGATCTGATGCCAAAGTCCTGGCTGGTCCCTGGAACCACATTTCGTACTAATCTAATCCTCTTAGTGTCACCCACAACCAGATTTGGAATAAGATTGCCATTTTCCTACCAGCCCCTTCCTCCCCAGGCCAGTGGGCACTCAGCCTCTGCTTTTCTCGGCTCTGCACAGGAGTGTCACTTTCACTGGTCATCTGACGCCCCCTCAGAGCATGAGGCAGATGGCCTCCTCACTTCAGGTGAGACTAGGCTTGCGAGAATGAGCCTTTCCCAGAGCACAGGGCCAAAGCTGGCACGGCCCCATCAGCTTCCTTCCCTTTGTCACTCACCTTGACTTTCTGATCCAGCAGGGTCTGGGGGAGCAGGGCCAGGGGCAAGTGTGTCTTGAGGATCCGTGGGGGTGGCGTATCTTTCAGAACCTCTAAACCTAAGCCAATGGTTGGGAAAGTCTGCTGAGCTGGAGCCCCAGTCTTAGCTCCCAACACTCCACTTGTACCCCGTGCCTTGCCACACACCTGTGGGAATCCCTGGGGCCTTGAACTCAAGGAAGGGCACCCGGATAAAGATGGGGGCCCTGCGACACTTCTCTAGGTCACCGCCCTGGTAGATCATGTCCAGGATCTCACTCACCCAGGTGGTGCCTGGAGAGGGAGGGAAGCGAGGTGAGCAGGGCCCGGGCGCACCCCTGCAGCCCAGGAGAGGAGTGGGAGTCCCTCATCACCTACCAGATTTGGGGTAGGTGCTGATGAGCAGGTCGTCCGGCCGGGCTTGGAAGTTCTCCAGTGGCTCCAGTGCCTCTGCAAAGTACTTGATGAGAGGGACCCCCTTCACATACTTCAGTGGCAGGCGGGAGGTGTCCCGGACCAGCTCCATGCTGCAGAACGGGCCCGGTAAGTGTGGCCTGCTTACCTTAACATCACAACAACACTCTGTTGAAATCATGCTTTGTGTCAAGATGAGGAACAGGCTGAGCAAACTTGCCCGAGCTCACAAAGCCAGTGATTAGTAGAGCTGCTCGTGCCTTTGATTTGCCTGCAAAGCTTTTAAAAATTGCAGTGCCGTACTCCAAACCAATTAAATCGCTCTCTGGCAGTGGGCCTAGGTAATGTTTCAGGAAGCTCTCCAGGAAACTCCAGTGTACACTTGAGAAGCTGCTACTCTAGGGCCTGCCAGTTTTCTTTCTCTTAGGACTTCCTGGGCACTCCCTGTCGTCCCCTCCTTTAACTCCCTGGGTCCCTCACACACACAAACCTCCCAAAGGCCTGTGATCCTGCCTACCCAGCCACATTTCCCCGAGGTTCAGGGATAAAAACAGCCAGCTGAGCAACTGAGCGTGTTCTCTGGGGGCCAGAGTCTGGTATGTGAGTGAGCGAAACTGTGATGACTCACTGGAAGAGGGGAGGCGGGGGGCTTCCGGCCAGGCTGGGGCTGGCAGATTGAGATGGGCTATCCGTGGGAAAGGGCAGGACATTAAAGGCAGAAGTAGAGAGATGGAGCTAGCAGGGCAGGGTGTGGGAGATCTGGCCCATTCCCCCTTACCCTGGCACTGACCTCTCTGGATCTTGGCCTTGTGACCACCTGTGCTGTGGCTGAGCGTGGGTGCGGCGTGGTGAGTGCTCTGAGCCGAAGATTTTGTAGGTCCAAAGTGGGAGGGATCTGAAACCAGCACTGGGACTTGGCTGTCCTTCAGGAAGGAAAGGGTGGAGTTTAGGGTGGGAGGGCCCCTCTCTGCTCCCGTGGTCACCCCAGCTGGACTCATGCTTAGGCCGGTCTGAACCAAGGTGTGGGCTTAGCATATAAAATAACAGAAGAAAGACTGGAACTAGACAAAAAGGCCCAAGTTTTCTGGGGTTTTTTGAGCTGTAATCCTGACTCCTGACCTGCTGTCTCTACTCTACCCCTGCAGGACAGGTCAACAGATAACTTTTTCCACTGAACCTGGTGCAAAGAGGGCAGAGTGGAGGGGAAAGGCAGGACACTCACCTTCCTGCTAGCTCCAGGCCAGCCTTAAAGCCGCCCAGGGTTCAGGTCCAGGGTAGTCTGGAGGCCTCAGGTATTCCAGGAACTGCTGACTCTGACCACAGGCCAGTCCAGAGCCATGTAGGTAGGCAGGCTGTGATGGGAACTGGGACAGAGCCGAGCAGGCAGGCTCTTTTTGAGGCAGCATAGCATTTGAAAGAGCAAGAGCACTGGAGTCTACCCTGAGAATGCGCCTGGCTCCACGCCACCCAGGAATTCATGGAGACTCACTTGTGGCTGATGAAAGAACAATGGCCTCCAGAAGGTGCGTCACCCCCACCCCCACCCCCGGACCCCAACCCTGTTTGAAGAGTGCTGTAGACAGAGAAAAGGAGGTGGGGCTTGGAGAGCCACAGGGCCCCATGGAAAAAGAGCCTCCTCCCATCTCCCCCGTGACCTTTGTCCTATTTGTATTAAAGTCCAAAGTCAAGCTGGGCACCAGATGTGGATGGGCTCCGAGTCAAGGGTGTGAGTCTTCCAAGCACTCGAAGGAATTGTGTGACCTCAGAGGCACGCTGGGGAAAGCTCAGGCAGAGAGGCCTCCAAGCAGAGGGGGGCTGGTCTATGCTGGGACCAGAGCCCTCCAAGCATCCCACCCCCTCCCCACCCAATCCCTCCCCTGTTCTCTGGAGGCCTCAGAGACTGGCAGGGCCTCTGCCTCCCAGCTCCACCACCCAGCAATCACTAGACGGTACTCTTAACTCAGACTTTTTATTGTGCTCAAGTAAAAACTGCCGAGATCCACAGTGGGTGGCACAGAAGTGTGTGGAGGGTTGGGGATACTGAGGATCAGGTCTCCAGCAAGTCTGTCCAGTGTTCCTGTGGAGACAAGAGGGCTGGCTGGTCAAAGGCAGTCTAAGGGATAGGGTAGAGTAGGGAGGCTGCAGCCAAAGGCACCTCTCACCTCTTCTAATTCCAGGTCCTCCTCTTCCTCCTTGGTGCCCATGTGGTACAGCCAGATCAGGTCTCCCCACAGCAGTGAGTTCTTACAGCTACCAAGGGGTACAGTTGGTAGGAGACACAGAGTCAAGATCACAAGCGTCCTCCAGGCTAGGCTCTAGGGCAGCAAGAGGAGGACTCAGCTGCC
Organism: Smutsia gigantea; assembly: GCA_032199065.1. Lineage (NCBI taxonomy): Eukaryota > Metazoa > Chordata > Mammalia > Pholidota > Manidae > Smutsia > Smutsia gigantea. The sequence goes on from JAVSCE010012296.1 coordinate 78,002, forward strand.
CTGGGCCCGGACTTGGACAACTGGGCACCATCTTCCCAGAGCTAGACCAGGATGGGGTCGGGGTGCTGGACTCACCCAGGGCACTGGCCCTCCAGGGGCAGAAGCTGCCCTGGCTCCTCTTGCAGGAACTCCTCTGCCAGGCAAATCATATGGGCTCTTAGGGGGCAGCCAGCGTAGGGGCAACAGAGGGGGCCCTCTTCATCCTGTCAGAGGTAGCAGGCAGGTGAGAGAGAAAATGGGTAGTAAATGATGTAGCTAATACTCATAAAAAACGTCTATGGATCAAACACTGACCCAAGGGCTTTACATAAAAGAGCCCTATAAGGCACATACTACTATTTGCATTTTATAGATTAGGAAACAGGCACAGAGAAGTTAAAATACTTGCCCATAGGAACTAAGCTGGCCAGTTTTCCCTGAGCCTTAGCAGTGATTAGGTAACAGCATGGCCATTGCGGCCAGCCCTACAGTTCCTTACAGGCTGATGATTCCAGGCAGGCCACTGAATCTCTGTATGCACCCACTCAACTTCCTTACATTGACTGAGAGCTCAGTAGAAGTTAGACCCACCATTTCAGTTAATTTATTAAATATTTATCAGCCACCTGCTCTGTGGCAAACCCTGTTTACAGTAGTGAACAAGAACTGCCCGTGTGGAGTTTAGTATGGAGGATAGAAGAGGCTGGTAAGATTTAAATAAAATATACAGCTCTTCCTTCACTTAAAATCTGATTACCTCCTGATAAACCCATCGTAAATTGAAAATATTGTAAATCAAAAATGCATTTAATACACCTAACTTACCAAACATCATAGCTTAGTCTAGCCTACCTTAAATGTGCTCAGAACACTTACATTATTAGCCTACAGTTGGGCAAAAATCAGCTAAACAGTCTTTTTTACAGGAAAGTGTTGTGTATCTCACATAAGTTCCTGAATACTGCACAGAAAGTGAAAAACAATGGTTGAATGGGCACTGAATGATTTTTAAGCAGCCTCAAGACCCAGCGGCTGGCTCGGAGTCACAGCTGGCTGCCGCTGTTCAGCTTCCCAAGAGAATGACTTTATCGCTTGGCCAGGAAAAGCCCCAAATTACTGTATGTGTATTACTTTCACACCATCATGAAGCCCAAAAATCGTTAAGATGGGGGTGGGTAGCATCTGTATAGTATGTCAGACAAAAATAAGTATTAAGGCTTTTTATTTTAAAAAGGCAGGGACGTGCACAAGAAAGTTGCAATTTTAGATGGAAAGCCAAGACCTCGTGGAGAAGGTATCATTTATTAAGACTGAAGGTCTAGGGAAGGACCTTCCAAAGGCCCTTAAGAGAAGGTTTCTGGTATTGAGGAGGGGCTCCAAGTACTGCCATCCCCATTTTGGAGATGAGGGCAGAGTGTCCAAACGGTCACTGCTCTGCCTCATCCCTCAATAAATAACTTGGTCCTAAGTCCTCAGGACCCTAGATGCCCTGCTACCTGGGGAACCAGGTGGAGTATCTCACCTGGAGCACACGCCCACACAGGGCGCAACGGGCCTCAGGGGCCTGGGCCGGCTCGGATTCTGTGTCAGCAAAGGTAACTGCGGGGCGCCTCGGGGCAGAAGCCCGGGGCGGCAGAGGCCCAAAGGCCAGGGGCACGTGTGGCGGCGGCGGCGGGCAGAGATCACGGCAGAAGTCTGCGCGCAACCAGCGCAGGGTGAGCGGGAGGCGAGCCCAGGGCGGCGCGCACAGCATGTGCGCAAGCACGCGCAGATGGAAAGCAAAGGCGGCCTCGGCGCGCAGACGCGGACCCACGTGCGCCAGGCGGCGTGAGGCGTGCGGGTGCTGCCAGGCCCACTCGAACTGCAGAAAAGAGTATGAGGCTTCAGGGCCGCCCCGGGAAGGCCCCAAGGCCCAGCCAGGCCTCCCTCTGCTCCTGCTCCTTTCTTACCCGAAGGGCGGCCACAGAAGAAGGGAAGCCGTGCACGATGAGCACCATCTCCCTGGGGAAGAGAACGAGGGCGCAGCCTGAGTCCTCAGCTCCACCCCTATGATAAGCTGAATCCCCTCGTCTTCGTTCGCCTCCAGTCCTACCCTAGCGTGGAGTCCTCACACCCAGCTTCAAGCCTAGCCCACGAGGCCCTGCTCGCATCTGTCAGCCTCAGGCACCGCCTCCTGCACAGGTAGTTAATTGCCCTACTCAGTTCCTCTACCTTTCAGGTTCCCACTATCCCAATCCAGCCTCGCTCACTAGCCATCAGTCGCTGGACCAAGCCCAGAACATCAGTCGCTTTCCTACCCAGCCCCCGCCTCTGAGTACAACCACCGAGTAGCACAGGGTTCTGCCTCCCCTCCAGGTTCCTCCCCTGCGAGAGGCCCGCCCTCGTCACTAGGACCCCTCCTCCAACCCTGCTTATCTGCCCCACCCGGTTCCACCCACTATCACCGGCCTGGCCCCGCCTCCATCAGGCCTCTCCTCCGCCGGGCCCCGCCTCTGGCTTGTAGTCCTTCAGACCGTGATCCACCATCCCCTCTTACCAGGGTCCGCGCCCGCTTGTCCTGCAGGCCCCGCCTTTCTTGCGGCCCCCGTTGTGCTGCTGGACCCGACGAGCAGGGTTGACGGTAAACCCCACATAGACGCGGCCCCGGTGCCGAGGGTTTAGGCAATAGAGCAGATAGACGCCGAAAAAGCGCCCGGGCCTCGCCACCTCCCTTGTGGGGTCCATCAGGACTTGTGGGTTGATTTCTGTGGCCTGTGACTTCGGGGACAGCTGGGTTGCCAAGGTCGAAAGATGTCTGTCTTGGGAAAAGCGCTTAGAGGCGATTCCGAGGTACTCTAGTGGCCACAGAGTGGCCCTCTCTTGGCTGGAGCTAGGGCATACAAACCGACCCACAGACCCCAGGCTGCTGTGCGGGCGGCGAGCACCAATTAGCATCCGCTTGGGCCCATTTCGTCTTTTTGCAGACTCTGATTGGCTGACTGATAGTAAGCGCGGAAAACCTGAACTGTTGAAAAGCCGGCTTGCGTGAGGGCGGAAGTGCTGGGCCCGTGAATGCCTTAGTAAGGGCGGAAGTAGGAGCCTCAGCGGAAGTGGCGCCAGTAAGGGCGGAAGCAGTGTGGCTGAGGTCTGAACTGGATTTCCTTACCTGCTGGGCTGCCGCCCACGCTGGGCAGCAGCGATGGATCTCAGTGCCCAGTACCTACGGGAGAAACTGCAGCGGGACCTGGAGGCCGAGCACGTGGTGAGTTGAGCTGCCCGGATCCGCCAGACTAAGAGGAAAGGGCTCCTGGGAGTGGGAGGAGGGGAAGAGCACCATCCACACCATTCCGCCCCACAGGAAGTGGAGGATATGACTTCTAATCGTTGCGCGTGCAGCTTCCGAGTCCTCGTGGTGTCATCCAAGTTCGAGGGGAAGCCGCTGCTTCAGAGACACCGGTGAGATTCTGGCACACCTCGTACAGCGTGGTCACAGCTCCAGGACCATAACCCCGGCCACTCCCCGCAACCTAACGCCCTCAACCCCGCCAATGCTGCCCAGTATCATGGACCACGACCCCAAGGATCCCGCCTTCGTGTCCCCTGCTTCGAGTGTTGACACTTACACTCTACCTTTCTTGGACCCAGGACCCAGGAAATATACCTGGGGGGAACATCGCCAGCCTCCCTGGTCACCCTTAGCTTTGGGGATTGCAACTCAGTCCTGGCCTGCCATTTGCTAACCCTCTCTCTCCTGCAGGCTGGTGAACACATGCCTAGCTGAAGAACTCCTACACATCCATGCCTTTGAGCAGAAAACCCTGACCCCAGAACAGTGGGCCCGTGAACAGCAGAAATGAGGGACCAGAATCTGCACAGCCATTAAATTTTATGAAACAGGGCCAGCTTGTGTGTCACTGTGTTATGGGTTGGGGAGCAGGAAGGGCTGAGTCCAGTGCCCAGATTCTCCCTGCCCTGCCACTCTCCATTGTTTTACCTTGGGCAAGTCCCTGTCCACACATAGTCTTCTGGGTTCTCACTTACAAAATGAAAATCTATTCTTAAAGTCCCTTCCAGAGTGGGCCTCCCAGGCCTCTGTAATTCTTGGTAGACCCCTAGGAGTACTGCCTCCAGCCGCTCAGCCCACCCATTTGTTGAGCATTGCTGCGGGTTCCTGCCTTCTGGCAGCTTTCAAGATGCAGAGATGAGAAAGTACTTAGGTTTTCAGAGTGTTGGCCAATTGAACAAAACACTCCCTTTCCTCCCCCGCACCCAATGTCAGAGACATAATAGAGGATTCCATACGTCTCTGCAGGTTTCCCCCACCCCTTCACAGCCTCTGGGACTTAGTGTCCCAATAGGGGCTGCCCAACACTTAGAATGCTGAAGTTTCCTGACCCACTGGAGAAGGTCCAGTGACCCTTTAGCCCTAGACTTGATATGGCCACCACTGCCCTTGGGGCAGACCACAAAGTTTTCGGGAATGGAGGTGTTGGTAGGGAATAGGAATAGGATTAGAGCAGGAAAATAAGGCCGACCTGAGCCACAAAATTGAGGCATGTGATTCCCCTAGTATCGGTCTTAAACACAGGAGCCAAGGTTGGTAAGGCCTTGCACAGATTAGGTCCCTGAGGCCTAGAAGGGATAGCAAGTGACCTGGTTGGGGCCAGGGCTCTTTGGGGGGGAGAAATTGTAGGTTTCAACCAACCCACCCACCCTTTTCCCATTTTCAAGGCCGTACTTCTACCTTGCCCCACCACCTCCCTCTCTTACTCTTATCAGAGGGATGGTGGGCTGATAAAGCTAGAAATCAGGGTGATGACAGATTAACCCTTCTGAATTCCAAGGGTCGTTTCCTGAACTTACTGTCAGTTCCCCTCGGCAGGAGAAGAAAGAGTGACTACGTCAACTTAAGTCCACTTCCCAAAAAGGGCCCATCACCACCTTTGTGCAGGAGGGACTCAGAGAAGGAACCTCACCTCTTTAAGAGGCCCAGGCTTCAGATATTTTGATTCTGTCTTTATCACAGCCCTGATTGGATCCCCTCAATGTGTTTACAGAGCTGTGATGGGATGGTGGCCCTCCCCATTGTATTCATAGGCAGCTGAGGCCTGGAGAGAAGTGCCTTGCCCAGGATCACATGGCTTGCATAAAGGGTGGGACTCAATCGGGCAGATGGGGACAAGTGTGCAGCTGCCTTATAGGGCTCTCTACCCAGCTCTGGCATCCAGCAGAGGGAGGAAGCTGTAAGTGGGGCATTTAGTCCCTACTATGGCCCCTGAATGGTAGGAATGAAGCCCCACTATGGTCTGGACCCCCATCCCTAATATCCCTGTACCCTAGCTCAAGGGTCACTTGCAAAGTCAGGCATCAGAAACCCAATCCCTAGCTCCCACTTGATAGAGCTGGACAGATCTCACAGTACAGTACTGGGCTCAAGAGGCAGCCACACTGGGCCAAAAGGGCCCTGAACTGAAAAGGGAGACTTAGGTCATGAGTCAGGACCTACCCATCAGCAAGCCTCTCGCCTGCTCTGTGCCTCAGTTTCCTCACTAAGAGTGCTTAAGCCACATCAACCTGTAAACTAGGGTTGCACTGTTGCTCTGGTTTGAAGCTTTTCCTCACAAAAGAGCCCCTTATTCTGATCCCTTGGACCTATAGTTTGACAGATGTCATGTAAATGGTAGTCACTATCACTATAGTCGCATGCAACCTGATGTGGTTGACTAAGAAAGTCAAATTTTGGGTAATCATGGGAATTACTGAGGCCTCGGGCTTCGGGGCTTCGAATAGCTCAGATCTGCCGGCTCAGAGCAGGAGCTGGGAAACAAGCTCCCAACCCACTCCAGCATGAGGTGGCTCCCACCCAGCAGGGCCTGTTCCTGTGGCCTAAGGCATTCGGAGGCAGCCCCCAGCTCCTGCCACGGGACAGTCCCATCCGGGTTACCAAGGGGGAGGCTCAGGAGCGCATCAGTTCAGTATTCAGGTGACCAGTCATCAGAGTCTAAGAGGTACCAGAAAATAAAGCCATTTTATTATTTTTTAATCTGTCACTGTGGCCTGAAGAGAGGGAACATGAACGGAAGGGTGAGAGGCAATGCCGGGGGGCCCATTTGAAGGCCCTGGGTCTTCTACTTGGCCTGGACTGTCTCCTCCAGCCTGTCCAAGCGCTTCTGGAGCTCCTGCACTGTGGCCTGGAGCTTCCTCATCTCTTCCTCCAGCCGGGATATGGCGACCTGGGGAGCCAGCGCTGCTTTAGGCCCTGCTCCGCCCCGGGTTCCTCTTACCCTCACATCTCCCAAGCCCCCTCCCAAGAGTGCCAGGGCCTGGGCCCTTCTGTCTCTCAGCTAGTTGCTGCCCAGAAATCAGCAGGCCTACAAGCCTGAAACTTTTCTGAGGCCTGAAGATTACCGACGCCTAGCTCCCAAAGGACCCCCAACATTGTGAGTTAGGGCGCCCCAAACAACAGCCTCCTCCAGCTGGGACAATGACATCAAGAGTGGCCCTGTCTTCCAGTCCTGATTCCCCAGCTCCCGTTCACCTCTCACCGAGTTTGGAGCGTCACTGGCCTCTGGTGCTGTCCTCCTGCGCCCGGTGTCCAGGCCCCGATTGACCCTCAGTTCCCGACTTTTTGGGGTCACATAGCCGTCCTTGAGGGAAATGAGGAGAGGCCCGGCATCCCGACCCCCCAGCCACTCCTCAGCCGTGAGGGCAGCATCAGGCCCTGCAGTAGGCGGGTAAAGATCCTCCTGGAACAGGTCCGACTGTGGGCAAGGCCAAGGCTGATTAAGAGAGTGCTTAGGCCACACCACCCCGCTGCACCTCCACGAGGTCAGTAACCAGCCCGGAGTGCAAGGAGGGACACGGGAGCATCACCTTTCTAGGCACTGTCATGGCAATGGGCTCACACCTCCGCTCATGCAGCTTATAGAATCTGTGGAAACAGGAAGGTAAGCAGCGCCTGCAGCATGGTTTAGCTGGAACTCAAGGTCATCCCTGGGTCAGCACTGCCCAAGGAGTATGGTTGGGTCAAGGTCAGGAGTCAGTCACCTGGCAATCTCACACTTGTTCACCTCCAGGCCACGTTTGGGCATGTAGCCCATGCCACGCTGGGACTCCTTGGAACTGAACATGGAGAGATAGTGCAAGAATGGAGCCTCAGAAGTGATTTCGAAGTATCGGATAGAGCTGTCACCCTGCAGGGGTGGATGCAAAAGAAGGTCAAAATGACAGATGCCTCAACCATGGTCTTTTCCAAGTCCCCTGCCCATCTCCCTCCCCTGACCCTCTGACTAACTGGGTCACCTTGCCACAGAGGTAGACAATGTTGGTGTCGGGGTCAAAGAAGGGCAGCAGGACGCCGCTGCTTGTGTCCAGCTCCTGCAGGGACAGTGGCTCCTCTAGGTGCTTCTGTAGAGAGGTGGGAGGTAACCGTGAGTTGGGCCACACCAGGCCCAGGGGTGGTGCTCTTCACGGGTCAGTGGCCTGGGGAGGGCCTTCACAGACCAACCACAGAAACCTCCATCCCATGGTGGGTAAACTAAGGCTCAAGGCTATTGACCAGGCAAATGGCAGGCAGGGACTAAGCCTCCAGTCCTTCTCTGCTCCCTGCCCAGCACGCACCGTGTCCCACAGCGCCACCTGTCGTTCACTCATGCGGCTGAAGCCTGTGGTCAGGATCTTTCCATCTGACACAAACACAGCGTGCACGGGCCGGGTCCCTTCGTGGGGACGGTCCTTCTCCTGGAAGGAAAGAGTTGGTTGACCAGGCACCCACACACATGTCCAAAGGGCCACACCCGAGATGGGGACAAAAAAGGGCAGCATCTAAGGGCCTGGTTGGTGGTGGGTGAAGGCCCCAGGGTCAAGGGTCACAGTTTATGGCAACTCACAGCCACGATAGTGCCTTTTCGGGGCTCGATGATGCGCACGCGCTTGTCACGGCAGGAGGTGCAGATGAGGGCGCCATCCCGGCTCCAGTCCACACTGTAGATTGTGTCCGGGTGCACGTCGGAGCCCAGTGTCAGCACAGCCGCCCCAGTGCCCACGTCCCACACCAGGATCACGTTGTCACAACCTGGGCGATGCCCCCAGAGTCAGAAGCCACGGGCCTCCCACCCTCGCTGTCGGGCAACCAGCCCACCCCTCTTCTCCCCACAGGCACCTGCACTGAGCAGAACGTTCTGGGCTGTGGGGTGCCAGGCCACGATGCCCACGCGCTTGGTGTGGCCCTCCAAGGTGACAACAGGTTCCCGCAGGGGCAGTGTCAGGCCCCCATCGGGAATCTCCCACACCTACAGAGAAGAGGCTACTAAGTCTTGGGGGTTCCAACTGTCAGCTCCCTCCAGGCCCCCAATACTCACCATGACTGTGCAATCCTCAGACCCACTGGCAATGACGTTATCATTGTGTGGGCACCAAGCGATGTCCAACACCGGGGCTGTGTGGCCACAGACCATGGGCACATTCTTGTCCACACGTCCAGTCTGGAGAGCACAGTAGGACCTCTGAACAGGACACTTTCACTCTCCAAACCCAGTCCAACCTCCCCACATTCCTTCAGAGAGGTACAGAGAGGAGGGTTGTGGGGTCCCTGGGAGGCAGGGGACACCTAGGGTGGGAGGGCTTGGTCCTCTGCTCCTGTCCCAGAGTTGTCTGGGCAACTCAGAAGGGCTGGCCACAGGAAGGAGGGGTGGGGCTGGGCACCAAGGCCACACGGGGCCCTGGTCCTGCCTTGCTGTCAGACCATGGCCAAGCCCAGCCTTCTCTATCTGCTCCTCATCTGTGTCCTGAGGGTCAGCACCCCCACACCACCCCAGCCTCCCTGGGGCTCCCATGGGATGACAGGCCAAGGCCCTGGGCCTGCAACAGGTTGGGGGTGTATTAGGGTTGGGACTCTGCTGGGAAAAGTGTGTGAATGGTCTGGCTGTGGAGATGGGTCCTTCTAAAAGGACAGGCACTAGGGAAGTCTGTCATAACTGGCTCCCAAGCAGGCGCAGAGGTTTGGAAATGGCCACTTCCGGGGACAGCTGCAGCAGGGCTTCCTGTGTGCAGAGCTGGCCCAGCTCTCACACGACAACCACTTCCTCTTCTCTTTGCTTCCATCGGCCCTTTTAAGGTAACAACTTAGGGCCAATCTCCCCTTCCTGTCTCACCCACCAGGAGCCCAGGAGTGTGCTGGGGGTGGGGGTCAACAGACAGCAGGCAAGAGGGAGCAGGATCAGAGAGAGGACAGGGCTCACGGAGGGGAGAGGGCCTCTCACATCATCGCTGCTTGTGAGCTGGGGGCCAGAGCTGGCCAGGTTTCCAAGGGCTCAGACAGACCCAGAACCAGAGCCCGCGAGCACTACTGGGCCTGCCCAGCCCCCACCTCGCCTCTCAGTGCTCCCCAGGGAGGAAAGCCCTGTGCTGGGACTTGGACGATCTGGCCCTGGGTCTGCAGGACTCACTGTGTGATCTTCTGTCTGCCCTCTAGGCTACTGTGTCCATACAGCCACCACCATATAGGAGATGGAGGAAGCTTAAAGCTCATCTGGCCCAGCTCAATTTTACAGATGACAAGGCTGCAGCCCAGAAACGTTTGTTAACAGTCACCTAATCAGGACCCCTGGGGGCCACTGGATGACCAGAAGCCCCCTTAGGTGAAGGGCTGCTGCCCCCAAGACTCCAGGGGCTCACCTTGCCCAGGGGCAGCACCAGGAAGGCCCCTCCCCCGCTGGCCTCACAGATCAAGGCCACAAACTTGGGGTTGACAGCACAGAAGCCACTGTCCCAGGTGGTCTGTGAGACGCGCACGTCCTCATAGCACTGGTCGGCCTTGGCTGGCTGTCCAAACACGTGACGGAACTTGCTAGAGCGGACCACCTGGCGGCTCATCCTGAAAGGCACACGGGTTGATAGCTTGTCTCTCTTTGGGTCAACTCTGACCTTCAGTGGCCCCCATCCCCCGGGGACACCCATCAGCCTGGCATTTAAGGTCTCACATAACTTCCCCAGCAACATCTCCCTGCGTTCCCCGCTCCTCTCATAGGTAAGTGGCATCCTGCTACCCTCATGTTTGCCTTCCCCAGCCCTCCTCACACCTGGCTAACATGCAAGGCCCACCTTCTCCACCCACCCCAGACCTCACTCCTGCATCCTCAGTCCCTACAGCAGAGCCTGGTGTGAGGTAGCCCCAAGGGCTGAGTTACCAACTGACAGCCTGACGACACAGAGCCCTTCCCCTGATGTTTCACACCCCGGGGGGCTCCGGGACAGACAGCTCGGAGTGCGGGTTCTCAATCACAGTGTCCAGACCTCACATCCCTCACATCCACTTTGGGGAGCTTCCCAAAGGCAGGGGCTGGGCTGGGCTGGCCCTCCCTCGCCTCCTGGCACAGGATGGATGGGCAGAGGGAAAGTGGCATATGGGCCTGTCCAGGAGGCACGTCCACAATGGCAGGATGGCTTCCCCAGGAGGTTTCTGGGTACACCAGAAACAGGTGGATGGCCCAGGCCCCAGCATTTCCTCCTTCCACATCTCTGCCTCTTGCTCTGCTTAAGCAGGGGCCCTGAAGTGCCATCTCCACCCCCACTGGAACTAGACACAGGAAGGAAGAAGCCAGCCCTGACTTCGCTGAGGTCCAGCTAGGATGGTTTTCCCCACGGTGGCTGGGAGGAGAACAGGTGAAGCTGAGGGGATTGCCTCTGGCCCCCTAGGCTGCACCCCAATCCTGGTGCCGACTGCCTCACCTTCCTGCTCGGTGCAGGGGCCACACTTCCTTCTCAGAGGACACCCTCCCCACGGCCTCTGCTCCGCCTCCCCAGCGTCACTCATTGACCCTACCTTTGGGCCTGGCCCCACTTACTAGAGGCCACAGCCGCCCTCACCCACACTGTGAGTCTCCAGGGGATCTGGGTCTGCCTACCCACAAAGGAGGTGAGCATGTGTGAGGAGAAGCAGTCTGGGGGCAGGGGTATCAGTCCCAGGTGAGAAGCCTGCATCTGGGGAGAGATGAGCCCCAAACCAGAGGATGGGGGACAGGAAGCCATCGCCCCACCCTGCCTCCGCCCCCACCACAGGTACCAGGCCCTGAAACCACGGAAAGGGGAACTTGGTCTTTTCTTGTTTTGCTCTCAACCCCTTCCTGTCTCCTAGCTCTGGGGCAGCTGCTCAGTTCACCCCACCCTGCCCCTGCCCCCACCCCAAAGACTCGCATTCTGGGGAGAGTCGGGGCCCACACGTGTCCTGACCCCTGGCTCCCCCACCTCCATCTTGGCTGTGGTGGTCCCTCACCCTAGCGTGTGGCCCTCCCACGCGCACCCACAGCCGCAGGCGGGTCCCCTCCGCGCGGGGCGTGGACCGGCTCTCTCCCCATCTCAGAGCCAGCTCGCTCCGATGGCCTGTCAGCCCCCACAGCCGGCTCTGCCGAGCTCTCGCCCACCCCACAGGTGGCCCAGGGCAGCGATGCCTAGTCCCTTCCCCAGGCCCCGGGCATACCTGCTGCCGGGAGATGCGCGACCCCCCCAGACGGAGGAGGGAGAGGAGGAGGAGGAGGAAGGCGCTGGAGGAGCCAGAGACTGCCCGCTGAGGATGCTCCTGTCAAGACAATGAATGAGAAGCACGGCCGCCCGCCTCCTTAGGGGTGGCAGCGCCCCTTTGGGCGGAGCTCTTAAAGGGGAGAGCCCTTCTCTCGGCGGAGGCGCCGCCTCGCCCCAGCAGCCCGCCGCCTCCCTTCCCTCCCTCCCGGGGTCGCTCAGCGCCTTCCCTGCCAATTCCAAACCAAAACAGATGCTGCTGGCCAGTTGCTGACAATCTAATCTGCACTTTTTAATGTCAAAATGCAAAAATACCCTGCTTCTTCCTCCCTCCTCCCGTCCACCCCAGCCTGCTCGCCATCCTTTCCCTGGCATTCACGAAAGCACCCATCAGGCCTTTGCACAGACCCCCAGCCGACCCCCAGCTAAGCCCAAGCTGCCTTTTCGGCCCTGCAGCCGGGGACCCGAGGGGAGAGCGCTGCACCGAGCTGCAGCCAGGAGGCCTGGGGCCTTGTCCAGGGCCTGTCCAGGCCCCTGCATCCCCAAGAGGACGGCCTTGGGGGAGTCATGCCCTGGGTCTCAGGTGTTCACCTCGGAGCACCCCTGCCCTGCCCGCAGCACAGGAAAGCAGTGAGATGATTAGGCATTGTGGAGCGCCTCTGTGTGCGGGGTACAGAGGGGAGTCGGTCAGGCTGCTGCTGCAGAAGACTCAAGCGCTCTCAGCCCGCTGCAGGGAGAGGAGCCATGACAGCAATAAGGACGCCAAGCAGAGGCAGAAGCCAGGACCTCATGCTCAAGAAGACGGATGAGCTGCTTCTCATCCTTGGACTCTGAGACCAGGCCATGGAGGTGGCAACACAGAGGGCAAGAAAGGCCTGCTCTGGAGTCAGACTGACTCCTGGCTGTCATACTGGAGTGACCTGGGCACGTTACTCAACCTCTCTCAGCCTCCGTTTCTCCCTCTGCAATAGACTCACACCTACCTCAGACAGTTATGGGGAAAGGAAAGCCTTATGCATGTCGTCGGGAGTGCAAGTGCTTAGCAAGTGTTCGTTCTACTCATCATACTGCTTACAGAGTACTGGGCTGGGTCTGAAGGGGTGAGAAAGAGCCACGGGGCATGACTGGAGGAGGTCTTGACGGCTGAGAGGAAGCCCAAGTGAAAGCCCAGTAACATGCTTCTTCAAGGGACTGGTTCAAATCATACCTTCAACACCAGTTGGCTCATAATTTGGGCAAGAGGTCTGACCCTCTGTTCCTTTGTCTATAACTGGGACATAAACAGGGTTTGTTCTGCCCTCCTCACCAAGTTATGATGTTCAAATGAGACAATGTATGTAAAGTGTTCTACATATTAGTCAACTATAACACCCTACGGGCTGTACTCTACCTGAGGGCTGCCCAAGGACTGTGGTATGCAGTCTCCAGCTGTAGGGGTAAGAATAACAGCTGTCATTTACTGAGCACCTACGATGTGCCGGGCCTTGTTTTAAACACTCTAAGTATGCTACGCTCACTTAATCCACACATCTCCGGATGGAGATACCACCTCCATTTTAGAAAGGAACCTGCAGCACACGTGCCCTGGAGCTCCTCGTCTGCAAGCAGAGGACAAGCATGTGGGTGTGGGACCTGAACTCCTTGCCCCAAAGGCAAAAGCCTGACAGGCCTGGAGAGGGAGAGGTCAGGAAATACAGATGCTGCTTCTGTGCTCCGGTTGGTCTGCACTGTGGGACGAGGGCAGACAGGTTGGGGCCGCCGCAGAGCACAGGTGGAAGTCATGGGGGCAGACGTCCAGGAACACAAGGGAGAGAGTTAGTTCAGTGGTGGGTGGTGAAGGCCCTGCCATGAGCCCCTTCTCGTGTTTAAGGGGCTGACGCCTCCCTATGAGGGGTGTTGAGATGGTGTTCCTGCCGTGTGCTGCTGGCCCAGCATCTCACCATACCTTCTTTACTGGTGGCCACATCTGGATTTCCTTTGAGGAACCAACCTTTTTTCACTGGCAGACCCTGATGTTCAGAAGGGGGCCCAGGGTAGGCACATGGCCTGTGCTTCCCACATCAAAGCAGTCTTTTTTGGTTGGCTCAGGGATGGGCACTGAATTCAAGTCTATGTAACCAGAAGCAGACTCACTGGCTAGTAGGGAAAAGAGCTGCCTTGCTACTGGGTGTTAGTAAACTGATGGACTGTAAGCCCAGTGCTAGCAGTGACATCCTGTCACCATGTAGGAAAAGACAACCAAAATGAGCCCACAAAGAGGATGGCAGAGGCAAGAAATGAAGACAGGCATATTCTTGACATCATTTGAGTATCTGGATCAAGCTGTACCTGAAGCCCTTAAACTTTCTGCTTCACAAGGCATTAAGTTCCTGTTTCCACATAAGCCAATAAATTTGAGTTGGATTTCTGGCACTCACAACTGAAAGAGTTCTGATTGGTACACCCTCCATGGAGGACCAGAGGCCCTTCCAAGGTGCCAGATACACACAGGAAAGAGGGACTGACCTGCTGAACATAGAATGAAGTCCAAATTCCTCAGCAAGTCCTGCAAGACCTTCTCTGGTCTGTCCCACCCTAAAGAGCTGTAGCACCTGATGGAATCAGACAGACCTGGAGACCGTAGCTTACCATTTCCTGCTGCCCTGGCATGTTGACATTTCCTTGCCTGTAAAGGCGCACAGCACTGCTTGCTTTCTAGAGTATATACCCACCACCCAGCTTCAAATTATCAACACATGACCAATACCGACTCACTCTTCTTCCACACTTTTTTCTTGGAATCTATTAAAACAAATCCCAGACATCATAGCATTGCAACTTAAATAGTTCAGGATTTACCTCTAACAGATAGGGAAAAGTGGCATGACTGGAGCCATTTTAAAATAGGGCTGGAGAGACCACTGTAGTGAGGCCCTTATTTGAACTGTGCCAAAACCTTTGGACTTCGCAAAACAGCAATTGTTTGGGAAATCAGCAGGAGAACAGATATCTTGATCACATGGATGTGAACTTTCTGAAGATAGAATCCATCTGAAAATAGCAGTCAATCAGTGTATAAGCCAGAGTAGCTTGGCTTGTTAAAACACCCATGGAACACTTATTCTCTTTTTCCTAACTCTTGTAATTGCCATGCCCCTTTTCCTTTTCCTCATAAAAACCCCTTGCTTTCACCCTACAAATGGGACACTATTTGAGTATCAACCTGAATCTGTGCTCCCAAATCACAATTCTTAAACCCCAAATAAAAGGCCTTTGTTTTCTTTCAGTTTCACTTCGTTTTTTCAGTTAATACAGATAAAGACTTTTTAAAAACCTCTTAGAGTTCTTAATAAAATTGTATTTACTTTATAGATCAACTTGGGAAGGATATTAAGACTTCCATCCACGAATGTACTATATTTCTCCATACATTTATGTCTTCTTTTACATCCTTTAGTATAATTTTATAATTTCCTCTATAAAGGTCTTGTATATCACTAGATCTTTTTCCTTATAGGTTTGTTGTAGTTTTGTGGCTATTTTGAATGTATCCTTTTTACTCTAGTTGTAACTTTTATTTCCTTTTAAAATAAACTTTATTTACATACAACATAATACATCTTTCTTTCCATACAATAAAATGCACTCATTTTAAGTGTAAAGTTAAATTAGTTTTGACAAGTGTATATATCCATGTCATTACCATCATAATCAAAATATGAAATATTTCCATCACCCCTAAAAGTTTCTTCATGCCCCTCCACAATCAATCCCCACACTCAAGATCAGCCCCAGGCAACCACCAATCTGCTTTTTTGTCAGTATAGATTAGTTTCGCCTGTTCTGGAATGTTCCATACAAATTAAACCATAACAGTATGGCTTTCTTCACTCAGCATGTTTTGAGATTCATCCATGTTATTGTATGTCAGGTTAATATTTTTATTTTACCTAAATGCAATACCATTATGTGACACATAATTACACCTAAAAATTTTAGCAATAATTTCTTAATATCATCTAATACCCAAATTGTGTTCAAATGTTCATAATTGCCTAAAGAAAAGAATCCATCTATCTTAACATTTCCAAAAGTAGAATGGCCAGACATCGTGTGGCTCCTATAAAACGACACAGTAAGTATGTAGCAGCACCTTTGTGGGGTTTTGGCCAAAATCATTTTCATCATCATAATCATCCTGAATCTAAATAAGCCTCCAGATCTAACAGCTAGTTTATAGGAATTAAGGCGGATAGAAGAACAGGTTAAATAACACCATGAGGGAGCAATTACTAAATCTAGAATATTGAAAACTTTACAGGACAAATGACCTGGCTTCAACGAACAAGTGGCATTAAATGAAAAAGAAGAGAAACATTAAAAGAGTCTTAAGAAACATATCAACCTACTATGGTATGTGGACTTTCTCTGGATCCTGATTAAAATAAGTCAACTGTAAAAGGTTTTTAAATTAGGTTCTGCCACTTACAATGTAGAGTCCTGACTGCTCCAAACAACATAGTTCCTATGAGGTATTGTATTGTCCCTCTTTTACAGTTGATGAAATCGGGACTCTGAGGACATAAACGACTTATCCAAGGTTGCACAAACTGGGACCCAAATATGATTCCCCCTGACCTTGAAACCCATGAGCCCATTCAGACTGTCCAGTAACCTCCCAAAGCAGAGGTGTTCACAGAAGTGGAGAGTGGTGGAGCCAGGAACAAACCAGGAACAAAGCATGAGACACTCCATAGATGCTGGTGGAATGGATGAATGATGTTACATTTAAACTGGGTCTTGAATAAGAGTTTGCCAAGCAGAGAAAGAAGGAGAGAGGAAGAAAAGCAATTCTGATAAAGGCAAGAAGACAATGGCATTTTAGGGAATGGGGGGCTCTTCACCATAGCTGGAGCCTCAGGTATTTAGGAGGAAGGGAAAGTGATAAAGCTGGAAGGACGAGCAGGAGGCAGATCATGAGGGACCTCAGCCTGTGTTATTGCAAGGAGTTTGCACCCAAAGGCAAGGAGAAGACCACACAAGTCTCTAAGTAAAGAAATGACAGGGTGTCATTTGCAAGAAGTTACTCTGGTAGCCTGGCCCCCAGCCCTTTTCACAGCTGTGGTCTTTCATCCACCTGCAGGCTCCGCCCTGACCCACATTCAAGAACCAACCTGGCCTTCAGCAAGAGGTATGTGAGGATGCCACATCCACAGGTCCAGGCCCAGGCCTAACATAACCTCGACAGCCACTTCCCAGTAGCCATCTACCCACACTGCCTTCCTCGCCTTAATAAGATGGTCACTGCTCCTATTTTATAGAGGAAAGAGGTGAGAACTTTCAACCCCTCTGCTCCCACCAGCAGCTGCATCTCCAGTTCCTATGTATGGCCACAGACTATTATCACAAAGGAGGAATCCAGGGGCCCAAGGCTGATTCCTCCTTCCTGGGACACGTTCCTTCCCATTTCCTCAGTGACCTCCCTCCATTGTTTAACCCCTTTCTCCCACACTACCAAGTTCTTCCCTCCACAGACCCTCTCTTTTAGGATATAAAAACAGGCTGAAGTCCCTGTGTGTTTGGTGGAACCTCTGTCAACTTGGCAACTTCAAACCACTTCCCTATCTTACTCTTGGTGTTCACAATCAAGTTACTTGAAAGAGCTGTTCACACTGTCCCCACTTCCTCATTTCCTACTCACTCTTCCACCTACGTGAGTCTGGCTTCTGCTCCCACCATTCCACACACACTTGCCCTCACCAAGGCCACCAATGATCTCCTTCCTGATCATTAAATCAAGCAAGTATGTTTTTAGTGATCATCTGAGGCTCTAGACTACTCCCTCCCTCTGGAGTCTTTCCTTTCATTGGTGTCTGGCCCACTCTCTCCTAGTCCTCTTCTTTGCTCTGAAGCTTGCTTTCTTAGTCCCCTGGGGAGAGTTTCTCCCTTTGCTTAATAGACTATCTGTAGGTCCCTCCCCAGGACTCTGCCTCTCCTCATTAACCCCCAAACTTCCTACACCATCATCTTGTCCACATCTGCAGCTTCAACTACCAATTTTAACAACCCCAGTCAGTCTGTGACCCAAACCAGCCACCCGTGCTCCCTAGTTCTGACTGCCAACTATACGGCGTACCTTGTATGTCCCATTAGCACCTCAGGGAGGACCTGACAGAGAAGGAAGTCTTGACCTTGATTCTCTCCCTCTCTCTCCAATGCCCCCCGCCACTGCCTGAGTTGTGTTGCTTGGACCCTTGGGCTAGCTCATTGACTAATCCCCTTCCTCTGGTTCATCTTTTATAGCATTGCTAAGGTCACCTTCCTGGCCATAATATGCCTACCTTAAAAGACTCTACAAGCTCAACACCTCTGGGAAAAAGTTGAAACTCCCTCAGCATGGCATACAAAGCACTTCATGATCTTCTGCTCTGTGACCTTGCTGCCCCTCCTCACCCAAGCTCACTGTGCTCCCTCATTCCTCTGGTCCAGAGGCCGGACCCTCCACTGTCTACAAGGCAGAAGTGAAGGTGGGTCTTCTGGTTATCTGCTGGAGAGTAAACCACTCCAAAACCTTGTGACTTAAAATGACAACCACTTCTTTATTTCTCATTATTCTAAGGTTTTGGGAAGGAGTGGCCCGGGAGAGAGGGCTCCAAGAGATAGGCCCATAATTAACACAGTGTCGCATCTACTGCATTCTGTTGGTTAAGCAATCACAGGACCAGCCCAGTTTCCAAGGGAGGGGAAATTAACTCTTCCTTTCGATGTGGAGTTAGAATTTGCAACCATCTTTAATCTACTGCAGAGGACAGGCAGGTAACATGGATAGTTGATGTGGGCCAGGTGAATTATAAAATTACATAGAGTGGCAGGATTGTGGCTGCACTAGCCCTTTGTCACCATGCAGGAGCACAGGTCCTGTGTAGCTAAATCTTCTGGTTTTTCAAGACAAGTCAATAATGTGCATTTTTTATATGAAAACTCCAGATCTTTCAATGTTGGCAACTAATTCAAAATTTCTAAAAATGTTATACGAACAAAACTAAGTATGTCTTTGGTTTGGATGTGTTTTTTCTGGCCAACAAATTTTTGGACTCTGTTCTTTGCCCTTGACACACGCCTGAAATGTCTTACTCTTTGTTTGCCACCAAACTGTTATATACCCTACTGATCCTTTAAGGCTCAAGTGAAAATTTCCTTCTCCGTGAAGCCTCCTCTGACAGCCCCCTCGCCCCCACTGACTACTCAAATGTTTTCTCTATTCCCATACTGTGTGTGGCCCTTGGTGCGTCCCTCTATCATGGTAATTAGCACACTGGATAGTAATTGTTTACAGGTCCAGCTCCTCCGCCAGACTGTTTCATTTCCCCAGCACTGGGCCCAACACATGGTTGGTATTCAATAAACCTAAGTCCTTCTTTCTAATCAAGCACTGGCTCTTGTACACTCTACCTCCTCCATTTTCTTTACTGGCCAATCCACCTTCCATTCGCACTGTCATTACCCCAGTTCAACCCTCCTCACTTCTGCCCAGAATGATTCCAAGAGCCTGCTAAGTCTCCCCAACTCCAGTCTCCTCTGTTGCCCCAGTTCCTGCCCTTCAGCCAGACTTCTCCCTAATGCCCAGACCTCATCATATCAGTCCCGTTCCAAGATTCCTCTATTCCCCAGAATAAAATCCAAAGTCCATGGGCTGCATTAGTGGACCTACGTTTTTGCCTGTCCAGCATGACTGTCCAGGGGTGGAAGCAGGGCCAACCAATGCCAGTTTGGGGTCTTTTTATGGATGAATAATATTCCATTGTATGTATTACCACATTTTCTTTATCCGTTCATCCATCAGTGGACATTCAGGTTATTTCCATATCTTGGCTATTGTGAATAATGATGCAGTGGACTTGGGTGTGCAAATATCTCTTCAAGATCCTGATTTCAATTATTTTGGATAAATACCCAGAAGTGGAATTGCTAGATCATACAGTAATTCTATTTTTGGTTTTTCAAGGAACTTCCATACTGTTTTTGTAGTGGTTGCACCATTTTACATTCTCACCAACGCGTACAAGGGTTCTAATTTCTCCACACCCTCACCAACACTTGTTATTTTCTGGGGGTTTTGTATGTTTGTTTGTTTTTAATAATGACCATCCTAACAGGTGTGAGGTAATGCCTCATTGTGGTTTTGATTTGTATTTCCCTGAAGACTGGTGATGTAGCTTTAATTTTTTTGTGTGAATACCTTAGGATTTTCTATATACAAGATCATGACCTCTGTGAACAGATAATTTTATTTCTTCCTTTCCAATTTGGATGTCTTTTATTTTCTTGCCTTATTTTCCTGGCTAGAATTTCCAGTACAATGTCAAATAGAAGTGGCAAGAGTGGACATCCTTGTCTTGTTCATGATTTTTCAGGAACTTATATCACTAAGTATGAAGTTAGCTGTGGGTTTTTCAGTTGCCATTTATCAGGTAGAGGAAATTCCCTTCTACTTCTAGTTGGTTGCATGTTTTCAGCATGAAAGGGTATTGGATTTCGTCAAAAACTTTTCTGTTTTTTCTGTTATTATGATGACTGTGTTTTTATTTCCTTTATTCTAATAATATGGTGTATCACTTTATCCTCAGATATTAAATCAACCTTGCACTCCTAAAATAATTCTCACTTGGTCACGGTCTATTATCCTACTTATAGTTTCTGGATTCTGTTTATTAGTATTTGTTGGGATTTTTGCCTCTAAATTCATAAGGGATATGGATCTGTAGGTTTTTCCATATGCTATCTTAGTCTAACTTTTGCATCAGGGTAATACTGGCCTTATAGAAAGAATTGGCAAGTTGCCTCTCTCTTCTATTTTTGGAAGCTTATGAAGTGGTTTTCTTTAAGTGTTTGGTCAAATGCACTAGTGAAGACATCTGGTCCTGGCCTTTTCTTTATGGAAAAAATTTTAACTACTAATTCAATTCCTTTACTTATTATAGGTCTAGTCATATTTTATATTTCTTCTTGAAATTTGGTAGTTTTGTCTTTCTAGGATTTTGTCTATTCCATCTATGTTACCCAATTTATTGGTATGTAATACGTTGCTCCTAGTATTCCTTCATAAACCTTTTATTTCTTTAAGGTTAGTAGTAATGTCCCCAAGGTGTCCAATAAGAAACTAGCTTTAATTAAATGGAAGCAGAAATAAATCACTTAAATTTAAAATAACTTTTAGGCAAATCCATAGAGACAAAAATTAGATTAGTGGTTGCCATGCTATGGGGTGTGGGGAGTGGGTGAGGGGTGACTGTAAATGAGTATGGGGTTCTTCTTTGGGGTGATAAATATGTTCTGGAATTAGTGGTGGTTGATGTACAACTTTGTGAATATACTAAGGACCAAAACCACTGAACTGTACACCTTAAATAGGTAAACTTATATTTATTTCAATAAAACTTTTTTTTAAAGATTACGCATGGCCTTCCTGTGTTCCTAATTTAAAGGAATTGAATGCTATATTTTCCTACCATTTATTGAAGAGATAAGGGCTCTCTTGTCAACTTATTTTATTACCCTTCTAAAATATAAACCTTTTTTGGGGCAAGAATTGTGAAATACACCTTAATAATTATGAGAAATTACTAATCATGGCTAGCATAGGAATTTAATGATACTTTGCTAATTTTACTTATCAATCATTTCAGAAGAACCTGATTTACAATGAAATTTATGAGCTTTCCTATTCAAAATTTCTTTTTTGTTCCTTCAAACTGTAAATGGCTGGTACAGCTTTCAGTTTTCAAAATAGCCAGCACAATTTTCTATCTTCTTTCTGCAGAAGTTAAAAAAAGCAGCTTAAATTAAAACAACAAAAACATTACTTACAGCAGTTTCTAGACCTCAACGTATCTTAGGACCTCTCTTGATATTTTACAACACTACATTGCAATATTTTGTATCACCCTTGCCAACATTCTTAAAACTGGTTTTCTCTCGAAGCTTCTATTTCAGGACTCCACTGAGAAAACAATATGTTCCCCGAGTTTGGCCATCTGATGCCATGACTTGGATGTGACAATAACATTGGGTAACCTCCCCCTCAGTATCAGGGCAATGACTGGAGAAGAATGAGAGTGGGGACCTTGGCATCCCTCTGAGTCTGAAGGGTCTTTCATAAAACACCCAGATGGACCTTCTGTTCCTTGGCATTCAAAGCATCTCCTTTGTTGCTCATCCTCACACTAGTAAATAATTTTTTTTAATGTTTTCATAATTAAAAATTTTTCATCTCAAAAGTAATACATGCTCATTGTATAGTAAATCCTGAAAGATACATAAGGAAAAAGCTAATCATTTCACCACTAACCCTCTATTCCCACTGCCCTGAGGTAACCAACTGGATGTATACTCCTGTGTGCTTGGTAAAGAATATCCTAAATGTGGGTATTTCCCGGAGAGCCAAAGCAAGTCCTGGGCAACAATCAAAGAAAGATGAGCCTTAAAAAGAGAATAAAAAGGAACAGCCAATGGACTACAAAGGGGCCTGAGAAACCTTTTTGGGCTGATGGATATGTTCCAAACCTATGTTGTGGTAATGGTTGCACAATTCCATGAATTTACTAAAAGTCATTAAATTGTGCCCATAAAGTGGCTGAATGTAAATTATACCTCACTAAAGCTGCTTGTTTTTTAAAGCAGCCAAGGAGATGGGAGGGAAACCAGGTGTTGGGCACAGCCCAGATGTGAAAGAAGGACTCTGCCTTTTAGAAGCTACCTAGCCGCCCCCCCCCACACACACCCATGGCCGGCATGATAATGCCCCCCTCAGGGATGTCCACACCCCATCCCTGGAACCAGTGAATTGTTATCTAACATCGATAAAAGGACTTTGTAGATGTAATTAAGTCTTTAGATCTTAAAATAGGGAGATGATCCTAGATTATTCAGAAGCCCAATCTAATCGCATAAACATTTAAAAGCAAAAAACTTTCCCCAGCTGGAAGCAAGAGAGATGTGGCAGAAGAAATCAGAGATTAGACACACCTTAGCAGTTCTGGAATGTAGAGGCTGTGTGCAAGCACAGGAGTGAGGCTTTGAGGCACTGAGGGTGGCCCCCAGCTGAGAGCAGCAAGGAAATGGGGACCTCAGTCCTACCACAAAGAACTAGATTCCACCAACAACCTGAATAAGTGGATTCTTCACAGAGCCTCCCTGACAGAGTCCAGCCAGCTGACCCCTTGACTTCAGCCTGATGAATCCCAGAGCAAGCAGCTGAGCCGACCTAGACTGCTGAAATAACAGACCCGAGAGACAACAAACTGGGCTGTCTTAAATCTCTAGGCTTGTAGTGACTTGTTAGGGCCGCAGTAGAAAACTAATACAATACTTAAACTATAAATCTGATGTCAGACCCCACTTCAAACCTTTTAATGACTTTTTACTTCCTAAAACCAAGGTCTAAACTCCTTAATGTAGCATAGATGGCCCTCCACAATCTGACCTCTGACACACCTTTAGCCAGAGGCTACCCACCCATGTGCACCCTGCAGTCTCTAACTTCCCTCCCTCTCCAGTAAACCTTTCCCACTCTTTGGGACTGAAGCTCAGATATCACCTATTCCAGAAAGACTCTCCTGTCTCTGTTCCTAGCACCCTCTGGAGAGTTCCCTCATAGTAACATTAATATAGTGCATAATTACACTTACAGTGAATTACAGCAAACCATTTATGTGCAGGTGTCCCCTGAGTAGGCTGCAACTTACTTCGGGGCAGGTCAAGTCTTTTTTTATTTCCCCAGTGATCAGTGGACCCTCAATAAATATTATTTACATGTCCCATTTGTAAGAAAAAGTTTTGGTAACTAATAAGGAAGCTCATATTCTACAAACAGTTAGAGCCCGAGGGGCCACTCACACATCTGTTCACTTGTAAGAAAGTAAGTGGGGGTTAAGCCTGCATCCCTAGATAATATTTCCATGAGAAGGATTATGTGTAAGCCCTCAAGCCCTAAAACAAGCTCCTCTTATCCTCCTTGCAGATAATGTTTTTCTAGAACACTACTATTTATATCTGTGGCAGAAGGACATCTCCTTCCTCAATATCTCAGTGTCAGTGGGAATTCCTTGCAGCTACTCATGTACACACCAGCCACCTGGTTACTCACTTGGATGCTGTCTAAGTCAAAAGGGCTTTGACATATGAAACTACCAGAGTCAAGTAACTAGTTTCCTCACCGTACATTCACCAAGCTTAGCCTGTAGGTTTTCCAAACTAATATCAAGCTAAAAGGCATTGGAGGCATTTGCCATCCCTTTTCCTCTTCTCTTGATGATTAATGTCAATGACATATTTTGCAAGTTACATAATTAGATGTTTGTTCTTCAGAATGGATTTCTGTTGGGGAAAAATTCATCCCTATACACATGACCATTCACCATTTTCCTAGATTACACTTACTATTGCTACTATAAAACTTTCTAACTAGTAACTTTAACACTGATGTAGTATGGCAGGCTTAACAATGTTTGTAAAACACCTCAAAACCAAGCACAAACCCAGGAAACACACCGACGATTTAAGGGATATGCTGCTGCTGAGTCATGCTGAAGTGACAGCATGCAACCACTAACCCCATCTGCTGGTTCAGAGCTGGCACATGCTTTTGCTTGAGTACAGCTTGGTTTTTCCTATAAAGGTTTATAAGTTGAATAAATAGAGGAAATTTTGTGTTTTGACTTGGAATTAAAAATTGTGATAGCACACATATTTAAAGGCAAACATTCAGAATGTTCACCATTACCTTCCATAGATGGTCGAGAATGATGAACCCTGAGCTGACAAGTATTTAGTTTTCTATACTTTCTCACACTGATTTCCTCCTTTCAATAAGTGAGCACCAAATAAGCTCTGTCTCAAATCTATTGGGTAACCTAAACATGACCTCATGTGTTAGTAATGAGTTTTCTGTTCGTGTCTCCAACATTGCAGAACCCTTGATAACATTGCCCATTTCCTTAGAATCCACTGATGAGGCTCAGACATCAGGTACGATCCTAACATCCTAAACCTATACTTTTTCACCCACATAAATGGTGCAATCTTGTGACATCACTAACACCAACAGGGGATCTTATCAGGAAACAGTACAAATTATCACATTTCATCTATATTTGCAAATGTCTTCATCAACACTCAAATGTGTAAATGTTTTCCTGCAACACTCCAAAGCTGAGTTAACAAGATAAAATAACTCCCTTCTAGCAGAAAATCCAATCTTCGTATCCTATCCCTCAGGGATTCTTTATAACCTGGCCCTCAAGTTCCTCTCCACACAACTCTTACTCTTGACCCCTTCGCTTCAAGCAATTCATTGTGTCCACTCTTGGGGTTTTTCATCACCCCTCTTCCTTATCCAAGCCCAGCTCATATCTCTGAAGTCCCAGCTTTCCAAGAAGCTATTCTTCTTCCAAACTTCTGAGTAATTTATTAGGAATCAGAGAATTCAGTCATAAACAAACTGGACATCTGTATCTTATACTTTGAGAAAAGGCTGACTTTTAAAAATTGGAACACTTCAAATTAAAGATGGTGGGTTAAACACATGTATTTACCTCTGTTCCTGCCAGAACCACAATAAAATGGCAGTAAGAGTTTTCTAATGCCTCAAACCCTTAAGAACAAATAATGGGACAGAAGACCACACAAACACAATTTAAAGTCAGGCAATAGATGAACATATGATAACTGATTTACTAGAACTGAGAAAGCAGAATCTTGAGCTGGCAGTGGAAAAAATGAGAAGTCAACAGATTTTTCTTTGCAAAAGCCACAAAAGGCACAGAAATCGGCACCTTCAGACAGGAAACTGGAAAAAAGAGCTGCACATTCGAAGTACTGAGGACAAGTGATTTCCAATTTTGAATTCCCTGCCTAAGCTATTAAGTATAAAAATAAAATAAAGACATTTTTAGATATACAAAGTCTGAAAAATACACCCTTACTTATCAAGGTACTGAGGAATGTACTTACCAGAATAAGGGATAAAGAAAGATAGAGGACAATAAGGAATCCAGGGCACTAGAGCTCCAACCCAAGAAAGACATTATGGAAATCCCGGTAGATGAAGACAGTTCTCAAGGAGATGGCTATGTAGCAGGCCTCAAATAACCACTCCAAACAGAAGCAGGTCAGAAGGCCAGACAGGTGTCCGTAGATTTTTGTATTGGTTTTATTATTCTTAACATATTTGAATGCAATGAAATATTTACACCCAAACACAGAGTTTAGGATTAATTTAGGGTTACACAAACAAAGCAAATAAAACAACAAAAGCAGGACACAATTATTACCTTGATGTGGGTGACAGGAGACAGGGAAGAGTGGGAAACAAAAAGTGCTGGAAAAGAATGGTAGTCAGACTACCTACATGGTGCAGCCACATGGAGCACAGTTCGCATAGTTACAGTGAGGTCGGCTCTGAATACGTATGTAAACAGAATTATTTGTGATACAGTAACATGGTGGGAATGAAGACAGGAAGTATACGAAAGCCTCGACTTCCAAAATGAAAATAGATAATGCCTAAAGCCAACAAATCAAGAAGTAGCAATATAACTAAAGACCTAAATATATAAGACCTGAAACCATAAAACCCTTAGAAGTAAACATAAGCAGGAATCTCTTGAACATCAGCATCAGTAATTTTAGGGAAGGAAAATAAAAGCAAAAATAAGTAAGACTACATCAAACTAAAAAGCTTCGGCCCAGCAAAGGGCACCATCAACAAAATGAAAAGGCAACCTAATATATGGGAGAATATATTTGCAAATGATACATCGGATAAAGTGCTAATATCTAAAATAAATAAAGAACTCATTCAACTCAACACCAAAATAATAAAAAATAATAATAATAGTAACCCAATTAAAAAGTGGCAGAGGACTTGAATAGACATTTTCCCAAAGATATACAAATGGCCAACAGACACATGAAAGATGCTCCACATCACTAATCAACAGGGAAATGCAAACCAAAACCACAGTGAGATATCACTTCATACCAGTCAGAATGGCCACTATCCAAAGGCAAGAAAGAACAAGTATTGGCAAGGATGGGGAGAAAAGGGAACACTCCTACACTGTTGGTGGGAATGTAAATTGATTTAGCCAATGTGGAAAGCAGTATGGAGGTTCCTTAAAAAACTAAAAATGGAAATACCATACAACCCAGCAATTCCACTCCTGGGACTTTACCCAAAGAAAACAAAATCACTGATTTGAAAAGACTATGCCCTCGTATGTTTATTGCCAATAAACTCCAATGTTTATTGTAGATATTATTACCTACAATAGCTAAGGTATGGAAGCAACCTAAGTGTCCATCAATAGATGATGGATAAAGAAGGTGTGGTATATATGTGCAAGGGAATATTATTCAGCCATAAAATAAAAAGAAATCTTGCTATTTGCAACAACATGGATGGACCTAGAGGGTATTATGTTAAGTGAAATAGGCCAGGCAGAGAAAGTCAAATACCATACGATTTCACTTATATGTGGAATCTGAAAAAAAAAAAAGAACAAATGAACAAAATCGAAATAGACTGACAGAAAGAGATTGGTGGTTAGTATAGGGGACAAAGTGGTAGGGGGTGGGTGAAACAGGTGATGGGGATAAAAAGGCACAAAATTTCAATTATAATATAAATAGTCATGGGGATGAAAGTATAGCAGAGAATATAGTCCATAATACTGTAATATCTTTGTATGTTGACAGTAACTTCACTTATTGGGGTGAGCACTTTATAATACAGATAACCATTGAATCACATCATATACCTGAAACCAATATAATATTGTATATCAATGAAAAAATTTTAAAGTAGCAATAAGAGCATGCTATTCAGATAAATGGAGAAAACAAAAGTATCAGCTAACGGGGTTGAATGTAGTGATTCTGGGGAATAGGAAATGATGATGGGGGTTTCCCATAATAAGCCTCATAACTTTCTAAATGTGTGCATATGTAACTTTGGAAAATAAATAAACCCAGTTCAGATGGAGGATAATTTTTCCACTTTCTCTATGTCTGCATTTTTATAAGAAGCATATATTTATTTTTATGCAAGATGTTTAAATTGATGAAAAGAAAAAAATCACTAAAATTATTTCTGTTCATGGACGTGGCAAGCTTCCAGCTATGGGCATATACTTCACCTTTATAAATACTTATTTGTAAAGCTGAGGCAGTTGTAAAATACGGCCATGATTTTTTTTTTAATGGCTTAAAGCAATAACCATTTTATTGAGCTTACAGTTCTGTGGGTTGGTTGAGGAGTTCTTTTTCCTAAACAGTAATTTCTTCGACACTCCTCCCATTAAGGGCCAGGGCCTAAATTCCTGCACCTCAATCCGAGCTGGCTGTGACTGCTTCAATATGGTGTGGTCACATGCCGTGTGGCACCCTAGCACAGGTCTCACTGGATTTCACCTTTCTCACTGGAACATTCATTCCTGGAGTCCAAAAGCTGGCCACAACCATGCTGGTAAGGACACCTGTTGGCACTGGTTGACAGTCCCATCTGATCTTGTCCTTCAGCTGTCTCAGCCAGGTGACAATCAAATGAGTGAAGAAGCCATCTTGGAGGTGGATACCCACTCCCCCACAGCTCCCACACCGCCGGTCCCAGCTGTTCCAGCCCCAGCCATTAGAATCACCCTTAGCTGTTCAGGTCATATGAGGTGAGGCTCAGGTATCATGGAATACAGTATAGCTTTGCCTGAATGTCTTTTCCAAATTCCTGACCCAGAATCAAAGAGCATTAAGAAAAAGAATTGTTTGATGCAAGTAAACACTAGATGGTTTATTATGTAGTAACAGATACATGAAACAAAAGCTGAAGGAAAAAGCAGCATGTAATTATGTATTAATGTATTCAGCATTAACAGATAATGCCTATGACTATTACAATGCTAAATTAATCATCAGATGCTAAATTAATGAACAATCTCATTACATGTACTAAATATTTTTTATGTTCCAATATTAAACTAATATGTGGGATTTTAATAATCATTTCAAGAATTTCCAACCAAAAAAAGTCACTTCTTCATCCCTTTTAGATCTTGAAGAAGCAATGGGGGGGCATTTAAAGGAACAAAAGTGGGTGCACAGGAAACTCTATGATAGAGGATGAAGAAGAGCCACCTATCCAGGGATAAACACAAAAGACCCATACAAACCTGTACGAACTGTGTCAGGCTGGTTGTAACACAGAATGAGCCATGGTTATGAAATATGCTATAGACAACCAAAAGGGCTTTGATAGCTATATTTGGAGCAAGAAGAAGGAAGAAATGGGCTCATTGCTTGGGGTAGATGGTGTAATATTAACAGATGACCAAGAGAAAGCAGAACTTCTCAACTTTCATTTGGTTTGCTTTCTATAAGGAGAATGATGCTCAAGATTAAAATTGTTAAAGGTTGTAGTTAGTAGGAAATTGAAGTCCCAAAGAAATGAAGAGTGATAAGAGACCACTAACTTCACTGAAATGTTCAAGACCCCAGATTTGGATGCAGTCCCTCCCACGGGATGCTGAAACAAACTGTAGTGGAACTACACAGACAAACTTTGAGAAATTTTAGAAAAGAGGGAAGTACTGGAGATAACTGAATATCATTCTCTCAAGAAATTTTAAGAAGAAATTTATAAAACTATTCACCAATGACTTTCGTCATTAGTCATCCTGACAAGGCTCTAGATACTATATTCTCCAGGTAACTTGTGAACACCAAGTAGCAGAGGCAGTAAGGAACTACTCATGCTAAATAAACCTCATTTCCACTTTTCACAGTGTTACAATAGGGTTACAACACTGTTAGACCAGGGAACCTTTAGGACTTTGCTTTCTGTTCTGACTTGCCATGGAAGAAACAGTCTTTCAGGACATCCTGGCAGAGCATACAAAAAAACTTGAGCACAAGTGTAGGAGTTTTGTGGGTCTGTATTAGCTTGAACATTAATATTAATTTAATTACTTGAACATTAATATTAATTAAATGTTGATTTTGGTAATGTCAGAAAAAATCGCAGAGGAAAGAGCTATGAAAGTTCACTCCTACATAAAAGCAATGAAAAACCCTGCAAAAATGGTCAGAATCAGCTTTTTCAAAACTCTATAATCAAAGGCTTGCAACAAATGAGGAATACTTATTCAAGAAACTGGATGAATCTTGATAAGAACAGTGAGCTTTGTGATATTTAACTTGCCTTAATCCTGCCGCACTCTCCATTTCTATCACAACTTTGAAAAATAGCATGTATTCCCAATGCAACCTGGTAGCCACTGGAGGGCACAGAATGGAGCTAGAGCTCTTCCTGTCTTATTCCCAAAGAATTGTCATTATTGGCACTGTCTTCTGCTTCCTTGGAAGGCCCCAC
Organism: Smutsia gigantea; assembly: GCA_032199065.1. Lineage (NCBI taxonomy): Eukaryota > Metazoa > Chordata > Mammalia > Pholidota > Manidae > Smutsia > Smutsia gigantea. The sequence goes on from JAVSCE010012296.1 coordinate 107,874, forward strand.
TTACAAGGCTGTCTGCACTTGACTTCATTTGGAGTTTGCCTCTTTCCCAGGAGTCATTTGTCAAAAGCATTTGCAGGAAGTGTTTTACTTTTGCAGCTGCCTGAGGTAGTGGAGAGCTTTTAGGGCAAACAAAAGACTACCAAAAAGTTTTTAAAGGAAAAGCTAAAGGTTACCAAAGCTCTGAGATGACATGTGGGAAGCGCTACATCCCCACTCCCCCAGAAAAACAAGCAAAGCTGGTGAAAATTATTTAAAGGAACACTTAAAGTCTCTGGAAATTGTCTTAGTGGCATATATCCAATGAAGAAACATTTATTCAAGAAAATCTAAGGACAGGGAGAGTCACAAACCATTCCTTCCCTCCCTCCTGCCAACTCAGCTTGAGGGACAGCTCCACTCTGGGTAGGTGTGGCCAAGGAGATGACACTGTCTCTCCCCTCAGCTCTCAATGAAGCCTTACTACTCACCCGGTGGGGCAGGGTGCCAACATCTCTCATCCCCTCCAACTCCAAGTTAAAAAGGTTGAATTTCAGCTGTGTGGCAGAGGCAGGGGGCTCCCCTTCTCCACCCAGCCCCTACTCATATAAGATGGAGGTTCTGTCCCAGGTGTGACAGTCCAAGAATACTGGGGCCCTGACTATATAAATCCAGCTTGCTCATACAGCAAAGATCCCATCCTAGGGGAGTGTGGGTAAAATTGTAACATTTCCAGAATATTTCACCTGGCTTTAGCACATCTGCATATCAATAGGCGTTCAGAGGTGGAAAGAAGTTTGGCTTTAGTACATTTGCATCATTCCTCAGGGGTGGAGAAGTTCATCTCCATATCAATGGGTAATTACCTGGGCAAGGAGGGCTCATCTGTACAGGAGAAGCAAGGGGAGGGCCGGTTTTGCTTCTGCTGGAGCAGGAAAGAGAGATGGCCTGGGACTGCAGCTTATGAGCAATACACGGATTTTAAACTTTATTTCTCCCTTTGACTGATTTCGGTTTTTAGAGGTATTTTGTCCCAGGATTTCCTTTCCCCAGACTTACAGAGAGACAAGCCAAGAAAACTAGAGGCTACAGACAGCCCCACCCAAGGCCCAGAGTAGTGGCTCAGAGACTTTGCCCAGCGGAGAGGCAGTCCTTAGGAAAAGAGAAGACTACAGACTCTCTCCAGAGCAGTTGACTTTGACACATAATGTGGGAAAGCTCAAGCCTAAGGGCTCTCTAAAACAAAACAAACAAAAATAGCTGCTCTTAATTAAGAACCATAAGGCTAAATGATAGGCCATTTAACATACCAGAGAGAACGAGGGGGAAACAGCTAAGAAGAGCTTGCCTGGGATCAGAACCAACCTCAAAGGCCAGCCTCAAAACTTACCTCTGCCCAGATTTAGTCGATCAGAGTGCTAAGCAATGTATGCCCCAAGGCAGTGTCAAGAACAGTAGGGCAATCAGCCAGTAATTAGTGGAGCCTAAGGCTGGTGTGTAATACCAAATGAAGCAGACAGCTTACCAGAGGAATCAGGGAGACAGTCAAATAGAGCCTGCCACAACCACTGTCACCCCAGTGACTGTGCACATGCCCAAGGCTGTGCCCTTGGAAGAGCACCACCAAACCTTTTCATGCTGAGGAGAGACAGACGTAACTAAAAGCACCTAGTCAAGTCACAAAGCAAGCAAACAACAAAACAACCCGCAAAGGGGAAGAAGGAGAATCAGCATCTAGAGTTGCTATATTACCTAAAATGTCCAGTTTTCAACAATTATGAGACATGCAAAGAGAAAACTGTGACCCATACACAGGCAAAAAAAAGCAGGCCACAGAAACTGCCAGTCTGAGCAAACCCCAGTGCACTAACACCGACCCCTTTTGGGTCCTGGACCCAAATCCAGTACGTGTGGGCTGGAGGTGGGTACAGTTCCTCACACACAATGAGACAGGGACCATGGGTGTAGTCAGGGTAGGGTGAGGGCCTCTGGAGGAAGAAGGGCGGGATATCTGCAGTCAGAGCAATATAACAATGGGCAAAGAAGTCCCTTTTGAAACTCTGTGTTAAACATTATGCGAAGTCAAGGTCACACTAATTCTCTAGGATCAAGATACCAGACTAAGAATATAGACATCTTCAGTGAGGTCAGTTAAGGTTAAAAGGCCAGGAGCAACTTGGCCTAGAATGCTTGAGTGTTTCACAAACAAAGAAGGGTATCTCAGTATAACCCATGACTTCACTGTAAACAGCCCTAGCAAGCAGAGAACAACCCAGCACACCTTGAGGGCAAGGCAGGTGGTACAAGTCCACACCCCTAAGCCTTTTTTTCATATTCTCGAAAAATCCTCCTTTGCCTATAAAACCCCCTAGACAACACACCACACCGGGCTCTCTTGTCCCCTCCTGGCGTGAGCCGGGAGCTCTTTCCTCTCACTTTATTTCTAAATAAAAGCCTGTACCTTGCTCTCCTACCTTGGGTGTTTGCTAAGCTCATTCCTCGGCTTTGTGAACAAGAACCCCGGCATCAACAACACCAAGCAATTCTCAAACACCTGCAGGGTATCTGAGAGTTCAACTCAATTTCGACACTATTGCCTGGAGACAGCACCAGATTTTCCAGATAAAGGCTCAGTCCCACAAGGCTGCCCTCCACCTGCACCCCATTCCAGACACCAGCTACAAGTCCCAGGCTGTTGCAGTTCCCTGTGCTTCTGACCAACTGGCTTCAGATTGGAGGTTCCAACAACCCTTTAGGTTCGATGAATTTGCTAGAGCAGCACACAGAACTCAGGGAAACACTTATGTTTATCAGTTTAATAAAGAATACTGTAAAGGATATAAGTTGAGAGCCAGATGAAAAGATACATAGGGTAAGTCCCAAACAAAGAAGCTTCTATCCTTGTGTAGCTTGGGGCCTGGCTCAGGGGCACATGGAAGAATTCTGCTTTTCCAAGCGTAAAAGTTCTCTCTCTTCGGCAGGGAAGCCTGATGCTCAAAGCGCTGTTCTCCTGGGTTTTTGTGAAGGCTTCATTGCATAGTCATAACTGACTACCTTACTGGCCATTGGCTGATTCAACCTCCAGCCCCTCTGCCCTCTCCCCTCCCAGTGGTTGGGGACTGGGGCTGGCCACCTTCTAATCACATGGTCAGTCCCCCTGGTAACCAACCCCTACCCTTGGGTAGAGTCCAAAAGTCTCATTAACATAAAAAGACAACCATTTCACTTTTATAGCTCTGAAGCATTTTCAGAACTGTGAATGATTCCAAATATATTTGAGAAATATATTTTGGTTATCTGAATGACCAAATACATATTTCTTATAAATCTTTATATCACAACATGTGAGAGGAACCAGAAGTTAGATTTAAACTTCAATGTACCCATTATAAATATGCTCAGAGAACTAAGTGAAATCATGTTTAAAGGAATTAAGGAAGGCATTGTTGTCTGGCAATCCAGTCCAGGGAGATCTTCCTGCACATTAGGTAAGACCTCAGCCAGACAGAGGGTTGTTAACTCTGATTGGGAAAGAATTTGAGAATAAGTCAGACGAGTGTAGATAAGGAAGGAGTTCATTCAAGCAAGAATAGTAGTGAATAGCAGCAGCCATACAGGCAGCAGGGACTAAGGAAGAACAGGGAGGAAAGGAAAGTTCACTGAACTCCTGCTTGGAGTAAGAAAAATCTGCTGCCAACTCCTAAAGCTGGGATCATTTGGTGTTCAGTGTCAGCTTGGTGTGGGAACTAAGACTCTACCATCCCAGGAGTTGAAGGAGCCACAGAGCACTGGATGGAGTGAGATTATGTTCTGATAACTTCCCAAAGCAAAGAAAGGAGATTTTCCAGCAGGCTACTAGAGGGCATGACTGTACAACTGTAGACCCATTGAGAAAGGGACCGCGGGCTTAGACAGAGTAGCGTGAGGGCCTCTGGAAAAAGTAAGGCAGGATATTTACAGTCAAAGCAATGAAACAATGTAAAGTCCCTATGGAAACTCTGTGTTCAGCATTATGCAAAGTCAAGGTCACACTAATTCTCTAGGGTAAAGATACCAGACTAGGAATATAGACATCTTCAGTGAGATCAGTTAAATGTCAAAAGTCCAGGAGCAACTTGGCCTGGAATGTTTAAGTGTTCTGCAAGGGTATCGCAGCATAACCCGTGACTTCACTGTAAACAGCCCTAGCAAACAGACAACAACCCAGCCCACCTTGAAGGCAGGGCAGGTGGTACAAGTCCACACCCTAAGCCCTCAATTTCCAAAAAAATCCTCAACTGCCTATAAACCCCCTAGACAACACACCACTCTGGGCTCTCTTGTCCTCTCCTGGTGCCAGCCAGGAGCTCTGTCTGTCCTCTCACTGTATCTCTCAATAAAAGTCTCCCTGGCTCTCCTACCTTGACTGTTTGCTAAGTTCATTCTTCAACTCTGCAAACAAGAACCCCAGCATCACCATCGGGGTCACTCAGGCTATGGGAACTTGCAAACTCAAATCAGAGATCTCAATAGCCCTTCCCTATTTGTCTGAAGTAGAAGAGGGAAGGAGAAGAGTTATGCTTAAGTCTAGAAAATTGAATGAAGTAGAGAAGTCATGGAGATGCTTACCACCAGGAAGGCGGTCTCTTATTAACCTCCTGAGAGCACAGAGACAAAAAGCAGTAAGTTGAGCAGCAAAAAGGTTTTATTTAAGGCAAAGCACACACTTGAAGAAAGGGGAATACAGTCAGCCTCAGAGGAGAGGTGTGCTTAAACCCTTAGGATTCAGGTTTTAAGGATTTCAAGAGTGGGGTAAAGGGCCAAGGGAGTGTAGGCTGATGTGTGCTCTCATGATATCTATCTCTGGTAGTAGAGACATTAACATGATCAGTCCTCTAGATATTCGTAAGATAAATTTAACACTGGAATTTATTGGTTGTGTTATTCTCCAAGATAATGATTGCCTTCTATCAGTGAAAACATATCATTTAGGACTACTTGCCTGCCTTAGGATGGGGTCCGTTGTTGGCTAATCACAATAAAATGTTAGGAATCTTACCTTCTAACTCCCTGGTTTTTAAAATGAAGTCTTAGCCTTAAGATGGAGTCCCTCCTGTTCTTACTATTTGTATCTCAGCATCTTTCATCATAGGAAAAATTATTCATGAAGCTTGTCCTATGTCCTTGCTCTACCTCAGTATAGTAACAATGTCACATCAAATAGAACATATCAATAAAGAGGTAGAAATTATTTCAAAACAAAACAGAAATTCTAGAGTTGAAAAGTACATTAACCAAAAGGAAAAATTCATTACAGGGGCTCAACAGTAGATTTGAACTAACAGAAGAAAGAATTGGCAATCTTGAAGATAAATAGAGATTATGGAATCCAAAGAACAGAGAGAAAATATAATGAAGAAAAATGAAGAGACTCTCAGAGAAATGTGGGACATCTTTAAGAATATCAACATATGCATAATAAGAAGAGTAGTAGAGGAGAGGAGAGAAAGGAACAGAAAAAACAGTGGAAGAAAATGGCTAAAGACTTCCAGATTTGCTGGAAAATGTTACTGCATACATCCAAAAAGCTCACTGAACTCTGAGGAGGATAAGTGCAAAGAGATCCACAGCCAAATATATCATAGTAAAAGTACTGAAATACAAAGAGAAAATCTTGTCAGTAACAAAAGAAAAAATTAATCACATGTAAATCAGTCTAAAATCAGATTAACAGCTGACTTTGCACCCAAAACAATGGAAGCCAGAAGGTGAGGGAATGACACAGCTGAAGTACAGTTGAATCTCATTGTTCACGATAATTCTGTTAGGCCACTGCAAACACTGAGCCAATTTTGAACCATTGTTCCTAGAGAGAAATACAGGACTAAGTTCCTATCATCCTCTGGTCACAGTATTTTTGTCAACCTATCAATATATAACCTTGTTTTACGTATATTTTTGTTTAAAGACACCTTATTTAATATACATATAATTGATTCATTAACATTGAACTCATGACCAACGGTACTATAACTCATGCCTCAATGAAGCTTATCTAGCACACATATTTTTCTCCCAGGATTTATTATGGCATTCTTGCACTTAGGAACACTTGTTCCTAGTGTCCTAGCATCACCTTGTTCAACCTTAGCTGAGAAAATACACAACTGGTTACTTAAACTTTTTTGCTGCTCTGCCCATGTCTGCAAATGACCGTTGAAAGCACCCTGAGTATCGATTTTAGAGTTACAAATAAAATTTAGCAAGTAAGCAAATTCACAAATACAGAATCTCTGAATAATGAAGATTACCTGTATGGAAAGAAAAAAATGGCCAACCAAGAAATCTTATATCCAGAAATACTACCTTTCAAAAATGGAGATGAAATAAAGACAATCTCAGATAAACAAAACTGAAAGAATTTGTTGCTAGCAGACCTGCCTTACAAGAATGACTAAGAAATGTGTCAAGATGACTGAAAGTAAACCTAGATAGAAATTCAAGTCCACACACAAAAAATAAATACCAGTAAAGGTCATTATATCAGTATGAATGTTTATTTTTCTTTACTTGTCTTAAATAATTTTAAAAGTGAGCATATAGCATATAAAAAATGTAATATATTTGACAATAGCTCTAAGAACATGGGTGGGGCCCAACTTGCATTGGTGTAAAGAAATGACACCAGGTGCTAACTTGAACCCACAGAAACAAATTAAAAGAACCCAAAATGGTGAAATAAATATAAGAAACTGTATAAATATATATGTTTGCTCCTTTTTTTCTTAGCTATGTTGATAGACATAAAATAATATAACATTATACTTATGTATCATTGTATTGCAACATGTAGTAATATATATAACAATGACAGCACAAAAAAAGGAGAAAAGGGAATAGAGCTATATAAGAGTAACATTTTATATCTTAACAGAATTAAGTTCATATAACTTTTAATAGATTCTGCTAAATTAATATGTATATGGTAAGCGCTAGAGCAACCAATAAGAAAATAACTCAGAAGTACAGTTAAAAAACTAAAAGAAAATATTACACATGAAAATATTTACTTACTGCAAAATAAGCAGTGAAGAGAGAAAATATGAGAAATATATAAAAAAATTATTTAATGGAAGATGAAATACAACTATAGTAATATTACATGTGAATAGATTAAATAATCCAATCAGAAAGGAGAAATTGTCAGACCACATAATCTACAGGAGATACACTTTAGATTGAAAGATACAAGTAGGATGAAAGTAACAGGATAGAAAAAAGATATATCACGCAAAAAGTTAACCCTAAGAAAGCTGTAATGGCTATAACAATATCAGACAAAATTGACGAAAAAAACTTTTTTTTAATGTTAATAAATTTTTAATAAAATAGTTAAAGACAGCAGTGCAGAAAACAGCATGAAAACATTTGCATTATTACATGTATTTTAAAGCTTCAATTCTTTTCATAACCCAGGCTTTTAAATTTTGGAACCATGTTAACTTAAGCTACTACAGATAAAGGGGGACATTTTATAATAAAAAAGCCAACCTAGGAAACAAAAGCAAAAATGAACAAGTGGGACTATATCAAGCGAAAAAGCTTCTGTTCAGCAAAGGACACCATCAGTAGAACAAAAAGGCATTCTACAGTATGGGAGAATATATTCATAAATGATATATCCAGTAAGGGGTTGACATCCAAAATATACAAAGAGGTCTCACACCTCAACAAACAAAAAGCAAATAATCCAATTAAAAAATGGGCAGAGTGCTTGCTTTGGCAGCACATATACTAGAATTGGAATGATACAGAGATTAGCATTGCCCCTGTGCAAGGAAGACACGCAAATTCGTGAAGCATTCAAAATAAAAAATATTTTTTTAATGGGCAGAGGATCTGAACAGACACTTTTCCAAAGAAGAAATTCAGATGGCCAACAGGCACATGAAAAGATGCTCCACATCCCTAATCATCAGAGAAATGCAAATTAAAACCACAATGAGATATCACCTCACACCAGTTAGCATGGCCACCATCCAAAAGACAAACAACAACAAATGTTGGGGAGGATCTGGAGAAAGGGGAACCCTCCTACACTGCTGGTGGGAAAGCAAATTAGTTCAACCATTGTGGAAAGCAGTATGGGGGTTCCACAAAAAACTCAAAATAGAAATACCATTTGACCCAGGAATCCCACTCCTTGGAATTTACCCTAAGAATACAGCAGCCCAGTTTGAAAAAGATAGATGCACCCCTATGTTTATCGCAGCACTATTTACAATAACCAAGAAATGGAAGCAACCTAAGTGTCCATCAGTAGATGAATGGATGAAGAAGAGGTGGTACATATACACAATGGAATATTATTCAGCCATAAGAAGAAAACAAATCCTACCATTTGCAACAACATGGATGGAGCTAGAGGGTATTATGCTCAGTGAAATAAGCCAGGTGGAGAAAGACAAGTATCAAATGATTTCACTCATCTGTGGAGTATAAGAATAAAGCAATAACTGAAGGAACAAAACAGCAGCAGACTTGCCAAACCCAAGAATGGACTAACAGTTACCAAAGGGAAAGGAACTGGGGAAGATGGGTGGGAAGGGAGGAATAAGGGGGAAAAGGGGGCATTATGATTAGCACGTATAATGTAATGGGGGGGACACGGAGAAGGCAGTATAACAGAGAGAAGACAAGTAGTGACTCTATAGCATCTTACTATGCTGATGGACAGTGACTGTAATGGGGTATGTGGTGGGGACTTGATAATAGGGGGAGTCTAGTAACCATAATGTTGTTCATGTAATTGTACAATAATGATAGCAAAAAAAAAAAACCACAATGAGATATCACCTCACACCAGTGAGGATGGCCGCCATCCAAAGGACAAACAAGAACAAATGTTGGCGAGGATGTGGAGAAAGGGGAACCCTACTACACTGCTGGTGGGAATGTAAATTAGTTCAACCATTGTGGAAAGCAATATGGAGGTTCCTCAAAAATCTAAAAATAAGAATTACCATTTGACCCAGGAATTCCACCCTAGAAATTTACCCAAAGAAAACAAGATTCCAGATTCAAAAAGATATGTGCACCCTTATGTTTATCACAACACTATTTACAATAGCCAAGATATGGAAGCACCCTAAGTGTCCATCAGTAGATGAATGGATAAAGAAGAGGTGGTACATATACACAATGGAATATTATTCAGTCATAAGAAGAAAATAAATCGTATCATTTGCAACAACATGGATGGAGCTCGAGGGTATTATGCTCAGTGAAATAAGCCAGGCAGAGAAAGACAAGTACCAAGTGGTTTCACTCATTTGTGGATTATAACAACAAAACAAAACTGAAGGAACAAAACAGCAGCAGACTTACAGACTCCAAGAAGGGACTAGCGGTTACCAAAGGGGAGGGGTGGGGGTGGGCAGGTGGGGAGGTAGGGAGACCGGGATTGAAGGGCATTACGATTGGCACACATGATGTGTGTTGGGGTCATGGGGAACACGGTGTAGCATGGAGAAGTAGTGACTCTGTGGCATCTTACTACACTGATAGACAGTGACGGCAATGGGGTATAGTGGGGGACTTGATAACATGGGTGAATGCAGTAACCAAAATGTTGATCATGTGAAACCTTCATAAGAGTGTATATCAATGATACCTTAATAAAAGAAAACTAGTTATGTATGCATAGTGTATTATCCAAAACTGTTTCTTCCAAAATTCAACAAAAATTTCAAAAAAAAAAAGAGGAAAGACCTAGGCAATAATCATTTCCAGCTAGTAGAAATATTATGTGACAAGCTGTTAGGGAACCTTACAAGGATGGGTCAAGTGGACAACACCTGAACCCACTTATCAGCATTTAAAAAAAAGAGAGAATCCAACATTATGTGCCTTCCAATGTCATACAACAGAAAGTAACAACTTGATGTATACTTACGGAAAATAATCAACCTGAAACTCATTAGGGTCCTGGATCTAACAGAATCACTTTAACAATGCCACAGAAATGCAGTCAGCAAATCCCAGTTCAGGAAAATTCACAGGACAAATGACCAGTTTTTTTCATCAAATAAAATTGCCAGGAAAAAAACAGTAGAAAGGGAACCTATAAATTAAAAGAGACTTAAAGGAAATATCAACAAAAGACATTAGTGAACTGTTTTGCATCCTGGTTTGAACAAATTAATTATAATACAAATTTTAAAAGAACAGACAGAAATTTAAAAACTGTACATTTACATTAAAGACCTATGCACTTTTACAATGTAATCATTGTACTTTTTAAAAAGTTTTTTGCAAACTTAAGTTTTTACCAATGAAATATGGTGTGTGGGATTTGCTTAAAAGCAATACTGTGGAAAAAGGGAGGAGAGTGGGAGGTAATTGATGAAACAAGATTGGTCATGAGTTGATCACTGTTAATTGAAGTCATCAGATTATTTTCTCTACTAAGTATGTTTGAAATTTTCCATAATAAAAAAGTTGACACTTTAGAATAAATAAATAAATAAAAATAAAAAAGAGGAAAGATCTCAAATCAACAACTTACTCTTCTATCCTAAGACCCTGGAAAAAGAAGCACAAGCTAAACCAAAGAAAGCAAAAAGAAAGAAATAATGATAAGATTGATTGATGGACTAGAACTGAGAGCCCAAAAATAAATCCATATATCTATGGTCAGTTGATTTTCAACAAGGGTGTCAAGAATATTCAATGGGAGGAGAATAATATTGTCAACAAACGGTAGTAGGATAACTGGATCTCCACAAGCAAAAGAATGAATTTGGACCCCCCTACCTAACACCATGTACAAAATAAAATGTATCAGCCCTAGATGTAAGAATTAAAACTATAAAACTCTTAGAAGAAAACATAGGCATATATCTTCATGACCTTGAAGTAAGCAATTGTTTCTTAGATATGAAACTTAAGCACAAGCAAGAGAAGAAAAAATAGATAAGCTGGACTTTGCTAAAATTAAAACATTTGGACTTCAAATAAATGAAAAGAAAGTCCATTGAATGGGAGAGGATATTTGCAAACTTCTGATAAGAGATGAAATTGCAAAATATCTGATAAGAGTTTAATATCTGGAAATACAAATAACTTTTATAATTAAACTACAAAAAGACTAACATCTCAATTTTAAAATTTAAAATGGGCAAAGAACTTAAATAGACAATTCTCCAAAGAAGATAGACAAATGTTCATAGCAACATTATTCGTAATAGTTCCAAAGTGGAAACAACCCAAACGTCCATCAACTGATGAATAGATACATAAATGTGCTATCGTCAAAGAAAATGCCCAATAAGCTCGTAGCCAGAAAATGTAGATAAAAACTAACAACACACCACTTCACACCTACTAGGATGGGTATAACAAAAAATACAGATAAAAACAAGTGTTGGTGAAGATAAAGAGAAACTGAAACCCTCATACGCTGCTGGTAGTAATATAAAATGGTGCAACCACCATGGAAAACAGATTGGCAGTTCCTCAAAAAATTCAACATAAAGTTATCATATGATCGAGCAATTTCACTCCTATATACCTAAGAGAACGGAAGACACATGTTCACACAAAAGCTTACACACAAATGTTCATAGCAACATTATTCGTAATAGTCCCAAAGTGGAAACAACCCAAATGTCCATCAACTGATGAATAGATACATGAATGTGCTATTGCCACACAATGAAATATCATGGTGGTACAAAGAGTGAAGTACTGATACATACCACAATCTGGATGAATCTCGAAAACACACTGAGTAAAAGAAGCCAGATGCAAAAGGCCACAGCTTAATATGATTCCGTTTATGTGAAATGTGTAGAATAGGCAAATCCACACAGACAGAAAGCAGGATTAATGGTTGTCAGGGCTGGAGGCATGTGGAAACAGATAGTGACTGCTAATGGGTATGAGGTTTCTTTTTTGGGGTGAAGAAAATGTTCTGGAATTAGATAGTGGTGATGGTGGCACAACCTTGCAAATATATTAAAAATTGCTGAGTTGTACATTTTAAAATAGTGAATTTTATGACATATGAATTATATCTGACTAAAAATGTTGATTCCAAGGAATGAAGTATTAATATACACAGGACCACTGACTAATCTCAGAACTATTACATTAAATATAAGAAGTGAAACACAAACGCTATGTACTATATCATTCCATTTATATGAAATCCTAGAAAAAGCAGAACTAGAGTGACAGAAAGTAGATCAATCATTGCCTAGAAAAGAGAATCACTGGTAAAGGGGCTTTGTTGTATGAAGAAGTTGTTCTATATCCTGATCAAGGTAGCTGTTACATGATTGCATACAAAATACACCAAGCTATATATTTAAAAGGGGTGAGCTTTATTGAAGGTAGTTAGTATCTTAATTTTAGCAATAAAAATTCTGTCAACTTAGGGAGGTTTTCTCTAGAGATGAAACATCTAACATCTGTGTATCTTTTCAGTTTTAAGGCCTGCATATTCAAAAATCTCCAAAACTTTACTACACCTACCAACTTTGTAAAGTGGACAGAATCGGTTTTTTTATTTTTATTTTTTTAAATTTTATATAATTTATTTTTTGTATCATTAATCTACAGTTACATATGCAATATTATGGTTATTAACCTACCCCCTTCATCAGGTCCCCCCCACCAACCCCATCACAGTCACTGTCTATCAGCGTGGTGAGATGCTATAGAATCATTACTTGTCTTCTCTGAGTTGTACAGCCCTCCCCACGCCCCCCCAACATTATGTCTGCTAATCGTATTGCCCCTTTTTCCCCCTTGTCCCTCCCTTCCCACCCATCCTCCTCAGTTCCTTTCCCTTTGGTAACTATTAGTTCGTTCTTTGGTTCTGTAAGTCTGCTGCTGTTTTGTTCCTTAAGTTTTTTTCTTTGTTCTTATACTCCATATATGAGTGAGATCATTTGATATTTGTCTTTCTCTGCCTGGCTTATTTCACTGAGCATAATATCCTCCAGCTCCATCCATGTTGTTGCAAATGGTAGGATTTTTTTCTTATGGCTGAATAATATTCCATTGTGTATAAATACCACATCTTCTTTACCTATTCTTCTACTGATGGACACTTAGGTTGTTTCCATTTCTTGGCTATTGTAAATAGTGCTGCGATAAACATAGGGGTGCATATGTCTTTTTCAAACTGGGCTCCTGCATTTTTAGGCTAAATTCCTAGGAGTGGAATTCCTCGGTCAAATGGTATTTCTATTTTGAGTTTTTTGAGGAACCTCCATACTGCTTTTCACAATGGTTGAACTAATTTGCATTCCCACCAGCAGTGTAGGAGGGTTCCCTTTTCTCCACATCCTCACCAGCATTTGTTGTTGTTTGTGTTTTGGATGTTGGCCATCCTCACTGGTGTGAGGTGGTATCTCATTGTGGTTTTAATCTGCATTTCTCTGATGATTAGCGATGTGGAGCATCTTTTCATGTGCCTGTTGACCATCTGAATTTCTTCTTTAGAGAAGTATCTGTTCATGTCCTCTGCCCATTTCTTAATTGGATTATTTGCTTTTTATTTGTTGAGGTGCATGAGTTCTTTATATATTTTGGATGTCAACCCTTTTTCAGATATGTCATTTATGAATATATTCTCCCATACTGTAGGATGTCTTTTTGTTCTACTGATGGTGTCCTTTGCTGTACAGAAGCTTTTCAGCTTGATATAGTCCCGCTTGTTCATTTTTGCTTTTGTTTCCCTTGCCCGGGGAGATATGTTCATGAAGAAGTCGCTCATGTTTATGTCCAAGAGATTTTTGCCTATGTTTTTTTCTAAGAGTTTTATGGTTTCATGACTTACATTCAGGTCTTCGATCCATTTTGAGTTTACCTTTGTGTACAGGGTTAGACAGTAGTCCAGTTTCATTCTCTTACATGTAGCTGTCCAGTTTTGCAGAATCGGTTTTATTATCCCAAATTTGCATTTGATAAAAACTGAAGTTTAGAAAAGTTATGCCACCCACCCAGGTTTACACATAAAAGCCTTTAAATCTCAATAACCCTGTGAAATAAGTTTAACCTCTTTTTCTGAAGAGAAAACTGAGGAAGAAGTTACACTGATAAGTGGTGACATGATTCAAACTCTGATGTCTGATTCCAGAACCCATATTTTTGTTTTGCTTTGTTTTTTTCAAATTAAAAGAACATGGGCTAATACACATTTGCAGGCTGAATATGGCCTTGGGCCACCCATTTACAGCCTCAACTCTAGAGTCAGATAGACACGGGCTGGAGTCCAAGGCCTGACACTTAATCACGTGTGCAGTCAAGTCATCACCCTTTCCACCCCAGCTTCCCCATGTGTGAAAAGAGGGTGACATCTATTTCACACAGCAAGTGTGAAAACCAAACAAGATCTTGTACCTAAAAAAATCTAGCACTTGGATGGCACTCAGTTACCCCTTCCAATTTAGCCATTGCCTGCCTGGCACAAAAGTACTCAATAAATGTATGTTGAAATAATATAATCCAAGCTTCTGCAGTTAATAGGAGTATACCTCATCTCCACATTCTGGGAAGTGGATTCACAGAAGTGAATGAGAAGGGACCTTGCAGCCCCCACACTTACAATCATTCTATCACCTCATAAATGAATCTATAATGACAAACTATGATAAGTCCCCTGCTAGAAAAAAACACCATGAGGCAGGCATATGAACAGCACATATTTTAGACTGGGGATTCAGGGAAAGACTCTGTGTGGGAGTGAATAAAATACCTGCCCAATACAAGGGAAACAGTTCTACTGTACTCCCACTGGTCAGACTACATATAGAAATGGGACTCTATTTTGGATGATGCATTTTAACAGGAACACAGTCAACCCAGAGCTCACCCAGAAAATTGCATCCCAGCTGATGATGGGTGTGGAGACTATGCCATAAATATTCAATTCCCTCATTCAACAAATATTTATTGAGTCCAAAACACTACTTGGTATTGGAGAGGGTTTAAAAGTAAAGACACCTGCATTATGGCCTTCAAGACATTTACCACCTAGGAAGGGAAGTCAAAATGAGTACATAAATGTAATACAAATGTGACATTTGCTCTAAGACATATGAAGAACAGTTACGCACATGCCACTGGAGGATACCAGCAAACACCTCATAAAGGGGTGGTATTTAAATTAATCCTAGAGATGAAAAGGATTCCTTTTACTGAAAAACCCATCCCACATAAGGAACATCCACAATAACAGAAATAACATGAACAAAGTACAAAAGCAGGAATGTGTATGGTAGCTAAGCCATTGAGAAATTTAGTTTGGCTAGAGCAAAAATTTTATCTAGAAAACAAGCCTGAAAAGACAGATTTGGATGGAATTAAGTGGGCCTTGGATGTTGGTAAAGGAATTTGGATTTCATTTGGTAGTTAATGGGAGGAATTAAGAATTTCTAAACAGAAACATTTTAATGGACACTGCTGTTTTGCCAGCTCAATCCTTTCTGGGGATAGCACCCCAATTACTTCTGGGAACCATCCCTCCCCCAGCCCTGTTCATGTCACGCAAGTAGAGATATAACTAAAACCCCAAGTCCACATTCATGGGTCAGAGATTTGCACAGGTTCCAAACAGAACCAATAACTAATGGAAGTAAAAGGCGGGGTTTTTGTTATGTCAATGAAAAATTCATTAAAAGCATCTTAAAATAAAGACAGTTTTATTTGAGCCCAATTAAGGACTGAAGTCCAGAAACATTAACTTCCACAGGTAGGAGAAATGTTTCAAGGACCCCAAGTCACATGGAGGTTTTTATATCCTCTAGAAGATAGCCAAGAAAGACAGAATTTCAAAAGGGTATATTCCATTCACATAAAATCACAATGCTAAAATAAAAAAGGATTATGGTAGATATATCTTGACTCCAAAGGGAGTTAAGGGGAAGGGCAAAGGTTTTTGCTTATTTTATCTTATGACCCTGAGCATAAATCCAAAACGCAAAAGTGAATGGATGTGGTGATACAAACTTGTCTAGCTTTTGACTTGGTTTTAATTAACAGATGGTATTATAGAGTTAGGAAGCTAAAGTTTTTCCTTTTTTTTTTTTATTAAAGAAAGTATCATTGATATACAATCCTGATTGTATATAAAAAAGCTATTGTATATAAAATTGATATAAAAAAGCTAAAGTGTTTTCAAAGGTGGTATTTTGAGATGCCCAGAGTTAATGAAACCTTCACTAGTCAGGCTTTAGAAATCTTTTTGGTAGTCGCTAGTATGCTGGTCAGCTTTTCTTCATTTCATAGTGACAAGGAGAGAGAGACAGACAGAGAGACAGCAAGACACGAGACTTTCCCACTGCTGGTGTCCATCGTGTCACCAGGAAAGGAACCACCTTTCCTGAGAATGGAACCCATTCAGAAGAAAGCATTTCAGTGATGGGACCAAAGTCCTAATGACGTTGTTTGAGTTCCTGGAGTCACCTGTGCCTTAACATCTACCTCTAAACTGTTCAGTAATTGAGCCAATAAATTTCCTTTCTTTTTTAAGTTAGTTTGAGCTGGGTCTTTGACCTCTCATTACAAAAAGAGTCCTGCTTCATACAAACCTTACCAGGGCTGTGTTTTAGGCATATCTGAGGAAGAAGGCTAAAGAGAAGGAGACTGGTGAGTACAATAGTAACAGTACAATATGCCAGTGAAAGCGAAGTGCACTGAGGAATCACAAGGAAACACCTGACAGACCCAAACTGAGGGACCTTCTACAAAATAAGTGGCCTGTAATCTTCAAAAGTGTCAAGATCATGAAAGAAAAAAAAAAAACTAAGGAACTGTTCCAGATTAAAGGAAACAAGGGAGTAGTAACAACTAAATGCAACATGGGATCCCATCCTGAATGGGATCCTGAGCCAGAAAATGGAGATTATGGGACAATTGCCCAAATTTGAAAAAGGTCTATAGATTAACTCTATTCATGTGAACATCTTGACTTTATTGTTGTACCGTGTTTGTTTAAAACTTTAACATTTAGGGATTGCTGATGAAGGGTATAACAGAAATTCTTTCAGCTCTTTTTGCAACTTTCTGGTAAATTCTGAAATTATTTTAAAAGAAAAAAATAAAATTTGATCCATGGTAGAAGGGATGGCTTCAGGAAATATATGGTAATACAATGACAAAAGAGTTGGCTAGATATGGAGAGAAATGGAAGAAGGAGAAACAACAGCGTTCAATTCTGAGAGAATGGTGGCGGTACTGAAGCAAATAGAGTCTGGAAGAGAAATAGGTTTGGGAGTAAAAAAGACAACTTTCATTGGCATGCTGAATTTTACATATCAGCTAGCCTCCAGGTGAAGATGTCCCACAAACACTGAAACTTTGGAGCTGGAGCTTAGGAGAAAGCAATGGCCAAGGATAGAGACTTTACCTAAAGGAAACAGTTGCCATCATACATGTGTGATGTGACTGGGAGAGACACTGCAGAGAGAGAAGGCCAGTGAGGGCAGCCCAGGGAAGGAACCCAGTAGGAGTTGGCAAAGCTGACCACAAAGGTTTCAGCGAAGGGATCAGGTGAAGAATGCTTATGCCAGAGATGTTTGAGCACAACTGATCTCTCAAACATAAACAAGTGTCATCAAAAAAACTACAACTGAGGTCTTTTGGATTAAAAAAAATGGTCAGTACGTAAATCTTAATAAATTATTAAATGTGTTCCAACCCCTTTTCCTGACTATTTGTTGCCTCTTTGGTTTGTGCTGGCTAGTTGAGTTGAAATGGGAATGTTCATTTGTGCTCTTCAACTCTTACTCACTTGTGGTACCCTGGACGAATTACCCATTGGCCTCTCTTGGAACCTTGACATCACAAACAGACAAGAACTGGCTTAAGACTTAGTCTGGGTAGATCCAGGGGCTAGAGCTAAGACAAACAGCCGCTGAAACAAAGCAGTGAACGGTGAGGTAATGAACTGCCTGATGGAGAAAATGATTCCTAGTGACCCTTCCAACCATGTAGGTCAGTACGCTTCTGCTTTTTCTTTTTCTGTTAAATGTTCATAGTATCTAGTTCACATAGCTGCTGCAAGGATGACAGGAGATAAAGCACATAAAAGTGCCTGATACAAAACAGATGTGCAGTCTAGATTAGCTGAATATGAATCTATGAAAATAGGACTAAGAAATCCTAGTCCAATGTCCAAGGAAGTACCAACCTCAGCCACTAGAGGGGAATCTCTGTCACACTCCTTTAAATGAGATCAGATACAGCTTGAGGTGGCAGGCACCCCTCCGGATACACCGGCCGATTGTATGCTGGGAAATTCACTCCGACTCAGGAAACTGCCTCCACGTTGAACTCCATGGTGTTTTCTGAGTCGCTATATTCTCCCACAGTTGCAAAATGATCTGGCAAAAGTCCCTCAAAGGATTTTACTGCTTACTGAGTAACATCCAAACTCCTTGCCAGAATCCAAAGTGTCCCTCAATCTAGCCCCAGCCTACCTCTCCAGCCCCAACTCCCTATAGCCCTTTATGCCACAGCCACAGTGGATAAATCACGCTCTTGCCTCTGTCATGGCTCTTGGTGCTCATTCTATGCCTTTTCTCTCTCCCAACCTTCTGAAAGCCTACTTCTTCTTCAATGATGCAAATGCCACCTTCCTCCATTACTGCCTCTTCACTTTTCTAGAGTGGTCTCACCCAACCCTGAGCTTACACCCCATATATTACATCCATCTATCCTGTGTTATGTTGATTCATTTGTGTGCATCTTTCCTTTTCAATAGATCAGAAACTAAGAGTAGGATAGGCAACGGGTAACCTGTCCAGGGTAACACAGCAAGTAAGTGGCAAAAGCGGGATTCTAACCCTGGCAATCTGGCTCCAGAAAGCTCTTGCTCTTAACCACTAATTCACAGTATATAGTAATCTTTCATCAGCCACAGTGCCTAGCTCAGAACTTTTGCACACAGTGCCATTCAATAGCTTACCAAATGAATAACTTAAAAAAAACCGATATAATTAGCACTCTTAAAATTTTGCTTACTTGTGGGCTATTGGGAACCGGCAACTTGGTCTCATTAATCTGAATTGGAGTTCCTGGCTATACATCTAATTATGAGCAATTTCAGAATCATAATTGCTGTTCCATTTTGTCTCTTGATCTGTAATGCATATTAGAACTACTCCCAGCTTCTAAGGGAGAAAAAAACAATGTGATTACTTACTGAAACCTAGGAGATGTGTTTTTGTGAAGCTGCCAGTTCACATCTTCACTGAGAAGTGAGGGAAATGGACTGGATGGTCTTTGAGGGCCCTTTCTTCAGTTTTAACAGTCTGATTCTGGGAGACTGCATGGAATTAAAAAGCACCTCTGCCTACATGTCAGAGGATATCATTTTGTGTCTCAACCTCCCCCACAACTTTCAGATTCCCCATCCGTAAAACTTAGTATGTCCATTCAAAGTCTTGAGTGTCTCCCTGGGAAGGGGGAAGGGGGGCATAATAAACAAGGCATGGCCCCTGCTCATTCAGCTAAGAAAATCAGGTGACATCTGTATTGTGGAGTTGTCCTAAGGAAGAAAACTGAAGTGGTCAAAATACTGTATAAAGTCTAGTGCAGAATCAAAAGATGATCCTGGCAGGATTCCAGTTTTGCCAAACCCAGTGACAACAATGTTACCTATTTTGCTGGTTTTGAGAAAACCCTGATCGTGCATTTTAACTAAATCCAGTCAACATTGAATGCAGCTTTCTCGCCTTTCCCCTCATCTATGTAAAAGTAACGCACAGTTAACTATCCTGGCGGAAAGGACAGGGCACGATTTCTGACAGAGGTCAGGCTACTCCCGCAGGCCTGTGTCTGAAAGCCCTTAGGCTGGGAGTCTGGAACCCTGGGTTCTCCAGTTGCCCGAGCGACTCCAAGTCACCAGCCCCAGCTCAGGTGTCAGTTTCCCCATCTGTGAAAAGCAGGTCACATCTGTGAGGAAGCCATCCCCCACTGCTATTGTGAAATGCGGGTGGCGTCACTTATCGCTGGGCCAAGCGTGGCCCAGGGAGGCCAAACTCGAGAGAGCTGTGAGGATTCCCTTAAGGTTTCCTCTCGAGCCCCGCGCACCACTCAGGGCCCTGCCCAGCAGAGCTGGCGGGTTCGGGGGCCACCGTCCTGGTCCCAGCTCCAGCACCCACTTGCTGCGTGGCTCTGGGTAAGGTCACCGGACGGCCCTAGAGGCTGTTTTGCCCTCGGGGGCAGGGTCCGGACAGTCTCAAGACGGCCCTGTGGTGGGGGAACCGAAAGGTTGGCTGAGCAGACGGAGTGAACGCGAGTCAGGAACGTACCAGCTGCCTGTAAGCCGGACGCGGGGGCCCGGGGCACGTGACGGGCGCGGGGGCGCGCGGGGGCGGGGCCTGGCGCGCGCGCGCTCCGCGGGTGACCGAGCGGGCGGGAAGGGGCGGGGCCTCGGGCGGGGCCGCCAGGGGGGAGGGGAGGAGTGGAGATGGCGGCGGCGGCGGCTCAGGGGGGCGGGGAGTCCCGGGGAGCTGATGGGGTCGGTCCGGGGGTCCCGGGGGAAGTGGAGATAGTGAAGGGGCAGCCGTTCGACGTGGGCCCGCGCTACACGCAGCTCCAGTACATCGGCGAGGGCGCTTACGGCATGGTCAGGTGAGGGGGCGTTCCGGGGAGGGGGCGTCTTTGGGGGAGGGGACTCTAAGGTTGGGGCAGGGAGGGTGCTGAGTGCTTCCTGGGCCGGGGAGCCTCGGAGCTCTCTGAGGAGGCAGGGGCTTCAGGAGGCCGGGGAGCGTCCCAGGGAGAGGGCCTCTGAGTGCTTTCAGGGGGAGGGGGCGCTGCGTACGTTCGAAGGAGAGGAGGCTTGGAGGCTGTAGATCCCACTGTATAATGAGAGAAGGGGCATCTGAGAATATGTGGGGGAGCCGTGGGAACCTTGGGGACCCTATAGACACGGGTGAGGCAAAGACAGTAAGTGATCTTGTGGAGTGAAGAGGGAGTGGAGGACCCTTCTTTGGGGAGAGGATGATATGGATTGCCCCTGTGAGGCAATGAAGGAGTTTGGGAGAGAAGAGCAGAGCTCGGGTCTGGGCAGGGTGGGGCAGGGCTTTGGGACTGGGTCCAGGGGCCCAGTAAGCCTTGAGGGGTCCAGGAGTGCCTCCCTGCAACTCTTCGGAGGGTCCGTGAGTTCTCCCATCCCCACTGTGTCTCTGAACCTTTGCTCATCTGGGAACAGTTCCGCTGCCTGGTATTCACCCTGACACCTCTCCAGTACCTCCTGTGACTCTCTCCTTCACACTGTATTTGCCTCACTGTGGGTCCTCCACTTATCTCCCACCCACTGGACCTGACTTGGTTGAGGGAGCCCATCCTAGAAAGGGGAGGATGATGTCAGGGCAACTAGAATGGAAAGGGTTGAGGAGAGGGGAAGTCAGTGAGCGGTCAGTCTCTTCCTCTGTTTGTGAAGTCACTGAAGGGCAGCCTGGCTGGTCCCCAGCTTTCTCCCTGGAGATCCCAGGCCTTCACAGCAGGAAGGAACCAGCATTGTTTATGACTTGGCCAGAGCCCTCTCTTGCTCCATCCCCTCCCTGCCAAGACCTGGGTGCGGCCACCAGGCTTGGACTCCCCCTTTGTAAAGTTGCACCAACATCTTTCTGGCCTTCTCAGCTCAGCTTATGACCATGTGCGCAAGTTTCGCGTGGCCATCAAGAAAATCAGCCCCTTTGAGCATCAGACCTACTGCCAGCGCACACTGCGGGAGATCCAGATCTTGCTGCGCTTCCGCCATGAGAACGTCATTGGCATTCGAGACATTCTGCGGGCACCCACCCTGGAAGCCATGAGGGATGTGTATCCTTCACCTTGGCCAGATGGCTGGCCAGGCAAGGCCTCAGAGCTGGGCTGGGAGAACATTGGCTTGCTTTCTGTTTCCTTCTTCCTTACACCCTCCAAAACAAACCCAGTAAAAGACACTTTCCCACAGAAAAGAGGCCACAGAGTGTAAGAGGACTGGGAGGCCTCAGATGAATCCTGGTCTGCAACCGCCAGACAGTGTGGCCTTGGGCAAGTCTCTCTTCTAGGCTGTGCCTCAGTGGGGGGCTGGGCAGGATGGTCTCTATGGGAGCTTTGTCTTCTGACATCTGCAGTTCTGTGACAGGATCCAGCCTCTGCCCACAGTCAGTTCTTGTTTAACAGACAATGATTCTTTCCTCTCTGGTTCCTCAGACTGGAAGGAAGGCAGGAAGGAAGAAAACTGCCCTCTTTTGAGGGCTTACTGTAAGTTAGGTGCAGTGCATGCCAAGTGCTTTGCCATTTAGTTATTCTACCTCCCCACTTCCCTATGAGATGCGTCTTATCAGCTCTGTTTCAAAGATGAGGAAACTGAGGCTCAGAAAACCTGAAATCCTGTGCTTCTGTCGCTGCCTCCTCCTCTCCCCCAGATGAGAGCCTGTCCTTCCTGCTCTGAGCCTTTCCGCTCAGAGCCCCACCCCAGGCACCTGTGGACTTGCACCTTGCCCAGGGAGAGACAGCCTTGCCTTTGTTGCCCTCCCCCCTATCCCTTTCCTAGTTGGTTGTCCACTTCCTGCCTGGCTCTGTTGTTAGCTTGTAACACCTGTCACCATTCCCCACCCCACCCATCCCCAGTCAGTCCCAGTTCTCCACCCAAGTGTGGGGATTTATTTGTATTGTGGTGTCTATAGTCCCGACCACAAAATATGGACAGGAAATCTCCACATCCCCCCCCAGCTTGCTGTGTGACCTTAAGCAAGCCACTGCATCTTGCCGGACCTCCTCATCTCTAGAACAGCAGGGTTGACCCCCATGTTCTTAGAAGGCTCTTTTGAGGCTGATTCTAAAAAACAATCCTGACATTCTTCCAGAGACAAGCCAAATGACATTTATTTATGTATGTTTAATCTTTGTTTTATCTTAAATTGTAAAAGTACATTTATTCCTCTGTCTTCTGATTGTATGGCCAGGCACTCTTTGAGTAGGAGCAGCTGGGAGTCTCTCCTCATTTGTCTTCACAAATCATTCCCATAAGGCAGCATTTATTTTTAAGCAAACATTTATTGCAGGCCAGATGGTATCCACACATTATCTCATTTAACCCTCTCGATAGCCATGTGGCTCAGGCATTTAACAGCAATGCTAGTTCATGTTTGCTGAGCACTTGCAACATGCCAAGCACGGGACTGGCTGCTATACACAGGTCATCTCATCTAATCTTCACAACTACTCTCTAAAGACCCATTGTCTCCCCTACAGTACAGATGAGGAATAGAGGCACAGACAGGTTGAGGTCACAGCCAGTGAGCAGTGGAGGGGGATAGTTCAGACACCAGCAGTTTAACTCCAGAGCTGATGCTTTTGACTGTGAATTCTCCTGCCTCCACAGTTTATTATCCCCATTTCCCAATAGAGAAATCGAGGCCACAACTGAAGTCCTTCTGCTTGGGTCACCATCTGAGACGTGGCAGAGTCCTTGCCAAGCCCAGCTACTGAGGATAGGCCTAGCCCAGCTCAGGATATAAGCTGGCAAATCTATTGAGTTTTAGGGGCCACAGCTGGAGGGGACAGGAAACCTAGTCATCAGAGCCTATTCTTCTTAACCAAGTGCCCCCAACTACCCCCACCTCGGGGGTCTCTGGTGTCGTCCTCAGCTATATTGTGCAGGACCTGATGGAGACAGACCTGTACAAGTTGCTCAAAAGCCAGCAGCTGAGCAACGACCACGTTTGCTACTTTCTCTACCAGATCCTTCGGGGCCTCAAGTATATCCACTCAGCCAATGTGCTCCACCGAGATCTAAAGCCCTCCAACTTGCTCATCAACACTACCTGCGACCTTAAGGTCAGAGGATTGGGTGCCTGTCCCTTCCTCCCCTGGGGTTTGGGGCTTCCAGGTGACCAGGAGCTCCCTTGAGTATAGGAGAGCAGCATAAGCAAAGGGCACAGCATGGGCAGAAGCACTGTGATACAATTGCTTAGGCCTTGGAGGCCTGGAGCATGAAGCTTAGCAGCCTGGCTTGGATTCCAGATCTGTGATTTTGGCCTGGCCCGGATTGCTGATCCTGAACATGACCACACCGGCTTCCTGACTGAGTATGTGGCCACACGCTGGTACCGGGCCCCAGAGATCATGCTTAACTCCAAGGTATGTGGGCTACCCACCCTGAAGGGAAGGGGCCAGGTCCCAAAAAGCTCTGGAGCCAACTGTTAGCCAGACACTGACCCCCATGACGAAGGAAGTCTCCTCCTTCCTGCATC
>JAVSCE010012297.1:0-28575 GCA_032199065.1 Smutsia gigantea
AAATAGGTGCACCAACTGACAGAGTGTTGGTAATCTTGTATTATTTCTACCAAGATACTGTTGGCTCTGGAGCAACAGCAGAGACCAACGCATTTTTCAGATATAAGTAACTAGGGGGTGAGAACTGAGGAGTAGCTTCTTTGTTCCTTTGGGAACCTAAGGTACTTTGGAATAAGTAGATATTGACATACTTAAGTTCAACAAAGTTGCTCAGTGGTGAGAAGAAATTGAAAGCTGAGAGTCTCCCATAAATAGGTTCTCAGTCTAAATAACTGAGTTTTACATTCATATTTTGGTGATACTTTCATGGATAGACCTAGAGAAGAAATGAAATGGGCAGAACCTAGGCAATTTTCAATTCGATTATGATTTCCCCCAAGGTAAAAGCTGGCAAGCATCCCAACAAATATATCAGTTACATGGAAGACGGTTTTCGGAAATCTGGATCTAAAATAAGGCAATGTCTTACCAGAGCACAATTCCATCACCAACAGCTTTGAACAGGTCATCAGTATTTGGGTTCATTGGTATAACATGTCTGCAATCAGTATCACTTTCCAAAGCTTTGTTTATCCAGTTAACAAAAGCATACTTTTCTTCCTCTGAAATTATGTTGAGTAACAAGAAGTTAGTCCATACTCTAGGTGAAATATTTGACTCTAAAGCCTGAAATAGTTGTAGAGAGAGTGCTGAATGTTAATGTGTCATACACATGTGATTATCCTCTTTGGAAACCCAGACACTTGAACACAACACAGTGGCTACTAGGAACTACAAAACTAACAAAAGAATACAGCAGAATAAACTGATCCTCAGAAAAGTTAGTTACAAAATTCTTTTACAATTATTATTAGAGTTCTATTATAAGAAAGCCTATTATTACACATATTGTATCATGTCTCTTACAAGCTAACAAAGCCATACAATGAATAATTATAAATTTTTTTAGGGCAAGTATTAGACCCAAGTTCAAAAAAATACATGTCACAAAGGACTTCTACTCTATTCTTAACTAGGCAGCAATGTTTCTCTAGAGTCCTCCTTGACATTACAGCATGCACCCTACTTAAGTGCACTGTGCTAACCTAAAGCACATGAAACTAGTACCTGAGTAGGAATGCTGTGTTCCTTCACTGGACAGTTCTGAAGTCCCTCCCAGAGCACAAATCCCTTCTTTCCTGTTGATTGCTTTGCGGAAGGTTTTGGCAATGTCACTGCTTTTTACCTCTTGGAAAATCTGTCAATTAAAATATGTTATCGATTCACAGTTAATTTTAAATCAGGCACAAGAATAACCATATTTATCTTCTTTTATACTCTGATCACCTGTATTTTCCCCCAGAGGTGATAAGCGTTAAAAGATATGGAAAACTGGGCTTGTGTTTTTAAAATGCTCAACAAGTACTACCATAGTGCTACTGAAAGTGAAGCGCCAAAAAGTCAATTGCACACACTTGTCAAAAACATTAAGCGCCACATGCATCGACTCTGCTTTACGCCAAAAACCAGCATGGTTCAAAGGCACAGGTAAATCTGTTAATATTCTATGAACAAGTAAAGCTTTGTTCTTTTCCTGGAGAGGAAAGGCTGAAGGATCCCCTTTCTTTAACCACAATTCTTAGTGCAAAGAGAGATGAAAATTTATGACCCAACCAAAAAAGCTATTTTGGGGTATCATGGGCTTAGGTAGCTCAGCCAGAGTTTGTTCAGTCAAAATGTATAGAATAATAAGGTGGAAAAAACCTTAGTGTTGACAGCAACAGATGACTATTGAGAATAAGCACAAATAAGAGGTTTTTTCAGTGATCGTCTTGTTTGAGCACTTATGCAGTCTGGCTTCTCTTCACAATAAGCAACATGGCTAACAAAATTAACCTGTACATTCTAATTGCACGACAGCCAGTTGTAACAAAGCAAATCTCACACCATACTCTAACCACTGGACCAGACATTTTAAAGAACCATCTATGTATTTCTTAAACAGTGGAACTTACCCAACCCCAAATCTGTTCCTGATCTACTAATGTGCATGGCTAAATTAGCCACTGCCAGTAAAACAAGAGCAAGATGTAGCATCTTCATAAAAATTTCGCTACAAGGTGCTCAGAACACATAAGTGGACTTACAGAAACTTAGGACACTAATGGAAAAGTTGCTGAACAAATAGGAAACAACTCAAAGGCCTTTAGCATTTTGACAAGTACATAGTCACACACACACACACACACACACACACACACACACATCTCAGAGGTGCAGGCTATATTTGAAGTTCACAGAACAGGATCACACACAGTACCTAGCAGTTCAGGTTGTATCTGTGAGAGCAGGCACAAGTGGAAGCTGAAATCCAGCCACTAACCAAGTGTCTTGCACAAGACTGTGTCAGGCCAAAAGCAGGAGTGCCTTCTTATATTTAGTCATTCCAGGAGAGCACCTTTTTAAAATTAATCTGCCTAGACAGAGTGACTTTTTGTAACTGGTCAAACAGCTGCTGTAGGTGTTGTCAGTGGCCCTATAACAAAGTCATCTTTTCCTATTACCTTTCTTAAATCCTGACTTTCCTTGGACTTACAAACCCAATTTATTTTAGGAAAATAGTTGGTAAGCAGTAAGTTTTACAAAATCAAGCTTACTCCATTTCCACAGCCATGATTTTTGTACTATACCTGTAATTACACAGGTACAATTTTAGAATGGATGTTTGTGTGTCTTTTTCTGTATGTATATATGGACACACACACACACACTGACAGCCCTAAATATTGCACACACCAAAGAAGAAATCACTCTTCCTCCTTTCTGGCCATTACTGACTCCTGTTAAGTATCAGTAGTGTGGCTGACTCATGCACTCTGGTAATTGTCAAATTATTAAAATTAGTTTTCTTTACACTCTTTTTTTTAGTCCAACTTCAAATTCATTTAATTTACCTTAACTTCCAAGCCAAGATTACACAACCAAATGGTTACCGGGAATGCAGCAGTCTTAACTGTGATGCATTTTGTTCCCATAAACTTCCCCTTTGATAACTCTGTATCTGCTCAGTGAAAAAACAATATTCACCATTCTGTCTCATTCTGAACTCTACTTCATTTAGTAAAAACATTGTCTAGTAAATTAAAATCTGAAACGTGTGCATTTCCTCATGACTAACATACCATAAATCACTGGAATGACAAAAAATATGTCCAAAATGTTTCTGCTTCAGAATGACATGGTTTTTTTTTATTATGACAATTTTTGTCTCAAAGGTCATTTGCCTCTAAAATTTAGGTTGTTTCCATGATCACAATTTCAGCTGAAAAATAAACCCAAATTCATATACACCATGAAAAGAGGAATAATACAAATAATAAAAAAAAGAAGGGCTGCTATATAATATCCTAATGCAATTACTTACATAGCTTTACTTAAACTCATGATGCTTTGGAACAAAATGTATGTAAAGTTCCAATTAGTTAATTTTCAATTGTCTTACAAAGGTTACATGGACTTTGTTTTCTAAATGCCTTTAAATAAATTATTCCAGCTAAGGTTTAAAAATTAAAGACAAGAGATAATGGAAGATTTATGTATCTGTTAAATTGATTCACTACATGAGAATTTGCATTATATTTTCTACTTTAGTAAAGAAATTACTCAAGTGGCTGATAAAGCTATTTGAGTATAAACCTGGGCTTAACAAAATCAGAGATAACATAAGGCCAACCACTGCGCTGTAGTCTTAATGAATCTTTTCAAAGCTGCCCATTGTGATACTAATGAGCTCACTGTTCGTGCCGTTTTCCCTCACCAAGGAAGGATTTGCTTTATCATGTGTGAACAAACTGCTGGTATACACTGCTCACTCTGGTTCTAGACATCTTTCCAGGTCTCTTTTATGGAGTATATATGTTTCTTATTCCGTTTTAAAGTTTCATCGCCTTTCTAGGTCAGCACAGGACTAGTGGCCAAATGAAAGCAATTCAGAGGCATATGACTAAAGGAAATAATTGCAAAAAAAAAAATTTGATTGGCTTCCAGCCTTAGAGCCTTGCTTTCAAAGTGCTTGCAAAGTAACAGTTTGAATTTTTCCTTTTTTTCAGACTCTGTTGTAGGCCTAAACTTAGTAATAGTAGGAAAAAAAAACACTGCTTTTTTAAAAAATAGAAATAACTACCCCAACAACCAGCACTTATATAGCATTTGCTATATGCCTGGCACTGTTCTAAGCATTTGTATGAAGTTATTTAATCCTGTGAGGTCAGTACTCATGTATCTCTGCTGACATTTCTGCTGAAAGAAAATTGCCATACTGGTCTTTTTACAGATGCAGGAAAAAAAAAACGATTACCATCTGCTGAAAGAAAATTGCCATACTGGTCTTTTTACAGATGCAGGAAAAAAAAAATGATTATCATCTTGTAAATATAAAAATCTAGGAATTCCGTTTTGAAATACTTAAAATAAATAAAATTAGGGTATTAAATTTAATCTTATCATTTGAAGTTTACATAAAATTTAGGGACTCTTCTGCCTCATATATAGTCTCCAAAATTAACATAAACTGTTTGCAGGCTGGTTGGCAATTAACACCTTTTAAGCAGCAATTTAAATAAAACACAAAACCCTAAGAGGTAAGAACTTGTTTATTTCTTTCCTTATGCTAATACTTGACAGGAATAATACACTTCCTGCTTCTCAGATAACTAAGATCTACCTGTATTTTGTTTGACAATTTGTAAGATGTTTCACTGATGACAAAGCGGATGAGAGTGGACAGATGTTTGATTAAATGCCCATCTTTCTTTCAGTAGTCATGGCGGTATCATTCCAAAATAGCAGGCAGATTATTTTACTGTCTTTCATATTTCAAATTTCTTGACTAGAAGGGAGGTAATGAAAAAGCCACTAGTCTCCTGTGTAATGCTGGGCAAGTCACTTCCTTTTTCAGTAATCCAGGCTTTTTTTTAATTCTGAAAAATGAAGGAAGGAGTAGAAGCATTGATTCCTTATAATTCTAAAATGTTTTGTTTCGTTTTTTAAAAAAGCCCTAGTGAGGAGAAAATTTTTATGCATGTTGTTTACTTTTTAACAATACACTATACTAAAGAATTCACACCTCCTCACTTAAAAGCTACAAACAGCTGAGCAGTATCTGCACGGTGTCAAAATACACAAAATTAAATATTTCCCAAGATCATTCTCCTCAAAGATACTTTCATAATTCTGTCCTTTATAACACTGGCACACCGCAAACCTTAATGATTTAGGTCTGTTCCTTCTAGTAGATTAAAAAATACTGAGCAGTAAATTTTATCAAAAATAACCATAGTTTACTGCTCTCAGTTGCTTTAAATTCACAATTCAACATGCAGTTACAAGGGAAGCAAGTTATATATCAAAGGACATGCAAGTGCTCATACTAGAAGTCAGTTGCAACTTACTATTGAACACAGTTCAAAACAAAAGGCTTTGGCAATAACTGGAGACAAAAACAGTGGGGAGGAAATGAGTATTTGAAAAGATGGCAAAAACTTTATCACTGTCATTATGACACATATCTGCGTTTTTAAAACCGCAACACCCCCCACAAAATGGTGTCTGCTTAGTAGACATTATTACTTAGTTTAAAGGAGTTAATTATATTTGGAGAGAGCACATCAGAATTTCACCTGCTACAGTGAGCCACAGTTACTGATGGGGATATATGTCATCATTTCAGGTGTTTTAGGGCAAAAGTAAACCATGGGAAAAGAGGGTAGGTGTGCTAGGAAGTTTGTGATATTAGGCAGCAATTACCTGTTTGCAATATACTGTGAGGAATGACTAATGAGAGCTAGTCAAACTCAACCTTAAGTTAATAATAGATAAAAACAAAAATATCTTAGGGGTGTTCTTCATTGGGAGAAGAGGCAACAGCTATGCTTTAATATATACCTCAAATACTTTGTCAATGAATACGGACTGAAAATGGCATATGCCTAGAAAATCTACAGCTCGCTTCACTAGAAGCTAAACCCCTTCAACAAAGAGTGCTACATACATTCTCCCAGCACAGAGTACAGAACAATAAAGTAGGTGCTTGAGGAAAGAGGATTAAGAAATAGGCCCCTTACCTTGAGGAGCATCTGATGATACTAGAGAAGAAAACAAAAATTTTAAATGCCTCTTCCAATGGACTAAAAAGATAGGATTCTAATTAATAATTATCAAACTTACTATCCTAGAAAAAACTGTGCAGTTAAATACTACTGCCCAAAAGTAGCACTTCAAGGATGTCATTCATTTAGCACTTTGAAAAATGACCTTTATGATGCCCCCAAAGGAGACTGTTCACCTTACACAGCAAGCAGTGTGTTATATCTTTCCGTCTGTCAGAGCTCTTTTTTTTAATTCTTTAGTTGACATATCCTAAGAGCTAGAAGAACTCATTTAGTGGGTGGGATGAGAGAAATTTTATTAGTTGTAACAGTACTAATATGATATATACTTCAGAACTTAATAGGACTTACTACTATTGTAAGATCCCACTAGACAAAGGAGCAATCATTACTTCTAATAATGGTGGATTTGCACATACTTACATAAACAAATTCGTCAAAACTTATCTTCCCATCTTTATTTCTGTCACCATCCAGCATGAGTTTTTGAATAATTTCTCTCACTTTATATCCTGGTAATGGCATATTAGCTTCCTTGAAGAGTTCATGAAGTTCATAGTCACAAATGAATCCATTACTGTTGAGATCTTTGTAAAAAGGGAGAATGAAAAAAAAAAGTTTTAGGAGAAACCAGTTAACTTATTTAGAGTATTTTTCTTCATCTGAGTCTCAGGTCCATAAACTCACCTAAATACAGTGTTTCCCTTTCTTACTGTTTGAAAGGGAAATGCAAATTTTAGCAGAAAGAGCATGGTTTTAGACCTTTTTCTGTATCTTAAGCAGTATTTAAGTAGCTTTACTTAAAAATAGCATTTCTAATATTAAGAAAGCATAGCTGTTTAAAAAAATTATTAAATCATGAAGCTGACAAGACTTTTTAAAGAGAATTAAGAGCTTATACACCAATAAAACAGTGCCATGGTATAAACAATTTCCACTGTAGCTATTTAGGAATTTTATGCCCCTTATTCTTCCATTTTGCTAACAGAATAGCTTATGAATTAATGCTCATTATATTACAAAGCACACCTGAAATTAGGGTACCATTGTCAGTACCAATTTTTTCCATGAGTTAATTTAAGTAAACATTAATGCATGACAAATACAGACTTCATAAAAGTAAATGCAGTCCTGAGTAATGCAAATGTTTAACATGACTCTATAAAAAACCATTTCGTTTTTGTGCTATTCCAGCTTTAACAGAATTATGCAGATGATGCTTATTCTGAAACTGTTAAACATGGGAAAAGCCCTGATCAATCACCAAAAGTTAATTTATTGGGGAAGAGGGCTAATGTCCTGAGGGTTGATCATTTGGTCATATTTTTTTTAGAAAATAAAGTTGGACTTCCACCAGCAATCTCAAATACCTACTGTTCAACAATGTTTTTTATTCCTCAGGTACCCACTGGTTTTCAAATATAAATTCACTTATTGTAATAAAAGGAAGCAATCTGAATAGAGAAATGACTCAAAATGACCACAGCACTAAGAAAATGTATTGTAAAAGTTAATCTATTTGATACATTATTTAAAAACTGTACCAGGCCCTGTTCTTGGGATTGGGGTTACTGCCACCAACAATGAAAAAGTCTGGCTGTCCAAGAACTCACAATCTGATGACAACTAATAAGCAAATAACAGGTAACATGTGATATGACTATAAAGTATAATGTAATAGAATAGAATCTTACATGCCATGAAGAAAAATAAAGTAGGGTAAGGGGTTACACTGGGGGCTATTTGCCCCCCTCCCTAGCCCTGGGGACAGTTTTGATTGCCATAAGTCATGTGTGGGGGTGTTGTGTGTGTGTGCATGCACGGAGGTGGGGGGGGCAGGGAATGCTGCTGGCATCCGGTGTGTAGAGGGGCCAGGGATGCTGTTAAACATCCCACCCACACTCTGCAACACAGAATGATGCAGCTGAAAAAGTCAATAATGCTAAAGTTGTGTAACCGTGGGTTATCATGATAGGTGGTGGTGGGGGTGACAGTGGTAGTGCTATTTGGACAGAATGGTCAATGATGGCCACTTTGATGAGGTTATATCTGAATGAATACTTACTGAGGTAAGGGAGCAACTCATGTGGATATCTAGGAGAAGAGATTTCAGGTAAAGAGCAAATGCAAAGTTTGTGGTGTGGAAGAGTATTGGATATGTTTTGGGAATAGTAAAGATCCAATACAACTTGAGCAGAATGAGCAAAAGAGGAAGTTAGATGAGGTCAGGAAGCTGAACATATCAACTCTTACAGGCCATGGGATGATCTTTGGATTTTACTCTAAGTGTAATTCATATTTGTCCATTTTTGTCAGTTATCAAAATATTAAATATCCTACATGAAACCATTTGCCCTTTGAAGGCTGATGAAATTCTGTTTAGTTTTAAATGAAGTATACTTCTAGAGTCAAACAAATATTCTTAAACACAGATTCATACATTTAAATCT
The DNA here is from genome assembly GCA_032199065.1 of Smutsia gigantea. Taxonomy (NCBI): domain Eukaryota; kingdom Metazoa; phylum Chordata; class Mammalia; order Pholidota; family Manidae; genus Smutsia; species Smutsia gigantea. Next base: position 8,597 of record JAVSCE010012297.1, read on the forward strand.
ATCAGTGAAAATACCTATACTTATATCATCCCCAAACTGCCCACTGCTTCTGAAAATCACTAACATGTCCCTCGATGTAATGCATTTAACTTCCCTTGGGCACATCTTTACTTTCTTTGCTCTGAACTTAACAAAAGATCATACATCAAACACTTCGTGTTTATATGTGGAAGTCAATCCAGCAACATCTGCGGTTGCTAAAAAGAACAAAATAATCCACATGGCACTGTGGCAGGATTTTAGCAACTTTTGATAAACGAAATTCTTGAGTGTAAATACACTTCTCCCATGTATTTACCAATCTGTTTCTCCCATTAAAAAAAAAATTGAAATAGAGCTCAGTACTAGGGAGTAAGCATGACATCGTGAAAGATACACAGCATAGCTGAAGGGACACAAGTGGGAGTAATGAGACACAGGACCTAATTTTGGCTCCCGATTTGCCCAGGTCACCACTCCAGGTCTTAGGTTTCTCATCTGTAAAAAGAGTGCTTTGGAGCAAATGACCTCGAAGAGTTCCTTTTTGGCTCTAACACACTCATTTTAAGTTTGAGTACTCAGGACTTCACAAATCACACCCATACACTTTTTTTTTAATGGGAGATAAAAATCATAATACATATTAAAAACAAATACAGAGTAGTAACATTCTGATCAGTATTACACCTCATCATCTAAATGCAACATTTCTTCATTTTTATGGTATTTTTAGAAAAGGAGGTAGCTTATTCCTTGTGACTACTAAAACTGTCCACTTGGCAATTTCTGATAGAAAAATATTTTAAAATATATTGTACTTTTCCCTGACTTCTGAAATGACGTATCTGAGCATAATTTAATCTTATTATTGGCTCCAGTTTAGAACTAGCATATAATAGGTACTTAATTGTTTTTTGTATTCTCAGTGATACAACAGAAGCAGGAGGTAGAGATGTTTTAAACACCAAAGAACTGAATTCAAAGCTACATGAAACTGACTAAGGCACTGAGAATCTGGTCTATACGGCAGTTTATTGGCAATGGGTAGAATAGAGGCGCAGGCAACGGGGAGAACTACCACTTTGAGAACGCTCTCTGAAATACTTCTCGAGCATTAGTTAGAACACAGCTCACTGGTGTGATTAAAAGATGGCAGGAAGCAGCCATCCTAACATGTAAGTAACATAAAATAACCACATGCGGCAACTCCATTTTGAAGTAAGGGTAGTACTAACGTACTTTTAGTGACTGACAGGAACATTTTAAATGGGGTTGGAGGGATAAGAATATGTCATTACATAACCATCTTCCTTATTAGGTTGCAAATCTTTCGATAAAGATTCTTGTAAATCTTTTCATCTCCTACCCCAATACCTTGCATATAATGAGCAATGGGAAAATTTTTTTTGTAGAATCATTGATTCTCAAGTATTAACCAGGAAAAGAGTGCTCTAATCTAATGAGCATTTTAAAAACAAAACCAACCACACAGCAATGACAAAAAATACGGAAGTAGCACTAAAAGACTGAATGGCAATTCATCAGGAAACCGTAAGGACAGAAATAGCCCTTAAATAACACTCAATCTCATTCCCTTTGTTCTAATCCTGTCCCCACCCAGCAACCTTCAGATCTGTAATTTGGTGTTCCAAGTGAACACACCCACCAAGGAGTACCAAGTAGACAACCAGTGATGGCTGTCTGGTCAGGACCTCCCTCTTCTAAATGTAGAAACTTGCTTTGACTTTATTAAGAAATACCATGTGTGCTTGTTCAGGGTGAGTCACTCTTCAGAGCAAGCTGAGTGCCGACTCTGTGGCAGGCACTGACCTACAGGCCAAAGATACAGGAATCGATCAGACAGAACCTCTTCTTACTTGAAACGGTAGCTTTAAAATCCTTGTAAAACTGTTGAGTCATTTGGAATATCGAGCTTATACCTTTCCTGAGATGAGAAAAGAATTGTTGAACATGTGTAATCTAGTTTTATATACTTTAAGAGTTATTTTTCTAGTACCTCTGTATTTTATCAGTAGATCTAGCTTCCACTACCTCCCATAATCAAGGAGTTTAATGTTAGTACTAGTAAATTCTAGCAAGCCTTTGTTAGAACTCCTAAATCATCTCTCTTGAAAACAATTTGAATTTCAATAAAAAGGCAGAGGGAGCCTAAAAAGGCGCCTTGCAATTAATTTTACAAAATCTCCCAGCTGGCAAAGTACTTGAAAGACAAAACAGGGTGCAATTATTTTTAAGAGTTTTATGCTAATTTTTATTTCCAATCCTCAGCCCCGCCCCCCTCCCGCCACACCCTTAATATCAGAGATCTAATGGGCTGTGTTTTAGGAGGCTAGAGAATGAGATTGCACAATGCCATTTTAGAAATGTCATCAGTGACATTATTAACTAGGAGCTCAAAATTACGTTTGATGAACTTTTTCTATTCTGAGTTTTAAGATAAACATGAGAATTTAATAATAAACTGACCCAAAAAACACAGCCCTGGATTGAAAACAGTTTTAACAACTGGAAACTAAAATCACAACCTCCTGGCATGATGGCAGTCCTTTTATTTTCTCATTAAGCTGCCAAGATTCTGGAACCCCTTTCTGGCTCATTTGCCACTTTTTCGTTACACATTGCCACAGGGTCGAACAGGTTCTACATTTCGAAGACTTCTATTCCAGCATCATATTTTCAACCTCCTGATAAAGTAGAAATCATCATACATCCTATGTTATCTAGAGCATTCTCAATGTTTCTGGAAGCACGTGTCTCAACCTTTTGGTTCAGAAAATATGGTCAGTATGGGTAGCCATGAATGGGCAGCAGGAAAAAGAAAACTCCACCTACTCACTGAACAAAATTCCCACAGAAAGTAAAGAGGTAAATCTCAATAATCTGACCACGTGCTCTTATTCTTAAAGAAAGATCACTATACTTAAAAAAGAAATCACCAAAAGGCTCCCAATGCTACATCAGAGAGGCCTGTCTTTCATACTGGCTGCTGAACTCATCAGAAAGGAACCAACTGTTTCTAACAACAGATTCTGTCTTCCCTTTGTGCGAGCGCTCTCTCTCTCTCTCTCTCTCTCTCTCTCTCTCTCTCTCTCTCTCTCTCTTTCTAATGACACACGTACGTTCACATCTGCATTCTGTTTTAAAAGAAACCTCATTTTGCTCTTTCACCAAGTATTATTTTAAATGCCAGTTAACTCTCCCAACACCCTCCCCCAAGTAACCTTAAAGTAAATAAACTTATTATACAGTCATGTTCCTGTAGAAGTTTGAATCACACCAAGAATACATATCCTTAAAAGGAAATGTTTTCCCTCCCCTTGCATCCTGTTATTTAAGCTATTTTAAGTACTTGTCTGGAGAAAGCTGAGCCAGAATTCAAGTGGTTTTGATTTTAGCCGCTGTTTTACACTGCCCATGTCCAGGTGCTATGGGGTGCAATGGATCACTTCAAACGCATCTTTTGGGGTGCTACCTTGTCATATAAATCTGACAGTAAGAAAGACAGGGATTTCCTTTGACCCCAGGTTTTGTACGTGTGTATGTGTGTGTTTTGCTTTAAATATCCTTGAAACTGTCTAAATCTAGTGTCTTTCTTTATAAGGAGGTTGCATATGTGTGTCCTCATCTGCAACACATATGCAACCTCTTTACTAACCCACTATGGACAGTGCTCATTATGATTTAAAGAAGAAAACCGATCAAGTGCAGATGTACATCCTTTCAGAAACATTGGTCTTAAAAGTTCCATTTAGTTTAACCGATATATTTCACAAATTTTTTGCACTGCAACAAAATAACAAAAGGAATCTGTATGTCTAACAATAATGGTTTCACACACACATAAAACCTTGAATGTCCATGAAAGCACACAAAATACTGACTTAAAATATTTAGCCAAAAGACTTGTGCAGAATAACTTAGATTATATTCCATCCTAAGATCTAAGCAGGAAAGTCGAGCTTTCAGTAGGCATTAAAACTTTAGAAAAGGCAGTTACTAAACATCTCCAGATGCTTAATTAAACGTGGGTTTTGCCTTTCACAGTGTCTACCTTTTGAGGTAGCTTATTCCAGGAAATATAAGAGGCAGTTTAGTGAGTCTTGCTAAGGGTAAAATAGAGGTCGTTGCCTAAGAGTTCGTCCAAACAGTGGATCCCCAAAGGTGGAAGTCAAGTACAGCTAAGGACTGGACAAAGTTAGAGGGCTGAGACAAGGCAATCAAAAGCATCATCTATCAATCCTTTTCCAATGCAAAACTGCCAGCAGCTTGGCCATCATTTTCCACGTGCTGCCATCCACCTTCATTTCAAATACTCCACCGATAATTAACCAGAAGTCAGAGTGAAAGAGTACTGCTTAGTTTATATTTTTTGGATGGGCTATAGTTTTTATCCTTAAGTTTTAATTAAACAAATATGCACTGGTACAGTTTTATTGACTACTACAAGTAAATTCCGCCATGCTTTTTGAGGCATCATCTTGATAAGGCTTTTCTATGTAAGAGAATATCAAGTACTTGGAAACAACTCAACTGCCTGAGATGAGAAAATCTGGTACAGCTGCAATTACCATAACCAAAATTTTTTGGCTGAGTTTCGTGGGCAACCTCAAAGGAATATACCCATACTATTCCTAGTCATTTGCAAAACCCTACTATTCTCTTATTTCAAAAGTGCCGAATTCATGTTTTTAAAAAGCTCAGTAGCAATGGCTTAGGAGAAAAAAAGAGTCAGAGATAAGTATTTGCAGGACTAAAGCCAATCTGAGAGATTTATACTACATAAATTTATTTTATGATCATCCAAATGAACTCTAGCTTCCATAATAAGATTAAAGCCTCAAAATGTAAGAGATATTTTCTAGTTGGTAAAATATTTACTTCTGAAAAGTTTTATCTATTCTTTAGAAAGAAAAGTTCTGAGAAGTTTTCTGAAAAGTTTTATCCATTTTTTAGAAAGAACTTAGAATTGCAACATTTAATTAAAACAGAAACATTATAAGAAAAAAAAAAGAGCCAAGGCTTCTGATATCCCAGTGGAAAATCCTGGAAACAAATGTTGAGAAAATTAAAATAATTAAATGAAAAACATACTGCTTGGAGCTTAACACCAAGCAGGTGCAAAAAGTGAATGAAAAGAGAACTTTAAATCCTAATATTCGATTTATTGCTAGTAAAGAGAGTTTCAAAGCACTATTAATTGATTGAACAAAACCTATGATTAGTGGTAATTACAGAGATTTTCTCCACACACTATGATTTTGCTGAATTTCTAAAGAGATAATCAAGGCTATTATTGTTAGTAGGTGGGGAAAATCATATAATGATTTCCATATTTTGTCACAACTGAACATGAGACAAAGTAGTCCTCCCTACCTTCTCCAACTCCCCATAAAATAAGAAAGAATTATCCTTGACAGGAAAAGAACTTATAGAGCTTGTTTTTAAAATCAAGTTTCCCTGAATGAAAAATTGAATGGAAAACATTTCCATTAGCACCTTTGACAGTTGCCTGAGGGCCTTGTCACTAACAACTAAAAATTACGAAGGTTTTAAAGGAAACTCAAAATGTTCAGCTGGTCTTTAAACAATTTTCTCCAAGGAAGACTATACACAAGCCTTTATTATGCTGAGAAATTCACAGAAATTTTATGGCTACAAGGTAATGGCCCAAACCTTTAGAAATGAATTCCACCATGGTGAAAATCTTCATGACAAAGGCCCTTCAAGTTTAGTTGATAATGACGAAGTACCAGTACAGGAAAAGACTATGTATAATTCCTTGGAATTCAATCAATTAAGAGAAGCTAACCTGTGTGCGATACTGAGGAGGGAATACAAAAAAAGAAAAAAAAAACGTGGAACAGGCAGAAAAAAATCTGGATTCCAGAATTCCTATTTACAGCATATAGAGTAGTAAGAGTCTGCATATTTTAGGAATATATGCCTGATAGGGACTTCAGTAGGACATATGGTCCAATCTGCCTTTGGGAAGCTGTTTTCCTACCCTAAACCCTCCCAGATGTATGATTTTAAATAAGACAGCAGTTTCACAATGACTGTTTCTTGCAATGTAAGCTCTAATTGATCCCTCACTTAGTGCAATTTAAACCGGTCAACCTCCTTGATATCATTAAGCTTCCAAGGAGCAATTAAACTCTTTCACAGATAAAAGTACTCCAGTCCTATCAGGTAAACAAATGAGCTTCAATTTTTAAAAAATATAGTATACAAACATTTCCAAGTTGCTGCGCATGAGAACTAGGCTATATTCAACACTAAATATTTATTTGAGGAGGTGAGGCCTTGAGATTAACAAAGGCAATAATAAGTCATTGTCCCTACCCCCAAATGCTATTTATAAAGGAACAAATTGGACTGTCCCCAACACTGAACGATAAATAGAAATAAAACAAGGTTCAAAGGAAATGCAGCCCTAAAACAATTGTGTAAGGATATCTCTCCAGAATGAGATTTTAAAAATCTTGCAGGCAGGAGTTCACTTGTTGTCTTTCATAATCAATCTAATATCAGCCTGGGTAGTACTCTTCTTATACTAAGTAGTATCAATGGCAGGTTAATTGACTGCCTTTTCACACACACACACACACACACACACACACACACAATTCTGTTAGATTCAGAACTAACCATTTTTTTTCTAGTTAAAATTCTAATGGGATTATGAATAGTCACTCTGGGGGTCATTTTTCTTCCCAAGACATACACACTGTTTCTACAAATGCCTTCACAGAAAATGTTGATCAAAAATGTATAGGAATAGACACATATGCTTCATCACTTTTCACTAACGGGACTTTCAACACAGGTTGAAGACTCAATTCTGATTAAAGTAACAAATCATCATGATCTAATGTTATGCCCTTTAATCAAGGAGATATCAAATAGTAATAGCCTACCTCTCTAAGCACTTGTTGACTCACGTGAGTACATACATTAAGAATTAGTTCTTGCCCTATTTTCTCACTATCTTCTACTGACCTGACCACTGAAATTTTGAATGTAAATACTATAAACAGCTTCCATAGTTGTTGAATTCTAAGACACGTTGTATGATGTTAAAGGATACGCCAAATGCCTTGCTATGCCTCCCATCTTATACACTGATGCTATAAGTTAATGTGAGAAGGCAGAACAGGCTGCATTATCCAAAGGCACATAAGATCCATGAGAAAGGCAATGAGGCTAAGCTAAATAGGGAAGGAAAAACATGATGTAATGGTGCTTCACATTTTCAGGAGTCGTACATCTCTGAAAATAGAGTGAAATTTCCAAATGCTCTCTCCTCAGGAAAATAGGATACACCAGATATGATAATAATACAAAATTTGTCTAAAATTTTCAGGAGCCACAGCAGTCCCCAGTTAAGGACGGGGATTGTGGACTAAACACCTTTGACCATATTAGATATTAGATGTAATTAGAAACAATACAATTTAATGTGTAGCTTCTGAAACTTTATCCCGTCAGTTCTAACTACCTTGCTGTAAGGTTTGCAACTCCATTCATATAATTTTTTTAGAGAAATAACTTTGACTAGGGCCAAATAAAGATTACTTTACTTAATTACACCACCAAAAAAAATACTCACCAACTTTTGCAAAGGCCTCTTTGAGCTCATCAAGTTCATCTTTGGAAATCTGAGTGGTAGCCATCTCATCCATTTAAAGAGGATCTAAGGAGAAAGCAAAAAAGTTTAAGACTTCAAAAAAATTTTTGTGATGAAAATATTGTAAGCATTCCTGAGAAATTCTCAGCTTAGGGATAATTTAAACAGAAAGTACAAACTACTAAAACCATCTGAATAGGGTCCCATATTTGTAGCTATGGCCATAATAAAGAGAACAAGTCATCATTTACGAAAAGTTATACATAAAAAAATGTACTTCTGAATCTTCCTTTCAAAAACAAACTCTTACATTATGTTCAAAGAGTGTAAAGAAGGGTCAAGGAAACCGGCAATGACAGAAGGATACACAATAAAAATTCTTGCTAATAGGAGTCAAAATTACAAGTCAAAATTATGTGATCAGAGATTCGTGTAAAATATAACTTTCCCATTAAGTCTTTCTTTCTCTCTTCTTTCTCTCTGGCTACTTCCGTTTTTACAGTTTCATTAAGATACAATTGACATATAATACTGTGTTGGTTTAAAGTGTGCATAGTGATGATTTATGTATATACTGCAAAATGATTCCCCCAATAAGGTTAGTTAATGCATCCATCACCTCACATAGTTACCATTAAGTCACTTCAAAATCATTCACTATGAAAACACTGTTTTTCAAATAGCATACTAATACCTATCAATCACTCCCATTATAGGAGTCAGCTAAAACAAATTATATTTGGCTTTGACACAGAAATAGACACAAGCGTGTGCTAATAAACACATCCTTGTGCACATAACTTGCATTATTTAAGTTTACACCATTTCCAATTTGGCCCCATTTTTTTCTGTTTAACCAACACAGCGGGAGTTGGCAAACTGTGGCCTGTGGGCTAAATCTGGATCACTACTTATTCCTGGATGTCCCCAAAGCTAAGTACGGTTTTTAAAGATAAACATATGTGTTGCAGCAGTCAATTTTGATGATAATGCACATTAACTCTGAACCCCAGTTAAGAGAAATAGCCCAGAACAAAAAAAGAACTCCATTCTTCTCATCAGTAAACCTGTATTCTAAAGTGCTTTGTTGTTACAGTGTGAATTTTGTCAGCAAAAGGTTGTGGAAATAACATATCCTCGATGTTAATAATATTATTCTTGATTTTGCCTCTTGGCACAAAATATTTATGACCTGAACCTTTACAGAAAAAGTTTACCGAGCCCTGCAATAGAGGAAAGGAGCCTGTATCACAAAGGGATAATCCCCAAATACAAACCTATTAATTTTTGGACAGAAGGAAATGAAAATGATTATTTGTTGCCTTTTTTTTTGGCTTTTTTTTGTTGTCTTTTGTCTTTCTTAAGGAGTTTACTTTTTAGACTGGTTCTAAAAATTGAGACAAAATTGAGCAGCAAGAACAGAGAATTCAGTTCCCATATACCCCCTGCCCGCACAGCGTCCCTGTTATCAACATCTGCCACCACACTAGTACTTTTGTTACCAAGGATGAACCGACAGTGACGCGCCATTATCACCCAAAGTCCATAGTTTACATTAGGTTCACTCTTGGTGCTGCTGTATGAGTTTTGACAAATATATAAGGACATATCCACCACTGAGGTATCAAACAGAATAGTTTCACTGCCCTGAATGTGTTGCCCTTTCAGAAAAGTATTCTATGTGTTAAATTTCACAGACCATGTAAAATACAAATTTGCGACCCTGTTTTTATCCCCTTTAAACATTTTTATGAGAAGTTAAGAAATGACTCGCTATCTCATCTTTTTTGCCACTAAGCCTATTACTCAGTACAGAGAAGCTCTCAAGAGGGAGCTGGGCTACTTCTGTCTTTTTCACAGTCGTATTTGTCATCTCTAGAACTTACCACAGTCTGAGGCACACAGTAAGGCACTCAAAATAGTACTTTAATGAATTCATCCAATCAACAACTTGTGCCAGGCACTACATTACATAAATTCAGATTCACATAAATTCCCTGAACCCTCACAACAGCCTGATGAGTTAAATATTCTTATTCCCTTTTCTTATTAGTTAACAAAAGCTCTGAGGGACCATGGAACTAGAATTCAAACTCAGGTTTCTCAAATCCCTGGGAAGTTTTAAAATGACCATACGATACTATTAGCTAAGTTTCCACCATAATGCAATCCATGTTTCTAATGACCATTATCTTAAAAAAGTAAATAAAGCAGACTTTAAAAAAGAATCACAAAAAAACAGAACTTTCCTGTTTATCTTTTCTTACCTATGGTATTAAAACGTCACTAAAGATGGACAACTTCTCAGTAGATAAATTGGGTAAAAACACCTTTCAGAGTAGTCTCAGGATCTATAACATAAGGAAAGATCTTCAGTTAGATAGGAAGCCAAGCATTTTAAAGATTAAAAGTAAAAAGTGATTTTTCATAAAGTAACCTGCAAACTAATGACAATACTTTAAAAGAATGTTCTGTATTTTGCTAATATGATGTTCAACATTTCTGGTTACAAAAACACTATATAGCATTTACTTCTATTTTCTTCACGCACACTTTAAGTAATCAGGTTTCAAAATGAAATTATTGCTCATCTCCACAAATTATGCCATGTAGAACAATGGCACAGAAACTCTGAAAGTGAGACTGTCTCAGAAAATCCAAAACATGTGGCTCTCCTCTATCTCTAAACATCCTTTCCAGTTTGGGCAGTTTGTGAGTCAGTAATAATCTAAAGTATGTGAGTCAAAAGAAAAAGGAATTGATTGTATTGTCATACTGCCATTATCACTTATACACAAAAGAGAGTATTAGCCAACGAAGGTTCTGGACAAAAAGTCTCCCCCTGACCCGCCCTGCCCTCATCCTTCACCCCTGCTGACCAGTGGGTTCTCACTAAATCTTTCTCTCCCTCTTCCCTTTGCAGGTGACACGGCTGAACAGGGTAGAAATCACTTACCCTCTTTTCATACCTCTTTCCCAACACACACAAACTATCTATCATCCCAGTATTACCATTATTTTAGGCATCTGTTATATGCCTACGGATTAGTGGCTGCAGTAAAAGGTATAGAAAGGAAAAGGCTCTGGAAACCTTAAAGATGATTAATTCCCTCTCAGGCCAGGAAAGAAGTACTTTTGTTCTTCTTACAAAATTAGGAAATTGTATCTTATAGAAATGATTTCAAAGCACCTGTTTACTTAAAAAAAAAAGAATGACTACAACACATCATTAAAAAAACCCAAACTATACTTTCAAGTTTTCTAATTTCTTACACTTATTTGTCTTAATGAAAGCCTAAAGGGCTTCATTCACACTGAAGGGGAGCAAAATATATCTCCTCAAATATCCTCTTTGGCATATTGACTATTTTAAGTGGTTACTTTTAAAGAAACAAGCACAGGTGAAGCTCTGAAAACTGAAAAGAAGCTGCCCTTTGGAAGGGACATTTACAGGATAAGGGAAATCTCCATTTGCAAGTGTGTCTCCCATGCTACACCAGGAAGAGGGTTCTCTAAATCCCTAGAAACTGTTATCAAAGGAGAGGGCGTGGACTCAGATCTGCTTCACAATGTTACTCTTGTTTACTGTGCTTTTCCCCGTAACCTCCCATAACAGAAAAGTTTGATTTAGGAATCTCTCACTTAAATAAACTCAATTTCATTTATTTATAATTATTTGAAAGTAAGTTAATAAATGCTACCATGAAGTACCTGAGATGAAACTTGGAAATACAGCCAAGTTTAAAAGGCTCACAATATAAACTTCAGTTGATATCAGAAATGTAAAATTAGCTATTTAATGCAGGTTTTTCCCCACTATTAATTAAAAAAAGTTTTGTCCTTAAGACTACTCATAGGTACTTGGTGGTATCTTTAAGTATCAAGCAATTAAGCACTATCTTGAGAGAAACCATCACATTAATAATGTACGGAAGACTGCCAGGTAGGTAACATCAGGTTTTTAAAACTTCAAATCTTACAAATTAAAATTACAGAAACTCTTCCTCCTCTCCATGGGGCATTCATTGTACTTTAGGACCTTTTTCTCTCAGAGCAACTCAAACCTCCCAGGCTGGGGATTATGAAGCAAATCAGAGGATTTGACATCACTGTTGCCCTGGAGACACCTCATTCAATCCTGAGTTCCTGAAGCAAGCTGTTGTTCTCCAAAGGTGTGGTCTGTTTTAATGGGGAGACTGTTGGATGTGGAATCAGAAGACCTCACCTAGGGTCCAGCACTCCTGTTTTCTAGCGGTGTGTCCAAGTTTATTTCATCTCTGAGCCTCAGTTTCCTCATTCGAAAATAACAGTAATAATATACTTCCGCAGGGTCCTCAGGAAGATTAAAGATGGCGTATGTGAAGGCACTTTGTAAACTATAAAGTATTATACTGAAACTTCAAATCCTTAATGAAGGAAAGCAGGGAATAAATGCATGTCTACCCAAGTAATGGTGAGAGGCTATATAAATATAAGGCATAAGTTCTAAGAACCTTTAAATGGGATCTGTGAAAAGTTATCTCATTTGCCCTATAATTATTGACTACAGACTATAAAGATCTCCTTCATATATAAAAATTATAAGCCTTTAGTCAAAGTAATTTAAGGATGGGCCTAAAGAAAATCTGTCAACCACCTTTTGCCCATGACTCAATTTGGCTCCTTCATAAAGCCAGTTTCTAAACAACTTGAAGAGTGGCCAGGAGATATAAAAACAAAAAGCAAATTCTACTTTCAATGTTTCAGGACCAGTTTTAAAACGGCTAACACCTTGTCAATATTGTCACATTTCTAATTTGCACATTTTCCCCATAAACAATGAAAAATAAAAATTGAAGATAAAAAGTAGATATTACTCGCTGAATAAAAGTTTAACCCCAAGTTCACAGTTATGTGATTGACAGGCAAAAAGAAAGTCTGACTTTTCAAACAGGTCTTATTCCCCAGTCTGTCTTCCCACAGTGAACTTAATTTACATGGAGAGAAAGCAGCACAGATATTCAAAAAAATAGAAATCTATTTCTCCTCCGTTTAAATCTAGCCAAATGAAATACTAACCAAAAGTCAAAGCTCCCAAGGTCTCTGCATTTTTCTGAATTCTCTCATTTGCCAAGCACTTTGAATTCTGTTTCCTATGCCTGTTGACCAATATAGTTCCTATGCCTGCCTCCTCTATAAAGGGAAAGCAGCAGAAAAAAAGGCAAATGCTCTCTCTCCCTGAACATCAAGACACAGGAAAACAGACTTTCAAATAAGGGAATAAAAGGAAAGAAAACAAAACCTTGTTTGTTTGTTTTTTCATAAAAGGATATGGTGTACAAGCGGGTCTGAATTCAGGGCGTCACCCAGAGGAACCCTAGGCCTGTGAAGTCATCTCTAATTACAGAGTTTGACTAACAATACGGCAATTACGAAACCACCCCACTGCCTCATTTAACTATATTTAAGCCCTGAACACAAATCTATGCTGAGAAAGGTGTACCTACAACTAACTACCTGAAACTATTACTCAAATTCTGAAAGGTATTTGATGGAGATGAGGAGGGGTGCCTGTTTTCATCCCCTAAGGTGAATCACTTGAGGAATGCAGCTGACTATTTACTAATCTGTGTCAGTACCACAGAAGGTGGGTAAGGAGGCAGGGAGCACACGCCCTGGGAAACTCATTAGTGGTGATTTTGAGCTTTATATTTTTTTCCTGAAACTGACAATAATCAAAGATAAAAGCAGGGGATGTTCACTACAGACTTCATCCCAGCCACTAGTATGCCCGATGAATGGGATTGGGAAAGCAAGCTTGATTACTTAAGTCGGGGATTTGGCAACATGTCTTTACATTGGTATCATGAAGAAAGCAATGAAGGGTGGCCAAAACATGGAAGAACCCAGCATTTCATGATAAAGTGAGAAGAAAATGGCCACTGCAATGTGAGAACAATTTAACAGTGGTCCACAAAAAAGGGGAGTATTTGTCACCTTCCTCCATCCAAAATGAGCAGTGCTTTGGAACACCCACACTTCACATACCTACCTGTACCAACAGAAACTGCCACCCTGCCTCCTCCCGAGGTAGCTAAGTCAACAGCACTAGTCTCCAGGTCAGAGAGGGGCACAACACTTTGAGCTGAAGCGCACCCACTTGCACTGTGATTCCGAAAGCTCCAGTGCCGTGTTTCCAAATGACTTCAGAAGATATCAGCTTGAATGTCTACCATATTCACCCACATGTATTCGAGCCTTAATTGAAGGCTTCAGTATTTACCAGGCCCTGTGGTGGTTGCTGCAGATAGAGAGAATTAGAACCCAAAGTCTCCTTCCCTCCAAGGGCTTACTGTCTGTTGGGGTGGGGGTGGGGAGCGGGAAGACTGATGGAAAAACAAAGACCTAACATTAGCGCTATCATGCTGAGTGGTGGGAGTCAGGAGAGGCTCGCCAGAGAAGGTGACTTTTGAACTTTATCTTAGAACATAAATAGGAATTCCTCAGACCACCATCACACGTAAAGGCATTCTAGGCACACAGACTTAAAGAGAATATGATATTCTGGAGCTGGAGAGAGAAACTGGTTGGAACACTGTGCCTAGAGTTTATGACAGACACTACTGGGGGCAGAAAGTCATGGTCCAATTTGGAAGGACTACACTCAAAACCTAGACTTGACCCTCTGGCCAAGGAAGAAGGAAGGTCAGTGAGGACGATTCCAGTGAGGAAAGTCTACATGTCTCCAACTGAACTTATAGTCACTTGATTTCCTCTTTTCAATGATCTCTCCTGCCAGATCGGATCTCCTTTTCAACTTCCCCACTTTCCTCAGTCTCCAGGTTTACAAATTCGAATCTGAAATTTGGCCACAAGAAACAAAGAGAGGGTGAAGTAATCCACTAAGCATTCTGGAATCTTCTTTCATATCCCTTTATCTCCACATGTCTGGCCTATTCCAAAAGCCTTTAGTTGATCTACAGTCTTGTCTCCCTCCAGTGTAATCTTTACACTGCTCACTTCCTAAGGAGTAGATCTATGACATATTCCATATGAAATAAAGTCCCAACTTTTAAGCCCTACAACATTTAAAGCCCTACAGTTTTCAGTATTGGTACCTACCTATCTTTTCAATGTCATTTCCCATTACATGCACTACACCCTTGAATCACACCGCAAAGATATAGATATCCTATTCCCCAAGAAGGCTGTGTGTTTTTCCACCTCCATTCCTTCTCCTCTGTGGTTCTCTCCAGTGGAATGCTCTTCACTCATCTCCCACCTACTCTTTGAAAGCATCTCTGAGTAAGTCAAAGATATCCCCAGATTGGCTCCCCTGAGATACAAATTCTCTCTTCCCAGTGCTCTCACAGAACTGAGTGTTTTCTCCTCTTACAGCCAGTGCTGGATTCTTTCAGACAGCTCCAGTTTTAAATCTCTTGTTTTACTGGCAGACCATATCTACCAATTTCTGAATGGGAAAATACAGTCATCCTAAGGATAACATTTAATGCTATTATACAAAGCTCTCTGATGGAAGGGACCATATCACATTCGTCCTCATATTCCCACCCCTATCATAGTGCCTACAGACTAGGTAATAATAATAATTAAGATAATATAATAATGTATCATTGTAAGTTTATATTATAGCAGCTAACATTTATAGAGGACTTACTGTTTAGGGTGACTGGGCTAAATGTTTTATAGACATTATGTAAGTTAGTTCTCAGAAAAACTCAATTAACCAAGTAATACTGTTAGACTAGAGCAACAGGCTTAGAGAAGTTGAGTAACTTTCCCTAAGTCACACAACTAGAGAGAGGTAGAGCTAGGTCTCAAACCCAGGTCTGCCTGACTCCAAAGTCAGTATTCTCAACCACCATGCTATACAGCCTCTTCAACAATGGTTGTAACCTTATTAGAATAGAAATACAGCTTACTCAGCTCCATATTCACCATAGCACCTAGAATAATGCATGGACACAGTGCATTCCCAATAAATATCTTCTGAATAAAAAATGGTCTACAGCTAATACAACCACTTTGCTCATGTCATCCCCCTTTTAGGAAGCTATACTCATTTATGCCTGCACAGATTGTCTAATCCCTCTGCCAGATATTCCAGGTCCTCTAGAGTGGTCCTAGCCCAACTACTCTCACTTAACCAGTTTTACTTTTCAACAACACTCCAAATTAGCTTTTTGATCACAGATATCTTCTAGGGCATGTCCTGTTAACTCCTACATCAGTACCTTTTGTTTTATCCTGCCCCCCTTCCTCTTTCCTTCTCTCCCACTAAGGACTCCCTCTGTCTGTACCTACCTCTCACACTTACAAAGCCCTCCTCTTTATTTTTCTTCTCTCCCTACCCAAGTTCTACTCACCCTTCAAGGTTCAGCAGTTGCCTCATCTTCTCCCAAACCATGTTTCCCAGTGGCTCCACCCCTGGTTGATTTTTCTCTTCAACTCCCACAGGATTTAGAATCTCACCACAAAATTTAGCAATTTAATTATAGGCTTCCTCCTATAGTTCTCTAAGTAGATGTGAGGACACCTGATTCAGTTCATCTGCTTCCTCCACACAAATCCTTAAAGTGGGTCAAAGAGAAGAACCCCCAATAAAACACAACCATTCTTTTATCAACAGCGCACAAACACTTGTTTAACTGCTTGCTCTGCAAGTCTTATTTCAAGATTGTTTGCTTCTCAAGAACACACTCTCAACTTTATCTTCCTCTCATATATGCCCACAATAACAACCCATTGTTGGGTGCTGGGTACAGAGGCATGGCTCAAAGAATATTCCAACTGACTGCAATGTTTCAAGGGTAGCGATAATTCCCAGCATGCCCAATATCCATGGTTAATGAAATTGTACTAGGAAAGAAACATGAGCCTAGGGTAGTGAGTGACTCTGCCCAAGAACCAGCTGTGGAGTAACTGAAAAATTAAAAGAGTGTGTATGAGAGGAGGTAATTAACTACTCTTACCATAAAAACAAAAACAAAGAGGCTACACACTTGCTCTGTGGAAAGAAGTCCCATGCCTATTACAGCCTACAGAAGATAATTCAAAAGCTCCTAAGAAATGTGACCACGGTAATGAGAAATAGGAACGGTTGCCTGAAAATGGAAATAGTGACCCCTCTAGCTACTAATACTAACTTGTTTTCATTACTTAAAGTTAATCCTTGAACTGAAATCACCAAAATTGTACCTGTGTAAAACATACAAAATGCAAGCAAGAGGCTCAGTAAAGACTATATATTATGCAGTTCTTTAAGTTCTATCTTCAAAGCATTGGTGTTAAATGGGTACTGACAATAAGAGAAGCCATGCTTTTTTAAAAATAGGGACACAAATGCTTACTTTCTCTTGTGGCACATTCATTCCGAATGTGACAGGCTTCTGCTTCACCGTATTTAATACTGCTGGACTTCAGCCTCTTAAATGCTAACAACCTTGCCCATTGTACTGGTGCTAATAACTTATTCTTAGTATAAACATAACCAAACACTCAAGTATCTCTGTGATTTACTTTATACTTTAGGATTCTTTTTTTCATACAGAAGCCATCACTATGGTACCCACAGCTTTTTTAGTGCTTAGTTTTTAACCTTACAGCTGATTTTTCTCAAGGGGCAAGCGGTTTGAGTTGTGTTTGCTTCCTTTTAGAAAACTTGAATGGGATCTTGGTAAAGGAGTAACCGTAACACCTTGAGGGGTTCCGTGCATCTTTCTCAGTTGAATGTGTTATTGTGACTAGTGTCACAGTTTCCTAGTCCTGAAAGTTTAGGAAAGGTTAAAGCAGAAGGAGGAAGTGCTGAGGGATTTTACGTTCATTAGTGTAACACCTCAGCATTATTAAAAATTGCTTGTTATCGTCAATGTGAAGACCAAGCTCCTGTGAAAGCAATAATCAACCTGTACAACACACTCACCGAGGTTGTTTTCAGGCCTAGATCTCCTGGTAATTCCCCTTGACTTTTCAGCTGCAAAATGGTAAAAGTAAACAGATAACCCCAAATCAAACTGACAGTGTTTGCTATGAGGCACTGTTATATATGCTCTTAGGTCATTCAGTATTCAGGAGTAGAGAATAAAGCAACTGGCTGATGCTTCTACAATTCACTTGATGAAAATAATATGAACACAAAGACATATCATGTCAGGTAACGTAGCATACCATTTCAGGGACATTTGCGAAATGACCCAAAAAAACCTTACCTACTATTTCCATGACAAAATGATCTTTCAAATACCAACTCAATTGAGAAACCAACTTGGAAAGGCTCTCTCAGGGACTGAAGGCTCACCTCTCCCCTCTTATCCAGTTCCAAGTAGCTGCCTGCCTACAACAGACTTTAAACATAGTGCAGGCTAAATAGCTGTCTCCCGTGATTTGAAAAACGATAGTCTCTCAGAGAAAGTTGTGAACAAAATAGTCAAGACATAATAATGTTCCCACATTCTTCACATGCAATTGGCCTGTTAGCATGCTTTCACTATCTACTCTCGTTTAATACTTCAAGATACTACAAAACTCTTCAAGATGTTTACAACCTGTCCTTTGAATTTAGCTGAAAGTCAAACAGAAACTTTTTTTCAGAAGCAGTTTTTACTTTCAGCAATTTTGGCACTCAGGCAGCACATTTCACCTTTACAGTAATACACATTGTGCATAGATCATGTTTTGATAAACCTGCAATTTATAGATAAAATTAACATTTAGGGATAACTGTAAATTGCCCCAAACTAAAATTATACTTATGTTTTATTATGAAAATTTCCAATATATATAAAAGTAAGAGACAATAGTATAACCACCATAAACCCATCACTCAGATTCTACATTTATCAGGATTTCCCCACACTTACTTCATCTATTCTCCCTTCCAGGCCGCTCTTGTTTCCCACTCCCTCCCTCTCTCTCCCTGTCTCTCTGTCTCTCTCTCCCTCCTGAATTATTTTAAAGCAAACTCCAGACATCCTGTGATTTTCACCCTACACAGCTATTAAGAAATGAGTTCATTTTCTGGAAATATCTCTATTCTATTCTAGAATCTAGAATACTAAATCTTTTTTTCAAGTACTAATACCTATGAGTCACTCAAACCCCAAAGGGTGCTTAATCCTGTGTCATTTCCTGGAGGAATATTAAATACCTCCATTTTAAGTAAAAATATCCTTTCCTCTTTTTGTAGTAACAAAAAAAAAGATAATATCTTAAAGCAATGGCTATTTAAACATAAGGAACTTTTCCAATAATAAACATTCAATTCAATTTAGTCAGATTGAAGACATTCTTTAAATTCTTGCCAGACATGAGTTTTCAACGTATGTCTTAATCATATTCTAAAAGCCCCCTTTCCTGTGATGAAGAGTACTACATCAAACCCGAAGACATAACAAAATGACATCTCTTCTTCCCCCATCTTTACACAGCGAAAGTGTATTAACTCCTTGGATTGAAATAGCACAGTCTCCGTTTAAAAGGTCTAATCCCGTCCATATTTCCTAAGTAAACTTTGACACTTCCTAAAAACATCTGAATAATTTATGAAAAAATACGTCTGCTGATGATGAAATTAATTAACCTTCACACCTGAGGGGTATTTCCATTGTCCTTTCCTATAAAATTTAACACTGAAGCCAAGGGCAACCTTCACACAAATATATATAAATATATACATCACAAGGCAAGATCAGACTAGTTAACATGCTTCAACTCAAAACAAAATACTACAATGTTCAAGTCAGAAATCACTAGAGAGACAACTTCAGCTTAGACTTTGAGCTAAGCAAAAAGCTTATCGTTTAGTCACTGAACCGTATCTCTACAATGTTATATACCATGCTTATTATGTGTTCTCAAATACAGAACTTGTTAATTGAGAGAACTAGATTCTTTTCTTTTACTTCATATAGGTGTACTACATAAAACCAATCTGAGAGGTACCCTTAACTCATTGAGTTGGAATTTATATAACTACTTATACTGAATTAAGGAGAAATAAAACTTATATGATCACCACGTGATGGAAAACCCTGGTGAGGTTGTTAGCACTGGAAATCGCTATCACTACCATGTTACAGTAACACCACCAAACTTTCATCACCAATTATTTTCATGTATTTTGTAAAGAATAAACAAACATTAGGACAACTGTTTGCCACAAGTCATTTTTAAAGAGTAGAATACCAATCTAATCATGACATATTCTGTCATGACACCTACTTCATCTTCTATTTCATAGAATTTTGAAAAACCACTCAACAGGGCTCAAAGGCATTTGAAATTCCACCCTACTCCCCATGATATAAAGTAATAGTTTCTTTCATTTAAACCTTTGGACATCTAACTGCATAGA
>JAVSCE010012298.1:0-230536 GCA_032199065.1 Smutsia gigantea
AAAAGACTAGCCACAGACTAGAGGAAAATATTTTTAAAGACATATTTGATAAAAAACTGTTATCCAAAATAAATAACTAAGAAACAATGACAAAAAAGGAAAAGAAAACCTCTTAAAACTGAATACTAAGAAAGGAATAATCTTATTTAAAAATTGGGAATAGGTTTTAACAGACACCTTGTCAAAGAAGATATACAAATACCAAATAAGCATATAACAAGGTGCTTAATATGTCACTAGGGAATTGAAAATTAAAATAATGTGGTATCAAGGGGTTGACATCCAACATATTTAAAGAACTCACACACCTCAACAAACAAAAAGCAAATAATCCAATTAAGAAATGGGCAGGGGACATGAATAGACACTTCTCCAAAGAAGAAATTCAGATGGCCAACAGGCACATAAAAAGATGCTCCACGTGGCTAATCATCAGAGAAATGCAGATTAAAACTACAATGAGATATCACTTCACACCGGTGAGGATGGCCAACATCCAAAACACAAACAACAAATGTTGGCGAGGATGTGGAGAAAAGGGAACCCTCCTACACTGCTGGTGGGAATGCAAATTAGTTCAACCATTGTGGAAAGCAGTATGGGGGTTCCTCAAAAAACTCAAAATAGAAATACCATTTGACCCAGGAATCCCACTCCTAGGAATTTACCCTAAGAATGCAGCAACCCAATTTGAAAAAGACAGATGCACCCCTATGTTTATCGCAGCACTATTTACAATAGCCAAGAAATGGAAGCAACCTAAGTGTCCATCGGTAGATGAATGGATAAAGAAGATGTGGAACATATACACAATGGAATATTATTCAGCCAGAAGAAGAAAACAAATCCTACCATTTGCAACAACATGGATGGAGCTAGAGGGTGTTATGCTCAGTGAAATAAGCCAAGCCAAACAAGACAAGTAACAAATGATTTCACTCATATGTGGAGTATAAGAACAAAGAAAAAAACTGAAGGAACAAAACAGCAGCAGACTCACAGAACTCAAGAACGGACTTAGTTACCAAAGGGAAAGAAACTGGGGAAGATGGGTGGGCAGGAAGGGATAAGGGGGAAAAGGGGGCATTACGATTAGCAGATGTAATGTTGGGGGGGGGCACGGGGAGGGCTGTACAACTCAGAGAAGACAAGTAGTGATTCTATAGCATCTCACTACGCTGATGGACAGTGACTGTAATGGGGTTGGTTGGGGGGACCTGATGAAGGGGTAGTTTAATAACCATAATATTGCACATGTAATTGTAGATTAATGATACCAAAATAAATTATTAAAAAATGCTATAACCATAAAAAAAAATAATAATAATGTGGTATCATTACATACCTATTAAATGCCTAAAATTAAGAACTCTAACAATATCAAATGCTGGTGAGGATGTACAGCAACAGGAACTCTCACTCATTGCTCAAGAGAACACAAACTGGTGCAGCCACTTTGAAGGACACTTTAGCAGCTGCTTACAAAGTAAACATACTCTTACCATACAATACTCTAACCATTCAATCCAGCAATATGCTCCATACTATTTACCCAAATGACTTGAAAACTTAGGTCCACCTAATAACTTGCACAGAGATGTTTATAGCAACTTCATTCATAGTTTTTCAATAGATGAATGGATAAACTATGATACATCCATGTTATGGAATATTATTCAACCCTAAAAAGAAATGACCTATCAAGCCACAAATAACATGGTGGAACCTTAAATTCATACTGCTAAATGAAAGAAGCAAATTTGAAAGGCTATGTATTGTATGATTTCAACTATATGTCATTCTGGAAAAAGCAAAACTATGGAAATAGTTAAAAAGTCAGAGGCTGCCAAGCTTTGAGTTCTGCACTTCCATCGCTGCAGTGAGAGAAGCATGCCCCAGATGGCCAGGAGTGGATGAGCAGCACGTGAATTAGAGCTACAGTGGGTAAGGGAGCCATCTGAGCTGAGACCTCACAGCTGACCTTCAGGAGCATGAGCAAGCCCCCATCAGCAGAATCACCCAGGTGAACCCATTGTCGATCAACTGGCACTCAACTGATCCATAGGTGGGGGAACTAGATACATTTATACTCTTGTATACCACTGTGATTTTCTGATTGTTCCTTATGTAGTAATGATTAATGAAGACAAATGAATACTTGAAAGTGGAATGCTACCATAGCAAGAACCTAAAATAAAGTAAGTCTGGTTTGAGAAACAGAAAATGAGTAGCAAGAAGGCTATTGTAAGGAGCTGAAAAAATGGTATTATGCAGTCATCAAATACTTAATAAAACTGTTGCCTGTCGTACCTTGGAATACAGAATTGTTCCTTTGCATTTCCACAGAAATTTTAAAAGCAGTGTATCAATTTCTACACATGCATACACAATAACAACAAATCTTGCCTAGATTTGATTGACATTACATTAGATCTATGTTAATTTTAAGAAAATTGACTTCTTTACAAAGATAGTGTGTTTCTGTTTCTGATCCATAATCAGAGTACATTCCTTCCTTTTTTTTTTTTTTTGGTCTTTTAAAAATTTCTCTCAAGAGTCTTATACTTCTCAGTATAAATATTTTACAAAGTTTTTGATAGATCTACTATGAGTTACTTGGTATTTTGATGCTAACTTAATTTTCAATTTAGTTTTCATTTTGTTTGTAGCTGATATATCAAATATACTTGATATGTCGTGATGACCCTGTTATCAATTTAGTGATCCTGCTAAATTCACCTATTTCATGAGTTATTATAATTTTGGGGATCTTTTCTATGAATATAACTATGTTGGCTGGAAATAATTTCCAAACTTCTTTTATTTCTCGGTCTCGCCTCATTGCTCTCACTGGCTGGAGTACAATGGACCTCTAGTACATGTTGAAGACAAGTGGTAAGGGCAACAGGAAGATATTGGAAAGTAAAGTGACATTCTCAAGATTGTGTAATTCAAAATCCAAGTTCAGGTCTAACTAGGTCCAAGCCAATGCTTTTGAAAGTTGTCTATGTGTTTGAAAAGTCCAATTATACTTCACAGCATATTTTCCAAAAGTTCCTCTGCTATCCAAGTCATTCCAAGACTCACTGAAATGAGGAGCCATGAGCTTCAAACACAAACTTCTCTGTTGGAAATTGCCAGTTATGGTATTAGACAAACTAAGAGCCCAAGGAGAACAGTAATGGGACAAAAAAAATGCATTTCTAGCCAATTTCTAAGCACCTGTTGTAATGCTAGATTTTGGGGGCCAGAATCCTTGGATAAATCATGATTGACATAAAGGAAAGAAATACTCTTTCCCTAAAAATACTGAATTCTCTAGAACCCTTATAAAATTTTCATTTCACCATGTTATTACTCAAAATGCATGACGTGTGAAGGAAAAATTCTGTGCCCAAACCATTTATATACATTTAAGGGAGCAACAATGACCTGGTGTTCAGCACACTTCCCATCTCTTGCCAAGTTTAATTGTTCTGACCTCAGTACTGCTAAGGTGCAAATGTAAGTTAAATTATGAAAGAAATTTCCAAATTTTTCTCTCATGCATTTACTATAATATGAACTACAGGTATATGCTAAAATATTTTTGATCTTAGGTAACTTTATTCTTGAAGAAAAATGTAATACATTGACTATATATGTAAGTGTATGTTTTTGCAATATTTTTCATATGTCAATAAACATAAATTGCTTCTAGACCAGAATCCTCGTTATTTGAGAAATCAAAATCACTTTGTACAAAAAAATGTTAGTCAACTATTTTCCATTATTAAAATTATGTTAGATTCTGAAGCTTCTACTCTGAATCTGTTACTCCCAGCTCCTCCCAACTAAGCACAGTTATAAACCTTGGAATCAGCACAATAGCCAACCAAGAGAGGTGCTAGGAAGGGACACTGGTTTGGGTCCCCAGGATAGAAGGTTCAACACAGTGACAGGGTGTCATATATCACACCCAGTAAAAGCTGACCCAGGAGATACAAGTACCCCTAGCAACCAAGGAGGCACTTTCCTTTTCTGCTGGGCCCGTGACCCCCTTTTCTTCTAACAGATACAGAGAGGGTGGGTGGCATAAGCAAGAGAGAGCCACCAACGGCAGACAACTTGGTCTGGTTTGCCTTTGTCTATATAGGCCAAGACCCTTCATTCTTTCCCAGAGACACAGGAAGATTGGAAGATACAGCAAAAGGGATGCAGCCCCAATACATGGTCCGGTCTAAGAAGACCCTTCATCTCCTGTCCAGGGACAGTGGGAAGGTCTGGTGGGAAAAGAGAGCAGCTGCATTAAATTCCGGGGTCTGGAGGGCCTCATAAACCCTGCAAGCTGATGTTTCTCATTCTTACAGAGGCATGGGGTGGTTGGCAGGGCTGGGGTAGGTACTCAATCACAGCACGTGGCTGGGCCAGGGAAGGCTCTGTGTCCATGCAGCCTGACACTCTCCCTCCCCACCCAAAAACACTGATGCAGTTGCAGGGCCCAGGGAAGAGATCTCACCACACCCCTGTCCCAAGGAAAGACACAAAAGTGCTCTACAGAAGATTAGCAAACCAAGTCCAACAATGTGTATACTGAATTATACACCTGACCAAGTGAAATTTATTGCAGGTATGCAAGGCTAGTTCAATATTTAAAATATTCAATATTCAAAAATCAAATACACCATACAAACTAACAAAAATTAATCTATAGGTTTAATGCAATTCCTATGAAAATTCCAGAAAGGTGTTTTAGAGACATAGGCAAGCTTATTCTGAAATGTACATGGAAAAACAAAGAACTTAAATGACCCCATGCCCAAGAAAAAAAATTGGGTGCATGTCAGGAATTCACTGAGTTCTAGCACAAGAGCTCCCGGTTTCATCTTTTTCATCCCATGCCATCTCTCAGACAGTCACAAACACACATACAGTTACCTTCAGAGATTGGGCGTTTTAAAGTGAGTTGCTGGTTTAAAAATAATATGCAAAAATACATGGAAAAAGAAATATAATGACCCTGTAATAAATCATCCCAGCATTTAAGGACAAACTAATCACAGTTGGACAACTATACAAAAAGGTTGTATAAAGAGAAAAAATAGTGTTCAGTCTTCCTGAAAAACCTCTCATTGCAGGTCCAAGCTCTCAGAGTCTCACCTTTCTTATCCACATTAATTGTATGCAAGGCCTTGGTGGTGCACAAGACAGACTCCATTCACAATCTAAGCTTCCTCCTGTACAAATACTCAGCCTTCTCACAATCTTTGCACGACCAGAAGGGTGCTCTGAGGTCTCAGTTAACTATGTATGCCTAAAAGCAGGTATCAGTATTAAAACCTTACAAATGTCTAGAAAGGCCAATAGTCAATTAGATGACAATGCCAAATAAAACCTATCGGACATATGGTTTGCAAATATTTTCTCCCATTCCATAGCTTGCCTTTTTATTTTGTTGATGGTTTCCTTTACTGGGCTGAAGCTTTTTAATTTGATGTTATCTCACTTGTTGATTTTTGCTTTTGTTAATGTGCTTGTGGTGCAAAGATCCAAGAACAATGTGTGATATGGTAGTTGGTCAGATAAATTTATACATGGCCTAGACAGAAAGATATGGATAGATGATAGATATAGATATATAGAGATTTGCATTTCTAACTTAGGATATCCATAAAAGTAAATTCCACAAGGATTGTAGATATAAATGCTGCAAAAGACAGGAAAATAAAATTTGTGAATAAACCCAGAAAACTATCTTCATGAGCCTGGCCATGTGAAAAAATTTTAAATAAGGCACGAACAATAGTAAAAGAGCAACAAATCTGACCACATTAAATTAAGAACTTCTGTTCATTAAAAATGTCAAAAAGAGAATGAAAAACCAACCCACAGAATGGGAGAATGTCTTATTAAGGCATATAACTAACAAAAACAACGTCTGAACTATAAACCAAACTCTTATAAATCAGTAAGAAAAGAGAGTGAAAAAAATGTGCAAGAGACATGAACCAACACATTAAAAGAACACATTCAGATCAAGAATAAACTTACTAACATGGACTCAAATGCATTCATCATTAGGAAATGCAAATTTAAATCTTAAGGATATACAGCTAAGCAACCAAAGAATGGCTAAATCTAAAGGCTGACACATCCTAATGTTTGCAAGAACACAGTACATGGGAGCTTTCTTACAATGTTTGACAGAGTGGAGACTGGTGTTACCACCTTGAAAAGCCTTTGGGGTCACTCTATCCTGGAAGATGTGATTCATTGTCCTGTCAAGGCCCCCAGTACAGTATTCAATAGCAGAGATAATTTCATATTATCATTTTTGATTCCCTAATTCTGGAGGAAATCTTATGTAATTTTCACCTTTAAGTATGATATTTGCTGTAGGATTTTTGTGGATAACCTTTTCAAGTTAAAAAGCTTTTTTTTTCATTCTTAGTTTGCTACAATTTATTTTTCTTAACACATTAATGGATGTTAATTTCTATGAAATGCCTTTCCTTCCTTTTTTGAGATGACCATGTTTGTTCTCCCTTATTCTCTTAATGTGGAAATTACACTTATTAATTTTTGAGTGTTAAATCAACCTTTACTTCCTAGAATGTCTCAATTTGGCTGTTTTCTGTTCTTTGTGTATATTTGTTCTGCTAATATTTTCTTTAATATTTTTGGTATCTTCCTTGTTTGTTGTTCTTAATTTCTTTTACAAGATTATTCTGTCCTCAAAATACAAATTGACTATATTTTAACCAATATAAAAATATGGATTTTGTACAAAAGCTCAGATACCTGAAAAGTTTATGGTTTTACCTTTTGAAATTGTTTTACCTTCTTTTTTAAACAGTGCTCAAAAACACTGATGCCAGAATTGATATTGAAGAAAATGTAAATGTGTTGTGAGCACATATACTTAAGAGGGAAAAGATAATCAGGTATAATTTCATGCTGGGGTGATGAGTTAACATTTTCAAATGGTAAATTTTATGAAAAAAGTTCTGAACAAAAGCAATGGATTTAGTAAAATTAGATTTAAATAGGATTTATCAGCATAAACTCATAATATTTGAAAAATGCATATTGTCCTCATCTGTCCTTAAAATTGGCTGGATTTGAAATCTGATTTCAACAGTGAAATCTCAAATCCCTCCATGAAGTTTATGTGGAAAAATCTGACATGAACTTGAACCATCCCAAAGTTGATTTCTAACACAGTTCTCCATTAAAATGGGTAAATGCTTCTCGGGACACTACCATTTCTACATATTGGAATGGGGAAAACTCTAAGATGATTTTCTAACATCTGTTAGTTTCCATGAAGAAAACATGTTTTTAATATTTTTTAAATAGTGATGAAGTAACATAGGACCCAATTTGTCAAGTTTGATGATTTTACATCAAAAAGGGATAAAGCAGTCAATTAAATGACCCATGTCTCCTGGAGTCTTAGATTCAGCCATCCTGAAAAGGATTCAACACTCCTTCCTATTTAGTATGTGTGCCCAGGCAAGATGCAGAAACAGGGCAGACAGATTGCTAAAATAGATTAAAGCCATGGAATTAATACTTCTTAGCTGAATTCCAATCAACATTATACCTTTGAAGTTTTCTTAGTCATTCAAGGTGAGTGAAATGTTTATAAGGATCTGACTTCTGATGGACCCCACTTGTTGTGAGGACAGCTTGGAAGCCACACTCTCTTGCCTCCCCTTGTGCTCACATCTGGACAAGCTGCAAAAAATGCTGGGTGCTCCTTCTCTGGCACCCACAGGAGATTCAGACCATGCAAGCCTCTGTCTGAGAATGGGAACCCTCACCATGACCCCACCCCTGATCACTAGAAAAACCCAGGCCAGTCTCCTTTCCTGATCCTCTCAAGCTATTTCAGACCTGTTGAGAGACCTGCCGTGCTCTCCCCAGAGACCTCAGTTACCTTAGTAGTTCTCCATACTCTCTTGGTGTGCATGAATGGCATCAACAGTCTTCATATTCAAACCAAACTTCACATGAGGTCCGTCTGCCTCCAAAAGTGTCAATACTACTGATATGTTAGGAAATCTGTCACTTAACCTTACAGCTGTGATTTGAAATAATTAGTAGATACTGGCATTGCCAAACGGTGTTTGGATTAAAAATCATGACAGATGCGATTGTTTGTAAAGAGCATCTAAAGGTTCAGCCAATATGGTTTGTTATCCATGTAAACACTGGTGCTTCAGGTGACTAGGTAGCATTGTAACCTAGGAAGCATGCATTTGTTCAATTACAAAGGCTTCCATATTTGAGATTTGGAAGTTAGACATTAAACATCCAGTTCAGAAATTTTAAGAAACATTAAGTGTCCGATTTCAGTATGAAAAATTTAAGGAAGTTTAAGTGTGCTTGGAAATAGAGCTAAAATTTTAGGGGAATTCAATCTGTAATTGAGCATTAAACAAAGAACAAGCAAAAATGAGCGTTTTTAAGTGAACACAAAGTCTACCAGATTCCTATGTAAAATAAGATTTGCTTTTAACATCTAAGAAAAGCTATATTTTTTAATTTACAATCTCAGAGATTAATATTATTTTAAACCCAAGTAGCTATAAACAGTGACATCTACATACAGTCTTTCCACACCAGAAAGAAAAAACCCATGAGACACAGGAGCACTTTGAGAGATGGGAGAAAATGGCTGAGAGGCTGGGGAGTCACAAGGGCGTGCTTTGCAGGGAAAGCTGGGGTCCAAGGGGAAGAAGGGGCTTGTGGATCCGGGAGATTGCAAACACGGTGGGAAGACTCCTGCGGCAATTTGGCGGGCAAAAGAAACACAGTCACAGTGGCAGTGTGTGTCTGGGTAGAGGGAGTTAAAAGATCAGCTGGGTTTCCAGTCACCCCAGGGCCATACACAAAAGCATCTGAAAAAAATTCTTGCCCTTGAGGGAGACACAGATATCACTGAAAGGAGACCTTCGGACCTTAGAAGACACCAATACTAAAAGGGCTGCCACCCACGGCCCCAGTGCTGAGTTATGACAGAGGCCACCCACACGGGTGCCTCTGATGCCTTCATACCCCACGAGTGGCCCAGAGGCCACTTTCAGAGAAGATGTGGCCTTCTTCCCTCAGATACTTGCTCCTCACTGATTCTAAACTGCTGGAGAAATCTCTGCTATGACTGAGATTGGCCTTAACTGGTGAGATCAGGTGGCTGAGCGCCAGGCTGTTGGGGGCTCTCCGCACCAATTAGATGAGTTATACAAAAATAGACAGTAGGGCTTTTTTGCCCATCTGGAAAATCCATGTCCATGTGTCAAAATTCTTGACAATTAATTACTATGCAGTAAGTTTATTCAATTATAAGGATCGTAGAAGGCCATCTCTCTTACTAAGTATTGAGGACCACTGTCCCCAGGGGCAGCAGTCTGAATGTCCAGGCTCCCAGGTAAGTTGCAGGTATCACTTTGACACAATCAGCATTTTCAAGTCTTCCTAGGGCCAGGGGAGTTGGATCTGACTCCAGCAAGGGTCCTTGCTGCATTAGGACAATCCACAATGCTTGTCATCCATTGACAAAGGCTGAGCCTACCCATCCATGCCCCTTTCCTGCCATTCCCCTCAACATGCCTGTGTTCCACCTGGAGAACTGCCCACAGTCTCTGAACACACAGTTCAACGGCTCGCTTATTTCCCTGCTGAGAATGCCCTTCCTCTAGTCGTATCTGTCAGGAAAATCCCTCTTAGCTTGCAAGGTCTCCTTCAAATACTTGCTCCTCACCGATGCTCCAGCGGAGTTTGAGGGTCCGACCTATGATTCTGTCATGATGTTAGCACAATGTCTTTGTCGTGGGCCTCGCTGCAGTGCATATTTTTTATCCGATTATATGGTTCTCTGCTTCAGCTGAATGTGAGGCCTTGGCATTCTAGAATTTAAGATGGATCATGACCTTCTGATTGACTGGAACGGACTTCAAGTGGATGCACTAGGGTTTCTCCAAGCACTAAAGAATGAAAGGCTGCACAAAAGCCACAGGGGGAGCATTAGTGAGATTGGAAGTGGAGGTGGTCAACAGTCTCTTCTTTTCAATTACTTTAACACAAACCCAAATAGTGTTTTTGTTTACTAGCTACGTACACTCGCTTCATTGAATAAAGACTCTCTGCACTCTATTTATGGAAGAAAAATGTATGCTGCCACTGACCAATTATCCCCAGTATTTTCACGTAACATCTTCTGAGGAGAGACTCAGCAATTACTAACTTCCACATTTAGAAACAGCTCTAAGACTCCATCAGTCTTTGACATTCAGTGGCTTCCAGGATAAATGAAAACTTGTCATTCCCCTACAGATTGCTGGTTTCCATTTTTATCCCTTGGCACTTACTAAGTACCACATGAAAATGGAAAACCTATACCAGTTTTTCTGAATGAAGCTGTGCCTGCTTATGGGAGCACTGACGTGGTAAAAATGTCCCACCCCTGGCCTGCCCCTGGAATTGAATTCAGGCCGCACCTCCTGCTGTCAACCATTGGAAGGAGCTAGGAAGTGACAATAAAGCATGGAATGGTGACAGTACTCATTTTCAGCTGGCAACACCTGACCATATTCAATTTAAAAGCATTTTCCTGGCCATTTCACTTTAACTTTGTAAGCACATGCTACAGGAAATTCCACAGCATATGTAGGAATTTGAGTTATATACAAATTGAATCTATGCAGAAGCTGAAGTATACTGTTCACAGACTTATTTTCATTAGTGGAGGGCAGCTGGCTCCAGCCTGAAACTTCTTAATTAGACCTACATGATTAATCAATCCTCCTTCTGACAGT
The DNA here is from genome assembly GCA_032199065.1 of Smutsia gigantea. Taxonomy (NCBI): domain Eukaryota; kingdom Metazoa; phylum Chordata; class Mammalia; order Pholidota; family Manidae; genus Smutsia; species Smutsia gigantea. The sequence continues at coordinate 10,800 of JAVSCE010012298.1, forward strand.
CTTGCAATACAGAAACCTAAAAAGGATAACATGGAGTGCTAGACCATAGCCATCCTCCATGTCCTGCCCCAGGATGAAGCCATTCTTCATTTGAAGGAGGCATTGTTATTACTGTTGATGGTCAACAGAAATTACATTTTTTCAAAATTAGACTCCAATGTATTGACTCTAATAAGGTTAATGAAGACAACCAGAAAATATCAACAAAAGGGCTTCACTTGAAATTACCCTTAGGAGATGACAAAAGGAAAGGGAAGGCATTTCAGCCACGACCTGGATCTACATGTCCACTCTTTCTCTGTGTGCCCACTCTGTGCTCATACTGTGGAAGTTCTCGCAGTCCCTGGGAAAACCTGGAGTTCACCTGGCTGGCTCCTCCTTGGTCTCAGCCTGAAGGACAGGGAGGCAGAATCGGGGCTGCACAGGAACAGAAACGAGCTCTTCAGAATCACCCAGACGGGTTTCAGAACTCAGCTTTGCCACCGACTAGCTGAGATTTTATATTTTTTAGCATACAAAAAGCATTTTCTTATTCTTTACTACATAACATATTAGTGACTATGCCAGGTTGCATTTTCTCAAATGGCAAATGCAGGTGGGATAACATTTCTCTCTGACTCAAGAGAACTTGGAGGGCCCAGTATCCTGCAACAGCTGTGACACTCTCCGCCAGACTACCAGGGGTGCCCAGCAGCAGAGGATACTCTGCAACGTTGTTCTGACACGGTTCTTGTGCAAGGCATTCACCTTTCCCTTTTACTGTTTTTTTTTTCAGCACTTGATCATATGTTTCTTCATTATTAGTCACAGAATCCATTGGGGATGGGTTTTGTGTGTTCACGTGGAACGTCCACAAAAGATGGTGACATACGATTGTCCTGCCATCGGATGTCAATGCTAGCTCAACTTTGCAATTATAGCGAGCTGGAGTGGTGTGGATTTGTGAGAAATAATGCAGCCCTGTCATAATGCAGCCATCCCTTTCTGATTGGCATGTGCATTTTCTCCCCTTTTCCCTTCCTACGCATGTCTTGAGTGGAAGTGTTCATCTCCCGGTAGCCCCTTTGATCTCACCTGCTGGACTGCTGTGACTGACATGCGTCAGCATGCTCACCAGGTGGTCTGGAAAAGGGGATTTGAGGAGAAAATGAATTTAAAATCCACTTCCGGGCTAACCAGTGTTCATCCCTGGACAGCTCCTCATCTTGAGCTGCCATTTTGTCTCTGGAATTTTATCTCTTGACTTCAGGTCACACATACATAAAAAGGGGGAATTCAGTGCAAAAAGCTATGCAAAAGCAGATGACGCCTTTGGAAGAACCAAAGGAAAGCCACCTCCATCTCCTGCTCCTGAAGGCTAAGGCAGCACCAAGAGCAAAGAATCAGAAGAGCCTCCAGTGTGTTTTCTGGCATGGTGTGTTTGAACTTGGCTATCATCAGATGGGCTTGGGGGTCAGAGAATGGAGCCAAATGCTTTGACGCTTGCCTTTCATCTCAAGAGAGCCAGACAACTGGAGCTCCCTCGACAGCCAACCTTACGGAGTACGCACCCTGTGTTAACTCTTCAGGCTAATGGTCGCTGGCACTTCCATAGTAAGTCGTACATGCCAGATAATGTTCTCTGCACTTTAGGGATATGAATCCTCAGGGATCACAAAAGTATATCAAGTAGATACCTTTGCACCCCCATTTTAGGCATGTGGAAACTGAAACACAGAGCCAGTTACAGGGGAGCGGGGTGAGGGCCGCAGGGACCCTGCTGGCTCAGAGTGCATGCGGGCGACTCTGCTGCCTTTTGCGCTGACCCAGCAGCTGTGACATGATAAACAAGAGCTGCTTGCCCTCTGAGGACTGGAGGCAAATGTGGGGGCCGGATTATTGTGGGTAAAGAGAGTTGGCCTTCCAGGGAATGAGAGCCAGTTACCTGGCCTCAGTGGTTAGCCAGCTGGCCTGGAGCACAGCTTCGTTGAGTAGGAACACCTGTCCCCTGCCCTGTATGGCTTTCAAATTTTCCAGTTATAAAACAATTCTCAAACTGAGTGACATCATCCCACAATTTCTCATTTCCTGGGGATTGTTGGGAAGATGTCATGGGCATGGACTAGAGGTGGAGAAGCCTGTCGCTTCACAGCCACTGTAAGGAGGCCCTGCCATGGCGGGCAGGGCTGCAAGAGCCCTGGAACCACAGGGCCTTGGGATAGGTCCCATGGCTGGGCTCTGCATCCCTGTCAGCCAGCGGAGTCACATACATGAGCAACGTGGTGTAACACCTGGCACGCGAACAGTCCTGGTGCCACCCAGCTGTCAGAATTGCAAGGCTTCTCGCCAGTATCATCAATACTATCATCAGCATTCAATGATTTGCAAAGCCCTTCTACACTTGGGCATAAATGAAATCCAAGTTGGGCGGGGCAGGGGCTTCTGACCTAGAGTCGGCCCCTCTGCAGACCTTCCCTGGAGCCTGAGAACCTGTAGATATAGCCGGAGGCCATCTGATAGGTGGCCAGGCGTGGCCAGCACCAGAAGAGGTCCATGCACAAAGATCCCCCAACAGCCACGCTCAGACAATCCCCAGTCCTGTTGTGAAAGAGCCACGCTGTCCTTGCCCCTTCCTCTACCTGCGAGCTCCTTATTTCCGACATGCTGAGCACCAAGGGGCCTGGGAGGATCTGTATACTCACAGGGCCCCTGGGAGAGGTGTCGTTTTGTGCCAGCCTTTGTCAAGGGGGCTAAATCTAGTCCCACCAGTCCCTCCGCAGGCAGGAGAACAGTCATCCCCAGCTCCTTGAGGATCTGCTGGCCCAGCCAGCTCCTCTGGCCGAGCCAGTGGAAAATGCATTTATATTTGGCAAATGCCGATATAATGGGGCTTTTTAAAATTCCAGAAGACTTTAATTGCAGAAAATCACTTAAGTTTAAATCCCTTATTGTCTTTTTTTGCTCTTGAAGCCGAGGAATGAAATGAGACCAAACCAGAGTTTAATAAAAACGAATTCCCAGTGGACTCAGAGCCATCTTTAAAGGGCCTTAAATCTTCTGTTGGTGAAACGTTGCCCAGCCAACTGCAAGAGGTCAACAGCCTGTTTCCAATTTACGCTTCTTACTCCCTGCAGGAGATGGAAGGAAAAATATCCAGAAAGTAATGTCTGCAAAGTCCTGCACAATTGCCAGCCTCTGTGCACCCTGTTGCAGAGAAGGTGAGGTCTCCATGCAAAGGAGGAGGGCAGGAGGTTTCCCCAAGGGTCTCTGTGGGTAAAGCGTACCCAACACCACACCTCCACCAGGCCAGGAGTGTATTGGCCTGATGTCCACCGGTCCTCAGGCGGCTCTTTGAGACGCATATGCACTCCTCTGTGACTGGGATTGCTCAGGGAGGCGGGGCCCTCACACGAGTAATGTGCAAATTCAATACAATGTGCATCCAATAAGCAGAGCACATTTCCCAGGCCAGTTCTGCTACCAGACAAAATACAGGATTCTCAGTTACACTGGAATAGCAGATAACCCAGATGCTCCCAGCAGCCCCATAACCCAGGATAGTTTGTTAGTGTCAGTACGTCTCCAATCATGCACGAAAGGTAGCTATGCAAAAAATGATCCATTATCTGCAATTTCAATGATCTGAACTGGGCATCCTATATTTCTATTTGCTAACTCTGGCAGCCCAAACATCAGATTTCTCCTGATCAGAACCAAATGCTGACTCTCTTGTTCTCTTAACCTGTGTAGGTCTCAATCTGGTTGTAAGAAAACAGCATGTATTTGGCAACATATGTGGCTCATGGCTGCTTGACATTTTATTTTAATCTTTTTCGAAGGAAAGAAGAAAGGAGGAAGCAAGAAGGTGTGGTATCGGAATCATAGACTGTAGAAAATAATCTAACTTAGAACTAAAATGAATAATAATTCCCTATACAGGACATCTATTGAGGAAGATAACCTGTAAAATATTATGCATATTACATTCAATTTATGTATAGGTTTTATTAACTAAATTCTAGCTATTATAATAGCTATGAATATTACAATAGTTACGAATGCCACATTTCTCAGAGTATCATCACCAAGCAGACCTACAATAATTAGACTGCAGTGCACCGACTCACTTATCTGCAGATAAATACAGTTTTCATCCACTTAAAACATACAAGTCTGACAACATCTGGATATCTGTAAGCAACTAAAGCTGAGGCATTTGTAGAGCCAAACTAATTCACTGATGCAATTTTTTAAAATATTTATCCAGAGGTTGTATCTCTATACACACACAGTCACATGTCTCACTAATTTAAGAAGTGATTTGACCTCTCCGGGCCCTGGCTGTCGTCCCCAGGACCCGGCACACTTGTCACTCTGTGTATGATTCTCTGAGTCAAACTTCCAATGGGTAACAGCCAGAAGATTTAAATACTGCTTTTCGCTATTGAAAGGTGGTTAGAGAATAGAGATATACACTTATTTCGTTATTGTTTAAGCCTCCAGGAGTATAAGGCATGGTATTTCTATGCTCTATGCCTGTGTAGGTGTACCAAATAAACACAAGGTGAGGGAAATTAACTAATGGGCATTAAAATCACACCATAATTTTACCTATTTACTTAAAACTTATTATATTTATTTAACAATACCAACGTATATTTTGTTGGGAACAGAGATCTAGAAGAATGAAACTTCCTCCAGGGCCAATCTGACAATGATTTAGCTATAAAATCTCTTTAATTCTCAATCCGTGCTTCTGAAGTGGAGATAAATGGCTGCATGAAGCACGCATGCTTTCCTATGTCATGGGGGCATTCACTGGCTCCAGGGGCCACATATATGGACAGATATCATTCCATAAGTAGGGAGTATATGGACACAGCTATGCCCAGCACACTACAACTGTTTTTCTACAAGTCTTAGATGAAAGGGCTTAAGGGAAACGAGAAAGACACAGCCAGAAATCCTTAAGGACTTCTGGCTGTGGCTTTTTGTTACAGCAGCCCTAGCAGACTCATACAGGTGCACAACAAACACGCAACACATTGTTTTACACTCACTTGCTCGTGTATTTTATATCTCATTCCAAAGCTATGGACTATCGCAGGTGGGCACTGCATAGCAAAGTTTTGGAAAAGAGCAGCCTATGAGACAAGTTTACTCTCTGAGATGAAAGGTTTCTAAATGAATATTTAAGAAACAAGGTCTATTTTAGAGTCTTTATTAACACACTATGAATGTTAGTCAAACAAGACAGCGTTTACACAGCAACATAAAATAAAATTCAAGTGATTTTTTCAATATGACCAAATATCTAAATATGAGACACTGCATAGATCAACTTTACTTAATCAGAATATTCTGTATTCCATTACAGTCTCACTAATTACAGATGAAGAAGTGCCCTTATGGACGTGTTTACAGAGGAAGAAAACTGCAGAATCTAAGCAGTTAAGTTCCTTGTTATCACATAAAACTCACAGATGGGAAAACTGCCACACGTCCAAATGAGCTGCTCTATGTCACTCGGGAACCTACCGATGGCACAATACTGAAATGGCAGTGTGCATATTTGTTCACAATCATGAAGCTATTTTTTTGCCTTAGAGTTCCCATATGGAAACACAAAATATATAAAAGTGATTATGTTGTCCATAAAGTCAGGATACTAGAATAAAATACTTCTTTTACTGACTTTTACTTCAATGTTTTCAGTTTGGAGGGAGAATAACTTTTATAAGATGTTCTATGGCAAAAATTCTCCTCCTGGAATCTTTTCAGAATGAAGCATTGTGAAAGAATGTGCCCACAACAAGCAGCTGTGAGGTTTACACAGTAGAGGGAAATGGATATTTTTGGAAGGAAACACATGGGAACCATCTCCAGGGCTCTTTGAAAGAGTCATTCACATTAAAACAATAAAATATTAATCATAAAAACCTAAGAAGGCCCAAGTGCTGGCAATAAAAATCTCTTTAGTCTGGCCACACTCTGAAAGCAGGGCTGGTCAGGTAACTCAGGAGGACGCCCTGCTCTGTAAGATCCAGGGCAATGTGTGGGGCAAAGCATGCCCTTCGTGACCGATGTGGTCTGTGCAGCTGTGCAGACTGGGACACTCCAAGAACCATGCTCATCATGCCCTGCCTTCTCCATCCCTGTGCATTGAGATGGCAAGCGAAACCTTTCACCTGGTCAAGGTACAGCAAAGATCAGGAGACAGTGATGAGAGTCAAGTGCCCGACACACCACCCTCTCCCCAACAAAGGAGGGCTGGCTTTGAAAATGTAACTCTAATCTCCATCTCATTCCAGACTAAGAATTTTTTTTTAAAGATTATAAGCTGTCTTCTTTCCTGTGTTGTCTGCTGCAAAGACTGTACTCAGACTATAGCCTGACAGTTAAGAAGATAACTGCCCTATTTCGTAGTTGCCCTATGACTCTCTCCTGACCTGGGAAAAGGTCGGTCTGTAGCCTGGTAGATAAGGCCCCTGGGGAACTGACCTCTGAGGCCTGGTGTGTGGAAAACACACTGAATGAAATTCTGCATGACTTTGACAAATTTCTAAAATATGCCGCAGAAAGCAAACCCCAAAACACCCCAAAATATCTTAAGAGCAGAAGGAAGGGAATGGACTTAGAAAAGGTTTTTTTGTGTTCTTACCCCCAAGAGAGATGGGACATAGATGTATATTTATGGAGGAATTGAATTCTGAGTGTATCCATACCTTCTGGTCTTCTTTACAAAGTAAAAGGAAACTAACAAAAAAGAAGTTTAAAATAGTAATAATGACCATTGACCTATACTTCCTAATAGCCAATATTTGTCTGAATACAAGGGGGCCTCTTTCTTTTAATATAAGAAAAATATTTCAACAGAGGTAAACTCTAAAATAATAAATCAACTCCTTTTATTCAAAAGTAGTCTTCTTGAGAATCTCTTTGACATGCTTTTGAATTCTGTATTTGCTCCCAAAGACATTTTGCCACATTCAACTAGTACAAAAAGTTTTGAGGAGAGAAACCTGATAATTAACTTATCGCACAAAAGTTTTGAAATATCAAGATATTTTATGGGTTTTGCCATGGATGGCAGATTAGAAAATTCCTTCCTTCCAGTTTTAAAAGGTGAAGTTTAGAAAATTCCCAAATATGTTCTAGAAATCTTTCCCTCCCAGTTTTTGTTCTCACCTTAGTTTTCTACTAAATATTGACCTCAGGAGGATTTTGACATCTAAGACTCTGAAAACAAAATTCAGAGACTTTTACCCTTGTGGCCAAGGATTAGGTTGATTCCATTGACAGCACTGACTGGTGGAATGAGGTCACATTTTCTCTAACCCAGGAATATCAAAAGTTCTCTTTTCTCTGAAGTCTACACGACAATTTAGTGAAGTAAAGGAGTATAGCATTCATCATAAAGCAGCAAGAAAAGGTGTCTTTTTCCATTTCATAATTCCTAGATTTTTCTAGTTGAAAATAACTACCTAGAAGCCTTGCAAAATGGAAGCTCAATTTAAGAAAGCGGCTAAAATAACTCATCGTAAAAGATTATCCTCATAAAAATTACAGAAATTCCCCACTGAGAGCAAAGGAAGGAAGACATCTGGATGGAGAGAAATGACTTTTCTGATGGCTGGCCTTTCATGGGCACATTATGCTGCAAGACACCCCTGTGTGTACCTTGTGTATGACCTCGTTACAGAACAACCTAGAGATGTACCGACACAGCAGATGTGCTTCTCATATGCAGAAACCCAGGAACTGGCCAGATCTTCCTATGCCTGCAGCCGTCACCACCCCCTGATCCCTGGCATAACCAGTGGCAACCTCCTGTGTCCTGGCCTGGAGGACCCGGGTACCAGGGAAGGGATGCAAATAGTCCCAGCCCTCCCCACGGAGCACCCCTCATCAGAGACTGGACTCCAGGGCATCCTTGCAAGTTCCACCTGACTTGACTCAGTGTGGCTCTATGGGAACTGATTGCAACCCAACCAACATAAAGGCACAAATTCCTCCTAAGGCAGAGCTGGAGAGAATGGGGCTGTCTAGCCAGAGTGGGGCCAGGCCCACTGGCCTGGGCTACATAGTATAAGACACCTGGGAGCCTTCATAGCTAGAGCAGCCGGGGTCCAAATGGGAGGCCAAGCCTACCCAACAGAGCACTTACAGTCTCCATTGCAGGGTTGAAAAGTTTTCTGATGGTTTCTAACAAGTATGGCTCCAGCAAGATAATTTTCACATTGGCATATGAGAACCATCTTCTGGTCTGAAATATACAAAAAACGAAACTTCAGAACAGCCTGTAGGATGCCTGCTATGGAAGTACCTGAAGTGATAACGTGGCTGGTTGTGCCCAATTAGCATTTATTTGGCAGCCCTTCTGTGCTAAGGAGTCATGCCTGAGAAATCCATTTAATTTCACAAAAGCTTTATTAACTAGATTATTATTTTATCCCCATTTTCACAGGTAAGAAATGAAATCCTTACTTGGAGAACCATTCTAAACTCAAAACTCATTCTACCACACCCTAGATATCTAAGAGGGGATGCATTTGGAAATAGGAGCTCCTCTTCTACATTGCTCTGGAGAACTGAACGTGCTTTTGCTTTTTCTCATTCAAAGGCTTCTCTTGCTAAGACTCAGAAGTTCCCAATGAATGAGGTGTGTTCACATAGGTGTGCACACCGAGGCCATCTGCAGCTGAGCACCACAGCACAAGGAAACAAACAGCCCAGAGTGGTGCTCTTTGCTGGCAGATGCAACAGAAAGGTTTTGTTCTATATGTGCCCTCCCAGGAAAAAAAGGAAGGAAATGAACCCCTAAGTCTTTTTTTGTCAAAAAAAAATCTGTGACTTGACACAATACCCAGTGTACAATATAAGACATTGAAATGTAGGCTTTCAAAAAATGTTCTCGATTGCATTTTATAGCCAAGTCATTGCAAAATGTCCATTCTCAGAATAAGACAAAACTGGAAACTTCCTGTTGGAAAATTTCCACATCTTTGACCCTGTCCTCGGAGCGCCAGATTTCCAGGCCACAGCTGGCAGGAGCCATGGAGACACCCCATCTTCCTTCCCTTTTCACAGACTTCCGTCTCTTTCCACCTTCTGCACCTCTAATTTGGACCATTGTAGGTGGTGTCCCCACAACTGCCCGTATCCCAGAAAATATCTCCACCTCACCTCCAGGAAAGGCTTCCTACTAAATAAACCAGGCTGAGCCCATTTCAAGCCTGAAACAAACCAAACCAAACCCAAACAAGACAAAACAGGACCTCTGATGGGTCCTGTGTCCTCGGGGGAAAGCCTGCTGTCCCCGCCTGGTACCTTGCCCCTGCCATATAACACTGTCTTCTCTCATCACATCCCCTACTTTCCTCCTGGTCACATGATGCTTTGTTCTAATTTCTTGTCCTTCACCAAGCACTGTTTCACCCCTTTTTATGAGTCTTTATATGCACTCTTTTCTCTGCTTCAACTGTCCTTCTTACATTGTACCCAGGAAATAATAAAATGCATGGAAGAGTGGTGCAGAGCATGGGATCACTAAGGCCATTCCTGCCAGGATTGGCCTCAGGCTTTCCCCATGTGCTCGTTAGGCTAACTAGGCATCTTTCTGCAGACCATACAGGCAACTGTCTACTTCCCCCTGACCTGAGGTTTCATGGGTCCCTACGGGGCACTAGAGAAGTGCCACAGGTACTGGATCAAACATATAAAGAAAATGCTTTCCTCTTTTGGGATATGGCAGCTTTGATTTTGATGCTGGGTTCTCAGTCTTGTCAGCTGGATGAGACTGGGAAAAATGACAATACTGACCTTCATATTCTCCTCCATAAATTGGGAGTATTAACACATTTTTCAAAGGGCTGTCATGAGGATGGAGGGCTGTAGACACAGCACTGTCTGCCATAAAGCAACTGCTCCATAACTGAGTAACCAAGAAATCAGGCTCTGGGGGCCCTGACACTTAGTGGTTCTGTGAACTTTGTAAGTTACACTCTGTTAGCTTGTTTCCCCATGGATTAAATAATGCGTGAGATAGTTGTACTTGCCTTGGAATTATGCACATTAGATACATCACACTTAGAAGATACATCAGTATACGCTACCAGATGTACAGTACTTATCAGTATAAGCATTCCTCCATGGGTTAACTCAATCCATCTGTACTCAGTAATGCTAACTTATAGGAGCACCAGTTGCTGTTGTCATCGTCATTATTACCATCACCATCACCATCATCACCACCATAACCATTACCATCACCATCACCATCATTACCACCATCATGATCAACCCCATCACCACCATCATTACCACCACCATCACCACCACCACCATCACCACCATCACCATCACCACCATCACCATCACCATCACCATCATCACCATCACCACCACTGCCATCACCATCACCATCACCATCATCACCACCATCACCACCATCATCATCTTCATTGTCCTTACATGTTCACCCTGGTTCCTTCTTTGCACCCTTCTGCCTTGTAATATCCATTCCTCACCTCATCATGATACTTTGGTCCTACACTTTGGTGACATGCTCATAGTCTCCTTAGCATCCAACCTCTCCACTCAGGCATGAGGACAGCATGAAGCTTTGCCATTCTGCAGCACAATTCATGGCATCTTTCCTCCTATCAGGAGAGCTGGTTGGGCTTGTTGTGTCTCGCTCACTCTTCTCTAGTCTTATGAGATGTTCTGAAAATTAAAAGGAGAGAATCTATCCTGTGGTCAATAACTTGAGACACAGCATATTATATCTTTCCCTCTTGAGATATAGTAAATCATTTTAGCATATTAAGGGAATGGAGAAAATACATTAAAGAAGTATGTTTGCTAATTAATGTGTTTAACTAAAATAAATATGTTAATCTCTATAATTAACTATTTCCTAAATCAAGACTATGGGAAGTTTCCCTGTGATTGTGTGTTTGTGTGTGTGTGTGTGCATGTGTGTGTGTGTGTGTGTGTGTGTAATATGCAATAGGAAAGGCCAGGCCACATGTCTTCTCTCTTCCATGTGTTCACATGTATGTGTATGTGTGATGTGCTACATGCATTCTCCTTTCTGAGTGTGTGCATGTATGTGTGTGTGTACTAAGCCACACAAAGCTGTGTCACATGTCTCTTTTGTGCACATATGTGTGTATTAAACAGTGAATTGGAAGAGTGTACTACCTGCCTTCTCCTCTCAACACATGCATGGAGTGTATGTATGTGTGCTGTGGTACATGCTTTTCCTTTCTATGTGTGTACACATCCATGTGTTCATGTGTGAGTGTGCATGTGTGTACTGAGTAATGAGAAGCATGAACCAAATGTTTTCTCCGGTGCAATGTTCCTTCTACCTCCCCTCCTTTCCAAGTTTCAAGTCACTTTCCTCTCCCCTATGATCTACTGTACCAACATTTCTGTTTTGTCTCTTTCCATATTTTTCTTCTACCCTGGAAGACAAAGAGAAGCAGCATGGCAGCAGGGGAGTGCATTGTGTACCTCTTGTTTCCACTGGCTCTGTTTCCACTCTGTGGGGCTGTTCAGGTGTTGTACCCAAAACCAGGCATAACTTGCCTGCTTTTAAAACCTCTTAACGTCTTCTCCCTTTAAAAAGTCATGAAAACACCTATTCCTTAGAAAATGCACACACTCACACTCATGTTCATGTCCTTAGACCCTTGGATGTCAGATTCAGGAACCACAGGTTAAGACTGATGCTTCACCTGGCTTAAGGAGAGCAACCACCATATTAATCCCCATATCCTCGATGCCCGCACAGGGCCTGGCAGAGAGTAGGTGCTGACAGAATAAATGTAATTAATCAGGATGGTTCAGCAGGGGTCTATTTCTCCTCAAGACCACAAGGTATGCTTCTTGGTCAGCAATGGGTTCAGCTACAAAGGGCAAATTTGTCCTGAGTGCCTTGATACTTCCAAGTATATGTTCTCTTAGCCCCTTTCAAAAATATTACTCTTAGAAATTCATCCTGCTTTTCTATTTAAATTAACTCTCCACCATCTAGGGTCAGCATGTACAATTGTGCAATCTGGGCACTGTTATTACACAAGGAGGTCAGTGAGGGCTGAAATCCAAGCTTGCATATGGGAGAAAGAGGGTTTGCCCTGAAGAAGCACCATTTGCCTGCAGTCATGTGCTTGCCAGAGGGCGTGCTTTTTATAATTTCCTCAAAGAAACAATGTGGGCTAGCTATGAGCCTCCCATAGACTACATGACGTACTTTTCTCCAAATTTTAGGTCAAGAGTTGAAGAAGATGAACAATATGACACCTTTTCATTATGACTTACCATGTAAATCACAATAGGGAACATTCTGGAAAGAACATAAGCAACAGGCATTAGATTAGACCAGACCATCAGGGCCTCAGAAAATTCCTTCCTATGCTGACCACAGAAGGCTTGAAATGTGGATGTGTTTAAAACAGAGAGCCTGAGAGGAATAAGGAAAAGAAGAGGAGTAGAGGGTGAGGCACAGTGCACACACAGCCCCAGCAGGCGGCCATGGATGAGGTTTCCTGGAAGGATGTGCCCATGGCTGTCGGAACTTCTGGACCTCTTCCCCACCAGGAGCCCACAATATCTGCTAGCAACTCTTTTATGTCTCTAGGTGAAGAGTCCTTCTGTCTCTACTTCTTCCCTGGTTTGGAGGCCTTTCTCCCAGCTGCAGATTCTCCATGGCCCTTGGTGTAAAGGGACCGCCACATGGCGGGTATGACAGAGGAGTAATGTAGATCCACTGGGTTTCTCGTGCAAAGAACTTGCTGAGTGTTGTCTCACCCTCTGCTCACGAGAGCCCCCTCTTGGGCAAGACCCACAGGAAGGAGACCTTTGTTAACTGTGCCTTAACATCTATGCTGCTCTCCCTGTGCACCAGTCCTTGAATGGGCACGCTCCTCATTTGTCACCACAGCCTGGGAAGCTACTGAACATCTTTCTACCTGAGTTTTCTCTCCTACAAAACAAAAAAAAGTACCCTTGTGCTGCAGGAGTGTCACTCTGATGAGAAATACTGCATGAATGTCCTCAGCAGGCCACCCAGGGGGGCACTGAGCCTTGACAGCTTTGGGTCCCCTTGGCCATGAGACCTGTCCCCTGTAAAGCAAAAACACACCATGAGGACATTGGGTCACATTCAAACAACAGCAGGAAGAAGTTGTTCAACATCAGAAGAGCCAGGCAAAAAGAAGCTTTAATATTTTATCCTTGTGGCCAAATCCTACTTGCTAGTTTAGGTTTTGAAACGTAGAACTAATTATCATCTAGTAGGTTAAAATGATCTCAGCCTGAGTGCGTTTCCTGCTGTTAGTCCACTCGGAATGTTCTGGGCTGCATGTCAAACACATTCCCATTGTGCTACTGCCAGAGGGGAAAAATGCCCATTGTCTAGGATATTGCTATTTTTATTCAAATTTCAGTCCAACTTTTAGAACATCTTGATGGTCATAACCATGAAATGGTAGGTAAAGTACTCTTGAAAATAAATATATTGCTTTTATTTAAAATAATAATACATGCAAATTTGTAACAGCAAATACTGAAGAAAAACTATGAAAGGGAAAACCCATCCCACATAGGCCTTTCTTTAAACACAATCACTTTTAAAATTTTGATGATTTTTAAAAATCCAGCCATGTAGACAACAGATAGACATACAGATTGGATATACATGTGTAGTATATGCACATATGAGTATGTATGTATATATATGTATACGTAAGTTGGAGATAATGCATATATATGATTGTCAGTGTGATGTGTTTGCATATTCACATAAATATAAGTGATATAAGGACTTCCGGGAAGATGGCAGCATGAGCAGGGCGGCAGAAATCTCCTCCCTACACTATATTTAACTACGAAAACACAGCAAATACATCTATTCCTAAAAGAGAGACCAGAATACACAGGAAAGCGCACAGCGTGCAGCTACACCCGAGAGGACTCAGCACCCCAAGAGGCGGGTAAGATACGGAGCCACGACCTGGCGGGACCCGAGCACTCCCCCACCCCAGCGCACTGGCGGGAGGAGAGGATTCAGAGCCGGGAAGGAGTGGAAGTAAACCCCGCGAAGTAGCCAGGCCTGGTGATCTGCGCAGGGAGCGCTGACCCACATCCCGCAGTGCAGCGGGGATTGGAGAGACAGAGGGGCAGGATCTGAGCAGGGAACGCACGAGGGTGCTTGTAGCCGGCTCCCGGGAAGGAAAAAAAAAAAGCACGCACTTTCTTCAGTGGTCTTAAAGAGACAGGAGCCCAGCGGAGGATCCGGATCGCCCCAGCACACACAGCCCAGCAGGCTGGGAGTCCTGGGGAGTTTCAGATGCCTTAGCTGGCGACTGGGGAAGCGTAGCCGTACTTAACACTTCTCACTGAGATCAACAGCCTCCTATTCATTCCCACCCCTGCCAGAGAGATAAAGGGCCCGGCGGAGCAGCGCGGACATGGCTGCGGAATAGTGGGGCAACAGCGCCACCTACAGCATTCCCACAGAATCTACTCCCGGTGGGCATTTTTTTTTGGTTGTGTTTTTTTGTTTTTTGGTTTGTTTTTTGGTTTTTCTTTTCTTTCTTTTGTTTCTTTCTTTCTTTCTTTTTTCTTTTTTTCTTTTTTTTCTCTTTTTTTTTCTTTAAGTCTTAAAGAGCCCAGCTGACATACGTGGCAACTACCAGTGACCAATTCTATAGCCATGAGACAGAGGAATCAACCAGACAACCCCAGAGAGGGAGCCTGAAGGGATGGAAATGCACAGCCTCCCTGAAAAAGAATTCAGAATAAAAGTCATAACCATACTGATGGACATACAGAGAAATGTGCAAGAGCTGAGGGAGGAAGTGAGGGAAGTGAGGAAAGAAAAGGCAGAAATCAGAGAAGCGATCGACAGGCTTAACAGCAGAATGGATGAGATGCAAGAGACTGTTAATGGAATAGAAATCAGAGAACAGGAAAACAGAGAAGCTGAGGCAGAGAGAGATAAAAGGATTTCTAGGAATGAAAGAATATTAAGAGAACTGTGTGACCAATCCAAACGGAACAATATTCGCATTATAGGAGTACCAGAGGAAGAAGAGAGAGAAAAAGGGATAGAAAGTGTCTTTGAAGAAATAAATGCTGAAAACTTTCCCTCGCTGGGCAGGGAAATAGTCTCGCAGTCCACCGAAGCCCACAGATCTCCCAACACAAGGCACCCAAGGAAGACAACACCAAGACACATACTAATTAAGATGGCAAAGATCAAAGATAAAGACAGGGTATTAAAGGCAGCTAGAGAGAGAAAAAAGATCACCTACAAAGGAAAACCCATCAGACTATCATCAGACTTCTCAACAGAAACCTTACAGGCCAGAAGAGAATGGCATGACATATTTAACGTTATGAAACAGAAGGGCCTCGAATCAAGAATATTGTATCCAGCACGATTATCATTTAAATATGATGGAGGGATTAAACAATTTCCAGACAAAGGAAAGTTGAGAGAGTTTGCCTCTCATAAACCACCACTACAGGATATCTCAAATGGACTGCTCTAGATGGAAGCACTCCTAAGGCTAAAAAGCTGTCACCAGGGAAAATAAAATCATAGCAAAGAAAGCAGACCATCCAAATACTAACTAAAGGCAAAGAATAAAACACCTAGTATATAAAGAATGGAGGAGGAGGAATAAGAAGGGAGAGAAATAAAGAAACATCAGAGAGTGTTTACAATTACTTAACAAGAAAGTTAAGTTAGATTGTTAGATAGTAAAGAAGCAACCCTTGAACCCTTGGTAACCATGAATCTAAAGCCAGCAATGGCAATAAGTACATATCTATCAATAATCACCCTAAATGTAAATGGACTGAATGCACCAATCAAAAGACACAGAGTAAGAGAATGGATAAAAAAGCAAGACCCGTCTACATGCTGCTTGCAAGAGACTCACCACAAATCCAAAGATATACACAGACTAAAAGTGAAGGGATGGAAAAAGATATTTCACGCAAACAACAAGGAGAAAAAAACAGGTGTTGCAGTACTTGTATCAGACAAAATAGACTTCAAAAATGAAGAAGAAAGGACATTACATAATGATAAAGGGGTCAGTCCAACAAGAAGATATAACCATTATAAATATATATGCACCCAACACAGGAGCACCAGCATATGTGAAACAAATACTAACAGAATTAAAGGAGGAAATAAACAGCAATGCATTCATTTTAGGAGACTTCAACACACCACTCACTCCAAAGGACAGATCAACCAGACAGAAAATAAGTAAAGACACAGAGGCACTGAACAACACACTAGAACAGAAGGACCTAACAGACATCTACAGAACTCTACACCCAAAAGCAACAGGATACACATTCTTCTCAAGTGCACATGGAACATTTTCCAGAATAGACCACATACTAGGCCACAAAAAGAACCTCAGTAATTTCAAAAATATTGAAATCCTACCAACCAACTTCTCAGATCACGAAGGTATAAAACTAGAAATAAATTTTAGAAAGAAATCAAAAAGGCTCACAAATACATGGAGACTTAACAACACTCTCCTAATTAATCAATGGGTTAATGACCAAATCAAAACAGAAATCAAAGAATATATGGAGACTAATGACAACAACAACACAAAGCCACAAGTTCTGTGGGACGCAGCAAAGGCAGTTCTAAGAGGAAAGTATATTGCAATCCAGGCCTATTTAAAGAAGGAAGAACATTCCCAAATGAATAGTCTAAAGACACAATTACTGAAATTGGAAAAAGAAGAACAAATGAGGCCCAAAGTCACCAGAAGGAGGGACATAATAAAGATTAGAGAAGAAATAAATAAAATTGAGAAGAATAAAACAATAGAAAAAAATCAATAAAACCAAGAGCTGGTTCTTTGAAAAAATTAACAAATTAGATAAACCCCTAGCCAGACTCTTTAAGAGAAAAGAGAGTCTACACACATAAACAGAATCAGAAACGAGAAAGGAAAAATCACGACAGACCCCACAGAAATACAAAGAATTATGAGAATCTATATGCTAACAAGCTGGAAAACATAGAAGAAATGGACAACTTCTTAGAAAAATACAACCTTCCATGACTGACCAAGCAAGAAACAGAAAAACTAAACAGACCAATCACCAGCAACGAAATTGAATTGGTAATCAAAAATCTACCCAAGAGCAAAACCCCCGGACCAGATGGATTCACCTCTGAATTCTACCAGACATATAGAGAAGAAGTAACACCAATTCTCCTTAATGTTTTCCAAAAAATAGAAGAGGAGGGAATACTTCCAAACTCATTCTATGAAGCCAGCATCACTCTAATACCAAAACCGGGCAAAGACCTCACGAAAAAAGAAAATTACAGACAAATATCCCTGATGAACGTAGATGCAAAAATACTCAACAAAATATTAGCAAACCGAATTCAAAAATACATCAAGAGGATCATACACCATGATCAAGTGGGATTCATCCCAGGGATGCAAGGATGGTACAACATTCGAAAATCCATCAACATCATCCACCACATCAACAAAAAGAAGAACAAAAACCACATGATCATCTCCATAGATGCTGAAAAAGCATTTGACAAAATTCAGCATCCATTCCTGATTAAAACTCTCAACAAAATGGGTATAGACGGCAAGTACCTCAACATCATAAAGGCTATATATGACAAACCCACAGCTAACATCATACTTAACGGCGAGACGCTGAAAGCTTTTCATCTAAGATCGGGAACAAGACAAGGATGCCCACTCTCTCCACTGTTATTCAACATAGTACTGGAGGTCCTAGCACAGCAATCAGACAAAACAAAGACATACAAGGCATCCAGATTGGTAAAGAAGAAGTCAAATTGTCACTATTTGCAGATGACATGATACTGTACATAAAAAACCCTAAAGACTCCATTCCAAAACTACTAGAACTAATATCTGAATTCAGCAAAGTGGCAGGATACAAAATTAACACACAGAAATCTGTTGCTTTCCTATACACTAATGATGAACTAACAGAAAGATAAATCAGAAAAACAATTCCATTCACAATTGCATCAAAAAGAATAAAATACCTAGGAATAAACCTAACGAAGGAAGTGAAAGACCTGTACTCTGAAAACTACAAGACACTCCTAAGAGAAATTAAAGAGGACACTAACAAATGGAAATGCATCCCATGCTCTTGGCTAGGAAGAATAAATATTGTCAAAATGGCTATACAACCTAAAGCAATCTACAGATTCGATGCAATCCCTATCAAACTACCAACAGCTTTCTTCAATGAACTGGAACAAATAATTCTAAAAATTCATATGGAACCACAAAAGACCCCGAATAGCCAAAGCAATCCTGAGAAGGAGGAATAAAACAGGGGGAATTACACTCCCTGACTTCAAGCTCTACTACAAAGCCACAGTAATCAAGACAATTTGGTATTGGCACAAAAACAGACCCACAGACCAGTGGAACAGAATAGAAAATCCAAACATTAACCCAAACATATACAGTCAATTAATATTTGATAAAGGAGCCTTGGATATACAATGGGGAGATGACAGCCTCTTCAGCAGCTGGTGTTGGAAAAACTGGACAGCTACATGTAAGAGAATGAAACTGGACTACGGTCTAGCCCCATACACAAAGGTAAACTCAAGGTGGATCAAGACCTCAATGTAAGTCATGAAACCATAAAACTCTTGGAAAAAAACATAGGCAAAAATCTCTTGGACATAAACATGAGCAACTTCTTCATGAACATACCTCCCCGGGCAAGGGAAACAAAAGCAAAAATGAACAAGTGGGACTATATCAAGCTGAAAAGCTTCTGTACAGCAAAGGACACCATCAGTAGAACAAAAAGACATCCTACAGTATGGGAGAATATATTCATAAAAAACGTATCTGATAAAGGGTTGACATCCAAAATATATAAAGAACTCATGCTCCTTAACAAACAGAAAGCAAATAATCCAATTAAGAAATGGGCAGAGGACATGAATAGACACTTCTCCAAAGAAGAAATTCAGATGGCCAACAGGCACATGAAAAGATGCTCCACATCGCTAATCATCAGAGAAATGCAGATTAAAACCACAATGAGATATCACCTCACACCAGTGAGGATGGCCAACATCCAAAACACAAACAACAACAAATGTTGGCGAGGATGTGGAGAAAAGGGAACCCTCCTACACTGCTGGTGGGACTGCAAATTAGTTCAACCATTGTGGAAAGCGGTATGGAGGTTCCTCAAAAAACTCAAAATAGAAATACCATTTGACCCAGGAATTCCACTCCTAGGAATTTACCCTAAGAATGCAGCAGCCCAATTTGAAAAAGACAGATGCACCCCTATGTTTATTGCAGCACTATTTACAATAGCCAAGAAATGGAAGCAACCCAAGTGTCCATCAGTAGATGAATGGATAAAGAAGATGTGGTACATACACACAATGGAATATTATTCAGCCATAAGAAGAAAACAAATCCTACCATTTGCAACAACATGGATGGAGCTAGAGGGTATTATGCTCAGTGAAATAAGCCAAGCCAAAAAACACAAGTATCAAATGATTTCACTCATATGTGGAGTATAAGAACAAAGAAAAAATAATGAAGGAACAAAACAGCAGCAGACTTACAGAACCCAAGAATGGACTAATAGTTACCAAAGGGAAAGGAACTGGGGAAAATGGGTGGGAAGGGAGGGATAAGAGGGAAAAAGGGGCATTACAATTAGCAGACGTAATGTTGGGGGAGGCACGGGGAGGGCTGTACAACTCAGAGAAGACAAGTAGTGATTCTATATCATCTCACTACGCTGATGGACAGTGACTGTAATGGGGTTGGTGGGGGGGACCTGATGAAGGGGTAGTTTAATAACCATAATATTGCACATGTAATTGTAGATTAATGATAATAAAATAAATTATATTAAAAAAAAAGAAAGAAAAGAAAACACAGAAAATAACACGGGTTGGCAAGGATGTAGAGAAATTGGAGCCCTGGTTCATTGCTGGTGGGAGTGTAAAGTGGTGCTACTACGGAAAACAGCATGATGATTCCTCAAAAAAATTAAACATAGAATTATCATATGATCCAGTAATTCCACTTCTGAGTATATATCCAAAAGAATTGAAAGCAAGGTCGTGAAGGTTATTTGTCCACTTGATGTTCATAGAAGCAGTATTCATAATAGCCCAAAGGTGGAAACAACCCAAATGTCCATGGTTGGAGGAATAGATAAACAAATGTGGTATATACATAAAATGGAATACTATTCAGCCTTAAAAAGGAACAAAATTCTGACACACGCTACAGCAAGGATGAACTTTGAGGACATTTCACAAAAAAGCAAATACTGTATCATTCTACTTATAGGTTGTACCTAGAGTGGTGAAAATCACAGAGACAGAAAGTAGAATGGTGGCTTCCAAGGGCTGGGAGGAAGGAGAAAGGAGGAATGGGAATTATTTCATGGAGACAGAGTCTCAGTTTTGCAAGATGGGAAGAGTTCTGGAGCTGGAGGGTAGTGATGGTGAAATGTGAATGTCCTTAACACTGTTGAACTGTATACTTTAATATGGTCAAGGTAATCAATTTTATGTTAGGAGTATTTAACCAAATTAAAAGAATTTAAAAACCAAAAAAAAAAAATATATATATATATATATATATATATAAGTGATATAAATGGATATCTGGAGATAAATATACATACACTGAATATACTACTGTGAAACTGAATTAAGCCTAATAGTCAAGCAAAAGTATTTTTTTGTATCTTATAGTGGTTTTCATGGTCATTTTAATAACTGCAAGAACAAATATTTCATAGGCTGGCAAATCACAATTCTAATGACATTTTTCTGATTGGGATTTGAGGTTTTTTCCCAGTCAAGTTTGTAGAAAAATCGTAGGAATAGCATCTTCTACACAAAGGCTTATTCATTGTTTCTCTCTTTAGGACATATTTATGGAACACGAATTGCCAGATGAAAGAACACGGACTCTTTAGGGGGTTTGAGAGACACAAGACATTGTAATAAACATCAGTAATGAACAGCATTTCATTGTTTATTTCATTGTTTCTAGTACTATTTGATTAATATTCTCACGGGTACATTTATGCTGTTTGCCTGTATTCTCCCACATGCAACACCACAGTCTGAATGAGACTGTTCTTATATTTAAAATATCAATAATACATTCAGTAGGTTTGAAATGTATCAGAGTAGATTTAAGCAACTGAGAAAGGCTGTTGTCAAGCTATTACATGCAAGCCACCTGTGCACGTTAAGGGGGACACTAAGGTGCCCTGCAGTCACTACTCCTTCACTGGGGGATTCTGGCCCTGAGAGAAGTCACCCCTAAAGGTAAGATATCCACAGACCCATAAATGTCACAGTCTCTGCAAGTGAGGAGGATTAGCTGGGATTCAAATGGAGGGTTTTCAAAGACTGAGGAGTGTGACAAGAAAGGCAGTCACCTGCAGGAAAGTCCGGTTGGGCAGTGCCCAGCAGGCACAGAGGCAGGAGGCAGGCTTGGATGGCGGTGGGTGAAGGTGGGTGGCCGAGGGACCAGCACGACCAGGTGGAAGGGAGGGACTGTGTGGTGTGCACCACATGGAACTTTGGAAGGAGCATGAGAAGGGCAGAGCGGCTGCCTGAGTGGCTGAGGGACCATGATGGCAAAGATGTCAGGCAGCAGTGGAAGGACAGTGGCCACAGGATGTGCTCTTACTGAAAGTGCTGTGGCCAGAGCTACATCCCCAATCCCGAATGTGGACAGAAGCACAGAAGCACCCAGAGAACTTGGCAGGTGATTGCAGCCTGGGCAGGGAGACCGCAGTTCCAATCCTCAAAATGGGACCACCCCCCAATGCGGGGGGACATGGGTTCCCCATGAAAGAGAGGAAATTGTCTTCCAAGCCGGACCTGGTCAGCAGTGGCAGTGGACCTGAGGGGCAGCACCAAGACAAAGAAGAATCCTGAAAACCATCTGGGAAGACGAGAATGGATAGTCCCTTGTGGAAGCAGCCCAGTGACAATTTCTAGCCCATCCTTGGGGCACCAAAATAAAGAAAATTTCACTAAAATAAATAATAAATATGGGCAAAGAAAAGAGGCCAGTAGCTGACAATGGAAATGATCTGTGGCTGCTTCTGCTCCAGAAAGCCCTGTATTTCTGCTGCACGACATCAGTTATACTCAACTGCCTAGAACAGCTGCCAAGCCTGCGCCCAGTGCGCTCCCAGAGAGCAGGGTGGTCCTGGTGAGCAGCAGGCTTCTGGAGATTATCAAATTCATGACCCTCCTGCCGCAGGATTTGTTGAAGAGCCCCTGGGAGGCAGACATGGGGGATGGACGGGTCGCTGCAACCCATCCCCAAGGGGTGGGCCGGTACTCAGCATAAGGCCAGAAGCCTGGCAAGGCCATCAGGGTGTGGATGCTGGGGCAAGGGTGGTGGGGTTGGGGGAGCTATAGTGAAATCAACTGGCAAGGAAGAGAGGATTCACTTATGCCCAGAACTGGGAGTGTCTGCTGCCTATCAAACCCTGGCATGTGCTCCATGCCAGGTGCTTGTGTGCACCTGGCCCAAGGCGCCCTGTGCTGGCACTACTGGGCACCAGGCTTCTCTCTGCACTTGTGCACTGATGTGCCTGTGGACCTTTGTCAACAGAATGAGCTGGCGGTCAGTCTTGGGGCCCCTCCCTCTGATGCACAGGGTGGGAGGAGGAGGGGGTCTTGTGTGCTGGGCACTTGTAGACTTTGCATGAGAAGGGAGATGCACGTCCTGGAAGGCCTCAGGATATGGCCTTTAGCATATTGAAGAAGAAAGAGCTAAAGAAATAGACTCTTTTATGAGTAGTATAGGAAAGCTGAGAATATCCTGGAGGTAGAAAATTCTACAGTGCTCCAAATAAAACAATGATCTGTGCAGTGGGCACCACCCAGATACACCGTCCCTCTGATATTACACATGCACGTATATACACAGAAAACCACGTATACACAAACCTGTGTGTAGAAACGTTTACGTAAACATGCATGCATGCATGTGCACAAAGATACATGCATTCATTCATATATACAGATATGCACACTAAACACACACCTGCAATACGTACAAACACATACACATGCACAAACTCACATACATATGCATATATGGCTTATTCTATAGTTTGCCTACAGTTCTTTTCAACTAATTCTTTCTGTGTTTAAAAACTCTAAGGTCACAAACATAAAAATAATAATGAACATGTATAGGCATTACTGAGGAAAGGAACCTGACCTAGGTGACCGGGGGGAGTCAGGTGATCCCTCAGGAAGCCCATGAGTGAATCCCTCACAAGCTTCTGTGCTTCTCCAGGGTCAGGACGATTGATCCCCTCAGAAATAAGCTGGGGACAATCGTGCTGACATGTCTGTGCTTTCAACAGCTCTTGGCCCCATGTCTGTCAGGCTCCAACACAGTGTGGCTGTGACTCGGGGTGGGGGCACCTGCTGCACAGGGTGGCACCTGGCCAGCTCAGGTTGTGACCTCAGGCCCCGGCCCCCTTCTGAGCCATGTTCTTGTGTAGCCAGCCTCCACCTACGAGCAGGAACAGGGTCCCTTACTTGACTGGAGTGCTTGAAAACAAAAGAGATAATAGCAGAATTACCCTGTAAAGTGCGGTGATTTGGGGCAATTATTCAATTATGCATATCTGATATGGCAACATGTTGTGGACACTTATGTATCAAGTATCCTACACCATAAGATAAATATCCTGTTTGTTTTTATACATAATCACAGAAAGAAAGCCTCTGGAATAAAATATGACCATACTAAAGAACTATCTAGAACAGAACACAGGATAGGGAGGAGCCCGCTTTATCATCAAATCCCCATTTCCCTGGGAGATTATACATGTGGCGTGGTGCCACACATATAATTAGTGACAGGGCCCGCGGCCCAGGGCTTCAGCCCTTTGACATGGAGGCAAGTGCTCCCCTGAACAGACTCCGCGGCTTGCTGCTTCCCAGAGCCCCGCAGAGCCCGGAAGAGGCAAATACTGAAGGTCATGGAGCAGCACCGAGAAAGCAAACATGGCAAGGTCCCCGGGTGACTGCACTCCACACCAGGCCCCGGGCAGCAATGTGCAGCCCCTGGGGCTCTCAGAAGTTCACTGCTGGAGTCCAGAGGGCCAGGGAGCGGGGTGCATAACAGCTTTTCAGCTCTGGTGCTTCCCCTCCGAATCCTGTGAGAACTAACCCAAAGCATGTACTCAAGCAGAGCCTCATGCCACCTAGGTGGGTGCGGTGAGGCGGCACCAACCAGGGCTTCAGTTTCCCAGCTGCACAGAACCAGGGACTGGAGACACACTGCCCCCAACAGGCTGGGGGCCATGAACAGTGGAGAGTCCGAACAGGAGCAGCTCCAGGGCTGGGCTGTCCTGACCCCACTCCCAAGTTTGCATCCTGGATCCCACCTGCCGAGCCTGACGCCTTACCTTCAAAATGGGAACGATGACCACAGCACTCTTGAGGAGTAGATGGCACCGCATGGAGCAAGTGCCAGCCCCACCTGGCCTCTTCAGTGCCCCATATTGCCCACCCCGGGAAGGGCCAGCTGTCAGGAACACCAGGGCAGTCCTAAATCCAGGGACCTGAGGGAGCCCTAAATATGGAGACAGGTGCCAGCCCAGATTCAGGATTCAGAGGCAAGGGTCAGACACAGGAAGACGTGGAAGCAGAGAGAGAATTCTGAATGCATGGGGGACAGGAAGGGTCTGGACACAGTATGATGTGAATTTGCCGTGTTCTGGGATCAGGGTCCCCCTTAAAGTTTCTGAGGCAGGAAGGGAAATGCTCCTGACCCCCGACCCATCCTCAATGGTACTTGGTCACTGAATTGAGTTTCATAACAAAAAGGCTAGTTGAGGTGCCCCAAATCAGGAGGAAAACTCTGCACAGAACTCATAGCAGGATGCTTGCTGCTTGCTACAGAGCAAACTTTCATCTGATTTGGGGTAGGGAGGGCAAGTGTAGCAGCTGAGGGGTCAGCAGACATAAAATGCTTTGCTGATAAAAGCAGCTCCAGTGGCAAGCAGCTGGCCCTGGGGCAGGGGGCTCCTTCCAGGGTGGCATCTGAGTGTCCACGGCAGAGGCTCTCATGCTTGGCTGACAGACAGAGGGGAAGGTAAGTGGCAAAGGTGTGGGGGGAGAAGGTCTGGACATCTAGGCAAGAATGGCATAATAACAAGGGACAGCACCACCCCTCAGAAAGCAGGGAATAGATCTGATCCACTTTAACGTACAGTCCAACAGGTAAGATACCAGGTCCAGATGTGGAAGCAAAAGTGTGGGAGAAAACAATTGCAAACACATGGGTCTAATAGGCATCCGTCCAGGATGCCAGCCTGCAGAGGGGAGCAAGCTCACAGACCCCCCCATGCCCTGTCCAGCTGGCAAAGGAGGCACATGCATGTCGGTATGGCTGTGTGCTCAAATGTTAATGGGGTTTAGATGTCAATGGACTGCACGTTTACTGTTTAATTCTTACAATGACAATGGTAGGGGGACAGCTCTCCCACCAGGAACTGAAAGAGGAACCAGCTCAGGAAGGCCATGTGGCTTCCTAGAAGCTCAACAAACCCCAAACCATTTTTGGGGCAAGGAATTCAGCATTCAGAATCCTTTTGAAGCACACAGGACGAACTTAAGGTAAGTGACTGCATGAGAGAGTGGTCACAAGTTGTAGCAGAAGAATAGGTGGTCACATTAAAGGGAGGGACCGTGAGAGAGCAGCGCCCAGCTGGGGTCCACGGGCCAGGCAGGAGGAGCCTGCCAGCTTCTTGTGCACTTGTGGTCGTGACCAAGACTTGACCTGAAGAACACTACTGCCTTTTACAAAATATATGAGAAGAGATTAATCTCTCAAGAAGGCAATTTGCAAAGAAAGGAAAAAGGGTTTCACAATATACTCAGAGACCAAATAAGTTTATATCTGCTGCACCCCTAAAGGATGAAAGTTTCCCCTAGCTCAGCTTGTGTGCATACAAAAAGCTGCAGGGTCTCAGCTGAGCTGAGGCTGATGCAAGCTCGATGCCAAAAGACTGATAGTAGGGTGCTGACACTCATCCCACAGGGAACCCTCAGCCAGGATGGTCAGGCAAATGCTTTATTTGGCTCTCTGGACTGAACTGCAGAAAAGCACATAAAATGCTAATCTGAGGGTCAGAGAACACGAACAGTTCTTGAGAAATCATTAATGGGGTCACTGGACCGCTACTTTGGCAGGATTTGGCTCTAAACCTCAGAGGCAGAAGATAACCTTCCTTTTTACAAATTCCAGAGAAATGAGTCTGCATTCCCCTTGTGCACTGTTACCATGAGAACAGTGCTCTGTTAAAGGAAGTACTTCCCATGAGATGCATCAGACTCACCTCCTGCTTCTGTCACCACACTCTGCTCAGGGGTGGGACATGAAGGGCAAGTTTCATTCTGTGTGTAAGAATATGCTGCATACCTGACTAAATCAACACCTTGATTGAATTTTATTTTCCAGGCTAAACCAGCCCAGATATTTAAGGACAACTGTCTGTCAAATGTAATCCTTGTAACAGCTTCTTTCTGTCTTTTTGCAGATTGAAAACCAGCAGGATGAAGGATGGAAGAGCTGGATAAAACTGTTAGGAAACAAGAACTAGTAAAGACAGCGCCATGGCAGCAGCTCAGTCTGGCCGTGGAATGTAGGTGCAAGGTCATGCCCTGCAGCCTGCTGCAGGGAAGGTGGCAATAGTGATAGGGCCACAGGAAGAGAGCCGGGCTGTCTTTGCTACAGAGAACACATGAGCTCTCAGAGGTGAAAGGGCCTCTCCAAGGTCCAACTGACCTTCTTCTGGAGTAGAGGAGCCAAGACACACAGAGCTCTGGACAGGTGACCAACCTCCTGTGACGATGCCCCAGGCTCCTCCTGCCCTGACACCAGGCATCTTCTTAGTCCTCCCATTGGCTTCTTTCCATGACACAACACTCAGGCCTGACCCTGAGCCTCATTTCTTCCTTTGGGCTCATGCGTACCCCCTGTCCTCTGAAACGCCTCACAGCAGAGCCGCACACACCAGCCACGTGGCAGGAATAGGCAGGCGTAGCAGGTGCTGTGGGCACTGGCCCTGTCACGCTCCATCACTGCTGGTCACTGTCATGTAAGACACCAGGTCCAGATGTGGAAGCAAAAGCATGAGAGAAAAGAGACACAAATGCTCAGATCTAATGACAGGCTGGACAGACCAGGGTGGCCGTCTGGGACACCAGCTGAGTCGGGCCTTCACTGACCTCTTCTGTGAAGTGGGATAAGCTGACCTTACCAGTTACATTCTTGAAAAGACAGAAGAGAACCTCTGAGGTGAGCAACTTGACCCCCTCCATTTCCATCATTCCTGTGTCCTCTCAAACAGGAGTGAGCCACTGCCCTTTCCTGGATGGGACACTGGACTCAGCAAACCACACACCCTCCTGCTCTGAACTGGTAATTTGGCCCCCCAGATTTTCAGGGCCTTAAAGTTACCCTGATGGTCCCAGAAGTACTCACATGGGCTCCTGGTCATGGGCAAATGCAATATTGCTTTCAATCATGCAAAGGCTCTGAGAATGAGCACTTACCAGACTGTAAGGCCGGGACCCCAAGGGGCAGGTCCTGAGGTTTACATGACGTGAGTTCAGGAAGTCTGAGTTTGGGGTGGGGCTCCCATCCTGGAGTGCAGTGAGGTGTGGAGGTACAGGGCGGGGCTGCATTCACGCAGTTCGGGATCACTGGGATCAGGGGGCTGTCAGAGACCTTCCAAGGGAGGCAAGCCAAGGCTCACTGGGATCCTCCCGCAGCCGCGCCCCTAGCAGAAGCCCAGGACACGATCTCTAGGGTCCTCAGCCCAGCCTGCTTGTCTACCTTTCAAATCGCAGGTCCAGGAGATTGCATGACACATGACAGGAATAAAGGCACGATACAGCTTCTTAATGTATCTGAGACCAAGCACTCCGTACAAACGCTGCGGTGGACTCAAAAAATATGCGGGTGCTTTAAGTAGTAATGCTTATGTGTGCTCAGTAAGTGCCAGGAACCATCTGCAGTGTTTTAAATATATTAACTCAGGTAACCCTCATGAGAGTTTGACATGCATGTACCACTATTATCACCTTGTTACAGGTGAGGAAATTGAGGTAGATTCAGTAATTGCCCAAAGTTCAGAGTCATACAGTCTAGAATGAAACTCAGGCAACCAAGTCCTTGCTCTTAATTACTTCTTACAGAATATTTGTATTTTAAAATGTGTACTTCCTTTTTGGCAAAAATTTTAAAAAACACAGGTTCCTGCAGAATTCCATCAGCTGTAAAACATTTATAGGACAGCCCAGCTTTGAGTGTACCTTAAATCAATTGTTAAAAATAAATCCTCAGAACATGGAATTCAAGATGGCATGAGAGGTGAGACAGAGAGCTCCTCCCAAAACCACGAACAGTACAAAAATATAGTTAATTAATACAACTAACCTTAAAACAGCAAAAAGAAAGAAGGCTGAACCAGACTGCAAACAGACCTCACAAAACAGGGTAATGTAGGAAAGCCTTAATCCGGCGGGACCCATGCCCTTCCCCCACCCCAGCTCACCAGCAGGAGGAAGAGAAATGGAGCAGGGGAGGGAGTGGAAGCCTGGGACTGCTGAACACCTAGCCCTGGACATCTGCTTTGTGAGCAGAATCCTATACTGTGTGGTGCACTGGAAGCTGGGGAGCTCAGACAGGTGGAGTGCTTGAGGAATTGACATTCCGGCCATTTGTGGAGGAGGGGATCCACATCCGGCACTCTGTGTCAGAGGAAAGGCAGGGAGTCTGAGAGGCTTCCTAGCAGCAAGAGGGCTGCTGAAGGGGCAGGGTTTGGGCAGAGCTTACTGCACGAGAGAAGGGAGAGCTGAACAAGGTTAAGGTTGTCTGGGTGCACTCTGCCCAGCTGGTTGGGAACTTTGAGGAGCTTCAGATGCTCCATCCCCCTGGCTGCCTACTCAGCTCCGAGGCCCCCCATTGTGACACGCAGCCTGCTGCACCTTTCCTTCTCACCTGCCAGCACTGATTTGCAAATTGGCAGTCACTGTGCTGGCGTCAGGCCAGCCAGTGGGAGCCCCTGCCTAAAACAGCTAGAGACTCAAAGCGAGGCATACACCTGTGTGCTTGGCCCACTGGCTCTGACGCTGGAGACAGGCGCCATAGATGGGAATCAGGAAACAGATCTTTCCTCCCCCCAGGCACCAGCTCTGCTCCCCTATGACCCCCAACCTCACTCTAGGGGCTGAGCAGCTCCAGATACTGGAGCTTCTGCACACTAGTGGGCACCACACAGAAATATGAAATGTCAAAAGAACATGGTTCAAACCAAAATCCCACAAAACCCAGAAAGAAGGCCAAATGACACTGAACTCACCAATCTTCCTGAAAAAGAGTTCAAAATAAAAATTTTAAACATGTCTATGGAGGTACAGAAAAATATTCAAGAACTCAGGAACGAATTTAGGATGGAGATTGAATCATTAAGAAATTCCATATCTGAAATGAACCATAAAATGGAGGGATTTAAAAGCAGATTAGATATAGTACAAGAGACGGTAAATGGAATAGAAATTAGAGAAGAGGAACACAAAGAAGCTGAGGCACAGAGAGAAAAAAAGATCTCGAAGAATGAAAGAATATTGAGAGAACTGTGTGACCAATCCAAATGGAAAAATATCTGCATAAAAGGGGTACCAGAAGAAGAAGAGAGATAAAAAGAGATAGAAAGTGTCATTGAGGAGGTAATTGTGAAAACTTCCCAATCTGGGGAAGGAGATAGTCTTTCAGGCCATGGAGGTGCACAGATCTCCCAACACAAGGGACCCAAGGAAGACAACATCAAGACATATAATAATTAAAATGGCAAAGATCAAGGATAAAGACAGACTTTTAAAAGCAGCTAGAGAGAGAAAAAACATCACATACAAAGGAAAAACCATTAGGCTATCATCAGACTTCTCAACAGAAACCTTACAGGCCAGAAAGGAATGGCATGATATATTTAATGCAATGAAGTAGAAGGGCCTTGAACCAAGAATACTCTACCTGACAAGGTTATCATTTAAATTGGAAGGAGGGATTAAGCAATTTTCAGATAAGCAAAAGCTTAGAGAATTTACCTCCCAAAAACCACCTCTACAGTGCATTTTGGAGGGACTCCTATACATGGAAGTATTCCTAAGGCTAAATAGATGTCATCCAAGGGAAGACAAAGAGTACAGAATATGATTCATAACATACAAAGAATGGAGGAGGAAGAAAAGGAGGGAAAAAAAAAAGAACCTTTAGGTTGTGTTTGTAATAGTATACGAAGTAAGTTAAATTAGACTGTAGGTAATAAGAGAACTGCCCTTGAACCTTTGGGAACCATGAATCTAAAGCCTGCAATGGCAATAAGTACATACTTATCAATAATCACCCTAAATGTAAATGGTCTGAATGCACCAATCAAAAGACATAGAGTTACTGAATGGATGAAAAAACAAGACCCATCTATAAACTGCCTACAAGAGACTCACTTCAAACCCAAAGATATACACAGACTGAAAGTGAACGGATGGAAAAAGATATTTCATGCAACGAATAAGGAGAAAAAAGCAGGAGTTGCAGTACTTGTATCAGACAAAATAGACTTCAAAACAAAGAAAGTCACAAGAGACAAAGATGTACATTACATAATGAGAAAAGGGTCAGTCCAACAAGAGGATATAACTATTATAAATATCTATGCACCCAAAACAGGATCACCTACATATGTGAAAAAAATACTAACAGAATTAAAGGGGGAAATAGAATGCAATGCATTCATTTTAGGACACTTCAACACACCACTCACTCCAAAGGACATATCAACCAGACAGAAAATAAGTAAAGGGACAGAGGCACTGAACAATATATTAGAACAGAGGGACCTAACGGACATCTACAGAACACTCCATCCAAAAGCAACAGGATACACATTTTTCTCAAGAGCACATGGAACATTTTCAAGGATAGATCATACATTAGGCCACAAAAAGAACCTCAGTAAATTCAAAAAGATTGAAATTGTATCAACCAGCTTCTCAGATCACAAAGTTATGAAACTAGAAATAAAGTACACAAAGAAAATGAAAAAGCCCACAAACACATGGAGGCTTAATAACATGCTCCTAAATAATCAATGGATCAATGACCAAATAAAAACAGAGATCAATCAATATATGGAGACAAATGACAACAATAATTCAACACCACAAAATCTGTGGGATGCAGCGAAGGCCGTGCTAAGAGGGAAATATATTGCAGTACAGGCCTACCTCAGGAAAGAAGAACAACCCCAAATGAACAGTCTAAACTCACAATTAATGAAACTAGAAAAAGAAGAACAAATGAGGCCCAAAGTCAGTAGAAGGAGGGTCCTAATAAAGATTAAAATGGAAATAAATAAAATTGAGAAAAATAAAACAATTGAAGAAATCAAGGAAAGCAGGGCTTGGTTCTTCAAGAAAATAAACAAAATACATAAACCCCTAGCCAGACTAATCAAGAAAAAAAGAGTCTACACACATAAACAGAATCAGAAATGAGAAAGGAAAAATCACTACAGACACCCCAGAAATACAAAGAATTATGAGAGAATACTATGAAAAATTATATGCTAACAAACTGGATAACCTAGAAGAAATTAACAGCTTCCTAGAAAAATACAACCTTCCAAGGCTGACCCAGGAAGACACAGAAAATCTGAATAGACCAATTACCAGCAAAGAAATTGAATTGGTAATCAAAAAACTACCTAAGAACAAAACGCCTGGACCAGATGGTTTCACTGATGAATTTTACCAAACTTTTAGTGAAGACCTAATAACCATCCTCCTTAAAGTTTTCCAAAAGTAGAAGAGGAGAGAATACTCCCAAACTCATTCTACGAGGCCAACATCACTCTAATACCAAAATGAGGCAAAGACACCACAAAAAAAGAAAATTACAGACCAATATCCCTGGTGAGCATAGATGCAAAAATACTCAACAAAATATTAGCAAATCGAATTCAAAAACACATCAAAAAGATCACCCACCATAATCAAGTGGGATTCATCCCGGGATGCAAGGATGGTTCAACATTCCAAAATCCATCAACATCATCCACTACATCAACAAAAAAGGACAAAAACCACATGATCATCTCCATAGATGCTGAAATTCAAAAAAATTCAACATCCATTCATGATAAAAACGCTCAACAAAATGGGTATAGAGGGCAAGTACCTCAACATAATAAAGGCCATATATGACAAACCCACAACCAACATTATACTTAACAGTGAGAAGCTGAAAGCTTTTCCTTTAAGATCGGGAAAAAGACAAGGATGCCCACTCTTCCCACTTTTGTTCAACATAGTACTGGAGGTCCTAGCCATGGCAATCGGACGACACAAAGAAATAAAAGGCATCCAGATAAGCAAGGAAGAACTCAAACTGTCCCTGTTTGCAGAAGACATGATATTGTACATAAAAAACCCTAAAGAATCCACTCCAAAACTATTAGATCTAATATCTGAATTCAGCAAATTTATGGAATGCAAAATTAATACACAGAAATCTGTTGCATTCCTATACACTAACGATGAACTAGGAGAAAGAGAAATCAGGGAAACAATTTCATTCACAATCGCATCAAAAAGAATAAAATACCTAGGAATAAACCTAACTAAGGACTTGAAAGACCTATACCCTAAAAACTACAAGACACACTTAATAGAAATTAAAGAGGACACTAATAAATGGAAATTCATCCCATGCTCTTGCCTAGGAAGAATTAAGATTGTCAAAATGCCATTCTGCCTAAAGCAATCTACAGATTCAATGCAATCCCTATCAAAATACCTATAGCATTCTTCAATAGACTAGAGAAAATAGTTCTAAAATTCATATGGAACCACAAGAGAGCCCTAATAGCCAAAGCAATCCTGAGAAGGAAGAATAAAGCAGGGGGAATTATGCTCCCTGACTTCAAGCTCTACTACAAAGCTACAGTAATCAAGACAATTTGGTACTGGCACAAGAACAGACCCATTGACCAGTGGAATAGAATAGAGAACCCAGATATAAACCCAAGCATATATGGTCAATTAATATATGATAAAGGAGACACGGATATGCAATGGGGAAATGACAGCCTCTTCAACAGCTGGTGTTGGCAAAACTGGACAGCTACATGTAAGAGAATAAAACTGGATTACAGTCTAACCCCATTCACAAAAGTAAACTCAAAAAAGATCAAAGACCTGAATGTAAGTCATGAAACCATAAAACTCTTAGAAAAAAACATAGGCAAAAATCTCTTGGACATAAACATAAGCAAGTTCTTCATGATCGTATCTCCCTGGGCAAGGGAAACAAAAGCAAAAAGGAACAAATGGAACTATATCAAATTAAAACCTTCTGTACAGCAAAGGATACCATCAGTAGAACAAAAAGACATCCTACAGTATGGGAGAATATATTCATAAATGACATATCTGATAAGGCTTGACATCCAAATTATACAAAGAGCTCATGCACCTCAACAAACAAAAAGCAAATAATCCAATAAAAAATGGGCAGAAGAGCTGAACAGACACTCTCTAAAGAAGAAATTCAGATGGCCAACAGGCACGTGAAAAGATTCTCCACATCACTAGTCATCAGAGAAATGCAAATTAAAACTATAATGAGATATCATCACCTCATACCAGTTAGGATGGCCACCATCCAAAAGACAAACAGCAAATGTTGGCAAGGATGTGGAGAAAGGGGAACCCTCCTACACTGCTGGTGGGAATGTAAATTAGTACAACCATTGTGGAAAGTAGTATGGGGGTTCCTCAAAAAACTCAAAATAGAAATACCATTTGACCCAGGAATTCCAGTTCTAGGAATTTACCCTAAGAATGCAGGATCCCAGTTTGAAAAAGACAGATGCACCCCTATGTTTATCGCAGCACTATTTACAATAGCCAAGAAATGGAAGCAACCTAAGTGTCCATCAGTAGATGAATGGATAAAGAAGGTATGGTATATATACACAATGGAATATTATTCAGCCATAAGAAGAAAACAAATCCTACCATTTGCAACAACATGGATGGAGCTAGAGGGTATTATGCTCAGTGAAATAATCCAGGTGGAGAAAGACAAGTACCAAATTATTTCACTCATTTGTGTAGTATAAAAACAAAGAAAAAACTGAAGAAACAGAACAGCAGCAAACTCACAGATCCCAAGAATGGACTAACAGTTACCAAAGGGAAAGGGACTGAGGAAGATGGGTGGGAAGGGAGGGATAAGGGGGAAAAAGGGTTATTACAATTAGCACACATAATGTAGCTGGGGTGGGGGGCTACCGGGAAGGCAGTATAACACAGTGAAGACAAGTAGTGATTCTATAGCATCTTAGTAGGCTGATGGACAGTGACTGCAATGGAGACTTGATAATAAGGGGAGTCTATTAACCATAATGTTACTCACGTAATTGTATATTAATAATAGCAAAACAAAAATAAATAAATACATCCTCAGAAGGACAAACACATTTTAATTGAAATGTACATTATGCTAGTCGTAGGTTTACAGGAAGTTATAAAAATAATGCAGAGTGACCCTTCATAGCCTTTACCTGGTTTTCCTATAGGTAACTTTTTGCAAAACTCTAGCACAATATTGACGTTGAGGCAATCCACAGTCTTTTCAGAATTTCTGTTTCACTTGCACTCAGGTTGTGTGTGCATATTCAGTTCTACACAATTCTATCAATGTATAGATTCATATGCCTACCACCACAGTCAAGATACAGAGCTATTTTGTCCCCACAAGGATGAGAGAGGCTTTGATAACCACCTCCTTTTCCCTCCTCCCAAACCCTCACCCATGGCAATCACTAATCCGTTGTCCATTTCTAAAAACATATCATTTTAAAAACACTGTATCAAAGGAATCATGCAGAATGTAGCCTGTTGAGATTGGCTTTTTTCACCCATCATGATTCCCTGGAGGCTCATATGAGATGGTGTGTGTTTCGATCCATTCCTCGGTATTGCTGAGCAGTGTTCCATGGCATAGATGTGCCAGTTTCTTAACAGTCCGAGACCATCTAGGTTGTTCCACTTGGGGCTCTTAAGAATGAGGTTACCAAAACATTGTCCACAGGTTTTTGTGTGAACATAAATTTTTCATGTCCTGGAGAAATACTTCAGTGTGCAATTGCTAGATCATGTGATAACTGCATGTTTAGTTTCATAAAAAAGTTCCCAACTGTTTTCCAGTGAGGATATATTCCAGGGTGGATACGCCAAGATACATTACCACAAGCAGTAGTGAGTGATCACATCCCTAGCCAGCATTTGGGTTATCATTGTTTTTTATTTCAACCAGTGTATAGGTGTGTAGGGATAGACTACTGTGGTTTTAATTTGCATTTACTTGATGACTAATAATGTTAAAAGAGGTTTCATTTGCTTTCTGCATATTCTTTCAGTGAAATGTCTCTTCATGTCTTTTGCTCATTTTCTAATTCGATTGTTCGGGTTTTTACATTGAGTTGTGCAAGTTTTTTACATATTCTAGATGCTAACACTTCATTGAACATGTGATTTACAGAAGGTTGCTCCTAGTCTCTAGTTTGCCTGTTCATTCTGTTCATTAGAGTGTCTATGGAGAAAAAGTTTTAAAATTTAATGAGGTCCAGTTTATCCAGTTTTTCTTTTATGGATTGTGCTTTTTGTGTCAAGTCTAAGAACTCTTTGCCCCACCATGAATCCTGAAGATTTGTTTCCTACTTTTATAGAAGCATTATAATTTAATGTTTTACAGTAAAGCCCATTATCCATTTTGAGCTTTTGTTTTGTTTCATTTGTGTAAGGTGTGAGCTTTACATTGAAGCTCATTCTTTTTGCCTGTAAATGTTCAATTGCACCAGAACAATTTGTGGAAAAGCCCTTCCTTCATTGAATAAGTTTTGCCCCTTTGTCAAAAATCAGCCATATTCATGTTGGTGTAATTCTGGATCCTTCATTCTATGTTCTATGATCGATGTGTTTGTCTTTCCACCAATACCTAATTATTGACTACTATTAAATTTTGTGATCCAGGAACATGGTATGTCTTCCTATTTATTTAAACCTTTGAATTCTTTCATTGGAATTTTGTAATTCCACCATACAGATACTACACAATTTTCATCAAATGTATAGCTAAGTATTTCATTTGGAGGGAGTAATCATAAGTACTATTGTGTTTTAAATTTCCATTGACATATGTTCATTGTTAGTAGACAGAGATGTGTTCAGTTTTTGTGTATTAATCTTGTATCCTGCAATCTTAGTGACCTTAATTTATTATCTCTAAGAATTTGTTTGTATATTCCTTGAGATTTTTCTATAGATAATCATGCTATCTGTAAATAGAGGTGTTTTTATTTCTTCCTTTCCTACCTGTATGCCTTTTGTTTCCTTTACTTGCTTTATTGCTGTCTTATTTATTGCTAAAACTTCCAATAGTTTATTAAGAGTTGTGAGAGCAGATATCCTCATATCATTCCAGATCTTAGAGAGAAAGCATGGTTTTCATTAGTAAGAATGCAGTCTGCTATAGATTTTTTTTATAGATGCTCTTTATAAAATTGAAGTAGTTCTCTGAATTCTAACTTATGAATGAGTGTTGGATTTTTTCAAATGCTTTTTTCCTGCATCAGTTGATAAGATCATGTGATTTTTCTTCTTTAGCTTGCTGATATGTGGGATTACATGGCTCAGTTTTTTTTTTATTGTTAACCCTGCCTTGCATAGCTGAAATAAAGCCCCCTTAGGCACAGGACATAATTCCCTTTACACAGTTTGATTCAATTTGCTTATTTATTTCATCAAGCATTTCTGTACCTAAATCTGTGAGAGACATTAGTGTGTAGTTTCCTTGCTCTCTCTCTCTCTCTCTCAACCTTTTGTTTTGTTTTGTTTTTGTTGCTATTTTTGTCTGGTTTTGTCTTAAAAAACAAAAAATGACTTGTTTCCTCCTCACTGATTTCTGGAAAAGACTGTACACAATTGGTTGTCATTCTTTAACAATTAGTAGAGTTCTCAACTGTAAACCTTCTGGGCCTGCAGGTTTGTTTTACAGAAGATTTAAATTAAAAAGTCAGCTTCTTTAGGGGTCATAGAACTACACAGATTATGCACTTCACCATGTTGTGTTCTAGAGATTGCGGATTTCGAAGTATTGTTCAGTTATTAGTGCAAAGCTGTTCATAAAATTTTCTCCTTACTCTTTTAATGGCACAGGAATTATAGGAGTATCTGAAACTGCTGGTGTTGGTGATTGTTGATTCTGTAAACTTTTGGTTTCATTGTTTGCCATTGCTGGAGGTTTTTCAATTTTGTTGATTTTTGTGAAGAATTAGATTTTGTCATTGATTTCTGATCTTCTGATTTTCAATTACATTGATTTCTGCTCTT
The DNA here is from genome assembly GCA_032199065.1 of Smutsia gigantea. Taxonomy (NCBI): domain Eukaryota; kingdom Metazoa; phylum Chordata; class Mammalia; order Pholidota; family Manidae; genus Smutsia; species Smutsia gigantea. The sequence goes on from JAVSCE010012298.1 coordinate 48,361, forward strand.
TATTATTTCCTTTCCTCTGGCCACATTGTGTTGACTTTGGTCTTCTTTTTCTAGATTCCTGAATCAGAAACTTGGATCATTTATTTTAGAACTTTCCTCATTCCTAATCTAAGCAGTCACAACTATAAATTTCCCTCTCAGCTCTTCTTTAGCTTCATCCCACCTTTTTTTGATATGTTGTATTTACATTTTCATTCAGTTCTGTGCATTTTTCAAATTTCCTTTGAAACTTTATCTTTGACCTATGGTTATTTAAAATTTTTTTTGTTTAATGTCCACATATTTAGAGATTTTTTTCTGTTACTTTTATGTCACTAATTGATAATTTCTTTCAATTATGGCCAAAGAACACATTCTGTATGATTTCTATTCATTCATATTTATCACGGTCAGTTTTATGGCCCAGGTTATGGTCTAATTTGATTAATGCTCCATAGGTACTTGAAAAAAATGTGTATTCTGTTCCTCTTAGAGTGTTCTATATACTTATCACTTAAATTCTGTTAGTTGGTGTGTGCTTCAGTTCTTCTATTATCTTTGCTGATTTTATACCTAGCAATTCTATCACATTCGGAGAGAGTGTGGAAACCCTCACATATCACTGTGGATTTATCTCTTTCTCCTTTCAGCTAAAACTGGTTTTGCTCCATATATTTTGAGGCTTTGTTGTTTGGTGTGTAGAAATTTAGGATCATTGTGTCTTCCTTGTGAATTGATCCTTTTACCATTCTTTAATGTCCCTTGCTCTGAAATCTATTTTATCAGATATTAATATGGAACTCCTATTTTTCTTTATGTTGATGCTTTCATGAAATATCTTTTTCCACCTACAGACGTCATGGAAGTTGGAATGAGTTTCTTATAAGCATCAGTCAGGTCAGTCATACTTTTTTAAATCCCTTTTACCACTCTCTACCTTTTGACTAATATATGCAATCCATTGACATTTGAGGTAATTACAATGTCATGGTATTTTAGCACTTGAGTCTGTTTTATTATGTCATCTACTTGTTTCCTCTCCTTCCTCTCTTCCTCTGTTCTTGACTTCCTTTAGGTTACTTGAACATTTTTTAGGATTTTGTCTTAACTTATTTATAGTATTTTTGAGTGTATCTCTTTGTATAGTTTTCACAGTGATTGCTCTGTCTATTAATAAGAAGCAGAAATCACAGGCTAGTGTCACCAACTTTCTACCACTTTGAGTGAAGAGGGCGAACCTCACTTCCATTTGGATCCCTTCACTTCCGCATCTTTAGCTGTTGCCATTATTTTTTTTGTTTCAGTCATCAAGTGCGATTTATAAAACTCATAAAGAATAGGACATCGACTGTACACACACCCTTACTCCTGATCTATCTATTGATCTTTCCTCTTTACTGCAATTCCTAGGTTATTACTATTTCTTTTCTGTTCAAGGAACTCCCTCTAGCCAATCTTTAAGTGTACATTTACTGGAACATATTATCTCAGTTGTCCTTCAGCTGAGAATATCTTTATTTCTCCTTCATTTTTGAAGTATAGTATCACCAAAAAGTTTAATCAAATTTATAGAATTTACAGATGCCAAATATTTCCTTTCAGCATTTAAAAAATGTTGTGCTACTTCATTCTTGCTTCAGGGTTGCAAGTCAGAAATCCACCAATGTTCAAATTGTTGCTCCCCAGGGGCAATGCACAGTTTTCTCTGGCTGTTTTAAGACGTTTCCTTTGTCTTTAGTTTTCAGAATGTTATTTATAATGTTTCCTGGTATGTATTTATTTCTGTTTCTCCTATTTGTTTTTGGCTCAGTCTTTCGATTCTGTAGGTGTGTACCTTTTAGGAGTTTTCAGCCATTTTCTTTCAATACTCTTTCAGGCCCACTCTTTTTCCCTTCTCCTTCTGGTAGTCTGCACAAATGCTGTATCTTTGGTTACTGTCCCAAAAGTCTCTGGAACTGCTCACTTTCCCATCTCTTTTCTCTGTTGGCTCAGTTAGGTAAATGTTATTCATCTATCCCCACGTTCACTGATTTTATCCTTTGTCATTTCCACTATGGAGCTGAGCCCATCTTACAGGTTTAGTTTTTGAATTTCTAATATTGCATTTTTGTTTCCATCTTAGTATCTTTCATAACTTTTATTTCTCTATGGAGACTTCCAATTTTTATTTTTTGCAAAGGAATGTTTAATTGATTATTGAAACATTTTCATGACAGCTGCTTTAAAGTCCTTCTCAGCTAGTTTCTACATCTGATTCATCTTGGCCTTGGCATCAGTCAATTGTCTTTTCTCATTTGATTATAATTTTGGGGAGCTCTTGGTATGACAGGACGTTTTCAGTTGAATCCTGGACATTTGTCTATATTAGGAGAGTCTGGGTCCCATATAAATGTTCTATTTCAGCAGGCAGTCACCCTACTTATACTTGGCATGCAGGTCCTGGCCTGCTTTGTGGGTTGTGGTCCTTCGGATGGTCCAATCAGCATAGCCTTCCAAGTAATTTTGGTCTACATGGTTTACCTGGGGCCCTGAGGCTCCCGTGGTTCCTGAGGCTGCTTGTTGAGGGGACAGGGGCTCCAGGCAGGGTCACTTGGAGTTTCCATGGAGAGGAGTCCTCCCCACTGGGGGCTTGTGTCAGGACCGCCTAAAAGATGCTCCCCACTGCCCTGTGTCCCAGGGGTGACGGACAGGGGCTCGGTCTGTGGGACAAGAGCATGTTCTAAGCTAGGCCACCTGCTATGGCTGGGCCCTTTGTACACTGTGTCTCCTGGGGGAGGGGAGTCCCACGGCCACAGGGCTCTCTGTGTGGCAGAACACACTGCCTGTGCAGGGAGGGTGTCCTGACCGAGACACCTCCAGAGCTGGGTCACTCCTGCCTGCCCAGTGTCCCTCGTGGGAGAAAGGGGCCTCAAGATTGTGGGGAACCCATCCATGTCCTGCCAAGGCTGGTGGGGGGTCTCCGGGAAGAGGAGGGCAGTCCTTCCTGGCCTTGTGGTCAGTGGGGCTTAGGATGTGCGCAACTGGCCTGGAGTTTCCTATGGTGTTCCCACTCAGCAAGAGAGGGGGTGGGCTTCCCTGGGGTGCCTTCTACTGCTGGGTTTGCAGAACTTGGACTCACGGTCTCCTGCTGGGTGCAGAGCCAGGCCAATCCTGGCACCCAAGCCAGGACTCCTCCTTACCATCTTTGGGGGTTGTCTGACCCATTATTTCCAGGGATGATAGTTGGACTTCTCAGGGGAAGTAGGCAGAAACAGTTTACATCTTTTCCAGGCTGGAAGTCCCCAGAATACAGTTTAGAATTCAAAATATTTCATCATTGGATATGAAAATTGGAAACTTCCCTATAACTTCATGAAAGAAGTAGCAACACCTTTAGGCAACATCCCCCACTCACCCCATTTTCTCATCAAGAACCTTCTGGGTACCGAGTGGGTGGTCGTGGTGGATCTAGGTCACGTGCATGTGGCTATAGACAAGACAGACAGGTTTGCCCTCTCGATCTATATTCTAGTGCAGAAGCCAGCCAATAGGCAAATATAAATATATGTGAACGATGGATTTTAGATAGTACTGTGTATCATTATGAAAATAAAGCAGTAAGAATCTGGTGTGGGGCCGGGGTAGGAAGGTGGGGGAACGGTTAGAATTAGGATGAAAATTTTGATTCAGCTGTTTCAGTGGGAATATCTTACTGAGACCAATGCGAATATCTTACTGTCTCACCATGTTTCAGAAAAGGATGATAAACCTGGGAACTATAGTGTGGAAGAAAGAGTAAATCTAAGGAGGTAAAAGTCTGCTGTCATATCCTGACTCTGGTACCAAACAGGTGATGGACCTGAGTTGGGGATGTAGGAGATTGTAGGTTACCATCATCAGAAGTAGAACTGGCAGGGCGGCACACTGATATGGGATGGGAAATGTGTAATGCAACACTCAGGCTTGACCCATCTCAGCACCATGTGCTATTTTAGACACACCCAGCAGTAACTCTGTAGCCATCTGAACTGCCAGAGGGAGGACACACCCCGAAGATGAGCTGACTTGCTTACATAAAATAATCAAGTCTGTTATTTTAAACCCTGCCTTTATATGAAGGGCAGACCCTCCACCACCACCGTCTATTTGCATCTAGAAAAAAATTAACGTGGAAAAAAGAGGCTACACTATTAGAAACTGAAAAATATGTGTTAAAATGTCTCAGCTTTTCCTAGATTGCCTGAGAAGTAAAAACACTCAATTACACATAATGCTTCTCTCCAAACACAACTGATGTTAGTTAAAAGTAAATTAGCCAGATGGAAAAAGAGAGCCCATAGGCACCTCACAACATCCCAGCCTAGGGTTCTCTGAGCCTAAATAAGTCCCAGAAGCCCTCGTATCAGCAAGAGAGTGTTTGTTCACACAGCAATAAGCCAAGGTGCACAATTGAATTTACACTCCCCTTGTAAACTGTATCCAGGACAAACTCAGAAAACAACCAGACGTGAACCATAAAGTTCTTGAATGTCTAAGAATTACAGGAACTTGCTAAGAAAGAAACAAAAATATTATGCTTTGTAAAATATCACTACAAGTCACTGGCCTTGTTCTCTGTGGTGAGTAAACGTGGTGATCTTTTTGCCTGCTGATGACATTGGCTCAAGTCCCAAGAGTGACTGAACAGCAAGCGAGGCAGCGCGGTGGGATGCGGCCCCAGGCAGGTGCAAAGGCGAGGGCCGTGGTGGGGCAGAGAGGAGAGGGCGCAGCGGCTGTGGGCAGGGAGCCATCGGCTGCCCACGAGGGAGGCAGAGGGCACTGCTCCATCGTTGTCCTGACCTTAGGGTCAGTGTGAGCCAGAAATTAGAGGAACAGCCTGAGGAGCGGCTCCCCACAGCTCCTGCCCTGTCTTCCCAGGGAAGCCTTTGTGAGGCAGAGGCCTCACCAAGGCTGCTACAGGTCTTGCTCTGTGTGCCATTAACAAGCCCTTCGAGAGGTGGGCTTTTCTCAGCCAACCATCGCCTAATCCCTGGCAAACGGTGCCTGTGGCTGAGATGGTGCTCGACGACCTGGCAGGACCCTCCATGGTCACGTGGCTGGTCACCACTGAAGTGAAACCATCCAAGGCTGTCTTGTGGTTCCTGCCCTTTAGGCCACCAGCAATCCCACTCTTGGGTATTTACCCAAAAGAGTTGAAAGAGACACCTGCACCCCCATGTCCACAGTGGGATTCTCCTCAATAGCCAAGATTTGAAAACAGCCCCAAAGTCCACTGACAGACAAAAGGGTAGTGAAAATGCAGCCTATGTGTATAGGAGAAGCACACTTCAGCTTTCCATTTGCCACAACATGCCTAACCTGGAGGACATTATACTAAGTGAAGTGAGCCAGTAATAGAAAGACACATGCTGCACGATTCTGTTTCCATGAGGGATCTAAGCAGAAATCCGGAAGCTGAGAGTGGAATGGCAGGGAAGCGGGGAGTTGTCCGATGGGTAGAAGGTTACGGTATACAAGATGTATAAGGTCTGCATATCGGGACGACATCATGCCTGTAGTTAACAACTCAGTATTGTACCCTTAAAAGCGTATTAAGAGGGGAGATAACTGTTCTTATCACACACACACACACACACACACACACACACACACACACACACACACACACAAAAGCAAGGAGACACAAGAAATCTCACAGCAGCAATGGGTGGCTTCCACTTTGCGGTGACGGCGTCATGGGTATATGCACAGGACCAAGTACATCAAAGGTGGACATTAAGTATGTGCAACTTTTTCTACATTAAGCATACCTCTACAAAGTTGGGTAAACTCCAGAGACATGTCAAGTAGTATCGATTTTAAATAAGTGAATGTGTGTTAGAACTGTCCTCACGGCTTTTGGGTAGGAAGCAGCAGCAGCTAAGAAAGGCTTGAGTGACCCTAGGACCTTTCTTGTCCCAGGACACTGGGATCCCTGGTGCTGGACCAGGGAAGCAGGGCAGAAGTCAAGCCCATTTGTAGGGACACCCTCCCAGGGGTCCTCTGCTGATCAATACAGGCAAGTGCTACATCCCAATAAACTTACAGGTCTGCAAGTTCTCTGGGTGACTTAGACCCTGGGCAATAAGGGGCTGTCGAGAGGCATGCCCTCATCAGCTCCATGCTAGCCACCATCATCTGGAAGAGGTGTGAAAGCTAGCTTGACCACAGTGGTTTTCTATGACAAGTAAAATCTAGAACAATGTCAAAAATGCCCATGAGAAGAAATCCAGGAAAAGCTGCAGGCAGAACTGACTTTGGGGAAAAGTATCGGGAATTGCCAACAACATATCTGGGAAATGGGCCACCTGGTTTTGAGGCCCCAGACAAAACAAATGCTTGGGCAGACTCAGCCCAGCCAGCTTACACCAGACCCACGCCGTTCACACGGGACCCAGTCTGGCTGCCCCTGCTGGGTGCCGCACGCGCTCGCTGGTGGCCAGGTCGGAAACATTCTGCACTGCTGAGTGGGCTGGGGAGGAAACTTCACGATGCTCAGGAATGTACTGTTCTCTGAGCCATTTCCTTTAATGAGTTGGTAGAAATAATAATTAATATAAACAGTCATCAGCAGACTGGGCTTGATGCAGGAGAAATGAAAGACAGGATTTGCAAAGAAAGATTCAAGGGCAAGTGCCAGTTCTGTTCTGTGGGAACTAGGCCAGGTCAGAGAAACTTTCTGAGTCTGTTTCCTCTTTTGTGACATTCCCAGACACCTGCCTTTCAGGGCTATTTAAGCATACGTGTCCTGCAGGTAGAGAAATAATGCCTGGGCTGACTTCTTATTCTTAGTGATTCAATAACCTGCAATTAGGCAATCCCCAAACAGAGAATAACAAGCAAAGCCAGGATGGGATTCCCAGGAGAAATCTCTAGCTTCCAAAGTGATTACAGCCACAAAGAGTTCAAGATATTAAATGCATCTGTGCTTTTTAAAGAACATTAAAATCATTCCAGAATATGTAAAAAGATGAAAAGAGTATTACATTTATTTTGCTAAGCAAACTGAACTCTGATATCAAAGGATAATAAATGCCAACCACAAAGGGAAACTGCAGAAACAATCTTACAAAACAGTGATCCAGATCCTAAATTAATAGCTAATCAATAGACTTCAAAATCAAAAGCAGGAACAAAACAGCATTTGCCTAACATACTTCAAAGCAGTTGCTTCTTCCTTGGGAACATTAGATGGTCTCGGTGATACCAAGAACACGAGAGAAACAGGGAGACCCGATACCACCGTGATGATTCAGCGTCACTGGGGAAGTTATTATCAATAAAATCAGACTTTAAATATGAATATTGGATGGGAAAAAAATAAAACTGCATGTATCTATATATATGGTTATGTTGGTAAAAATCCAAAAATGAGAACTAAAAACATTTGGGAGCAGGAAAGAAATCAGAGAAGACAGTCCATTGGCAGGTAGTTCTTCAGGCTCCTACAACTCCCCAAAAATGGATCCAGAGAGGCTAGGCAGCCAGCCAAAACCCCACGGATTCCATTGCCCAAGTGCCAGATGGGCCTTGACATAGGAGCAGATAGAGATGAGCCCACAGGGGAGCAGAGTGGAGGAAAAGGGCTTCTGGTGAGCCTGAAAGAGAGCCTGTCACCAGCAGGCCAGGCCCTTCATGTAGGGACGGTGGGTTACCCACCGACTTGTGAGTGAGCAGAGGGAATGCCCAGGCCAAATCGGGATGCCCAGGCTGCAAATCCTGCAAACTTACAAATCAGAGACACTGCAGACAATACCACTGCTGAGTCTAATAAGGAAAACAGTGACCAGCAGGTCTAGATTGAGCTGAATGACTGCAGAACTGACCTGAAAGACCAGCACTTCACTGGTCTACACTCTGGTGAACTGGAGAGCTCCCCATGGCAGAGCTGGCTGACAGTGTCACTAAGAAGACGAGGGGGGAGCAGGAACTACACAGAAACCCTAGCTATTCTCCCAGATCAGAGTAGAGACCAAAAGGTCATCCCAGACAGTCAAAGACCAAGAGAGCTGTGCTAGCAGACCCACTGGTTAGTATCCGAACGTGTGTGTCTCCCATCCACATGCTGAAATCCTGGCCCCAAGGGGGTGGCACAAGGAGGTGGGCCTTTGGGAGGTGATCAGGTCATGAGGGTGGAGCCCTCACAAATGGAACCCATGCCCTTATAAAGACCCCAGAGAGCTCCCTCGCCCTCTTCCCACCATGTGAGGATAAAATATGGTGGCCACCTGCACCCAGAGAGGCCCTCAGCAGCCCCTGACCGTGCCGGCGCCCTGATCTCACACCTCCAGCCTCCAGGACTGTAAGAAAACAATGTCTGCTGTGTATAAGCCAGCCAATCTATGGTACTTTGTTCCAGCAGCCAGAACTAACTTAAATGCTGCCTTGCAAGGGTCCTAAAGTGTGTCCAGGTAGAAAGGAGATGGTGGTCCAAGTTCATAGGAAGAGATGGAGAGTTCAGTTCAAGGACACATAGTAATTTAAAAGACATAAGGTTGCATAATTAGACAACAGTATTGTTGGGTTTATAACCTGTGTATGTGTTTTCTATTGTTTCCATAGCAATAATGGAACATCAGAGGGAAGGAGGAGGGAGGCACTGAGCATCATGATTGCTGAGCTTAGAGTCCGTCCGCCTGGAACTCTCAGCTGAGCAGGCATATGGTGAGGCCGGTCACTGCCAGGGCATCAGCACATCTCCACAAAGACCCAGCTGTGTCTCTGAGAAGAAAGTGGAACAGGTATCTCTCCATTAGTGGGAAGCATTCCCTCTAGAGGAAATATGTGGTGGGCATTAAATAAAGTGTGGGGAAGAGGGGTATCTGCTCTCATATCATTATGGATAATCAGTCGAAATCTGGATTTAGAGTTTCTGTAGCAACCATGGAATTTTCCCAAGGAGAAATAATAGCTCTGATGTAGGAAAGTGGCATTTCAGCCCAGGACCACAAAAGGCAGCCATCTTTGTTGACCACCTACCTGGGCCCCAACAGAAGCCACTCAGCTGCCCATGTAGGCAAAGGGCTATTATGGTCCTGAGGGAGCAGGGAAGGGGTCTGAGCCCCAGCTGCCTGGACAGACATTCATGACTTAACATTCAAGACCTTAGGTCCTGCCAAGTCCAGTCATTACTTTCTTTTTCTCTTTTTTATCTTCATAAGGTCTTAAGTTAAAACCTCCTCTCGTTGTGGTTATAGGTAGACATCTGGGCCCAGAGGCCTCTGTATGACCCCTGGAATGAAGACTCTGAAATGGACTTGACCTCTACAGAAGGCAGCGTAAGCTTGGCTGTGAATCGCTGTACAGGCCCCATGGGAGCATGGATCAGAGGGGCGTCTGATAGGAGAGGTCACAAGCTCTAAAAACTTAGCTTAAGACATAGGCTAATGTTCTACTCTTTAACTGGGTAATTGGAGCTTTAGGTTTTCAGTTTTATGACTGCCATGGCCCCAAAGATCCTACGAAAACCAACAGCACACCAATGACCTGGGAGCACTGGCCTGGGCCTCTAAACCGGATGGTCTTAGTCTGTATATTGGTTACTTTTCTAAAATGATAAACTGATCTGGGCTTTCTCAAATAGCAAAATAGATGTGACTATTTCTTATTAGCAGGACATTTTCTAGAGTATATTTTTAGTTTCTTTATGTGGCCAGATATCATAAAGTAATGAAATGTTCATGTGTCTTTGTTGAAAGACTTGTAAAAATATAGTAATTTGTAAAAAAAAAAAAAAAATTGTTCTAGTTTCACTTAACACCAACAAAAATAATGATATTCAAATTATAATTTTATAATTCTATATTCAAGTACAAATTTTATGTTTTTATACTCACCCAATTCTTTTTACTTTTTAGCCCCATGGGAAACCTCTTTTCCAGTGTGAGCCATCAGCCATTCTTGGCGCTCAGCTACGGGGAGGGGCGTCTATGGGTTACAACACACATGGATAGTCAGGGGCCAGCACCATGAAGTTGCTGCTCATCTTCCCTCTCACACTGAAACTGAACATTTGATATGAGAGGTCCTCAGCTTTAAAAACTTTAGCTTAGGACAAGGGCTTAAGTTTTTCTACTCTTAATTTGGCAAATTGGAACCTTAGATTTTTCTCTTCAGTTGTATAACTGCTGTGGACCAAAGGGGCCCTCATATCCAGAGACAGTTAGGCCCCCTCACTGATGGGGGACCTGGCTGTCCTGAGCTGGCAGAAAATGAGAGTGGACACAGTGTCCCACAGCACGCCACCCTATGCCAGTGTTGGATGTCGACGAGAGGGTGGGTTGGACAAATGGCCTCCAGCAGGGGCAGGGCCATAGGGCCTGGAGCATGTGCCACCTCCTAACTCCGCACTCCAAGGTCCAGGAGGCCAGCCTGGTTAGCTTTTGTGAGTTCTTAGAAGACCTCATGCTCTGAAGAGACAGGTACAGTGTGTTTTCTCTTGCCTAAAAAAGAGGCAGATGAGATGGATTCACCCAACAGCACCTTCTTCATCCAGCCTTTTAGAAAAAGGAAAGATGGTATTTGGGGGACAGCCAATTCTCTCTTAGGATTTTTTTAAAAGAAATAAAGAGGCTGAATTAATGTGTTTTAATGGAAACTGGTAAATTCCATTATGTGGGCAGAGTAATAATTGGTACCACATTGTAGGAAAGTTAAAAGGCAAAGTTCAAGTTGATTTTGAAACACGAAAAAAAATCCAGTTAACTTGACAATGACATAATCCTCTGCCACGTAGAAAGAGATGTAGATTGGAGCTCATGCATTTTACGGTCATTTCCCATTAATTAAAAGCTGAATCCAAGAAGACAGAATTATTTCTCTTTGATTTTTTTTCCACTGGATTCGGACTTCTAAACCCCTGTGTCTGTGTGAACCTGGCTGATTTGGACCCACTCATCTTGGGTATATCTTTGACCCCTCTCTTAACTGTAAAACCGATTTGCTACTGGAAGCCACTTCACAAGGTTGCTTAGAGAATCAGATTGGAAAATTATGGGCCGAGAGAGTGCCCGTTCTGGCAGGCACACGGCAGGCAGTTCCTGACACCAGGTCTCCCTGGCCCTCGTGACACGCGGAAATCAGAGAGCCCAGCTGTCCGGTGGATAAGGGGCCCCGAGTGGGCAAGGCCACACCCCACTCTCTAATGGCCACATTCCCACTGCTCTCCGATACTGCAGCTGCTCCATCCAAAAAGCTGTTTGAGAAAAGACCAGCTCTGTGTGACCCTAATCTCTGTTCGGCTTGAAATCCCAGCTAGCTTCAGTGTTAAGATAAACTCTCTTGGAAGGCATATGAAGGAAAAGCAAATATTTTGACCATTAAAGGAACCTCTTAATAACAAATGTCAAAGGCCTGGCGTGTATTAGGCAACTTCACTCATCTCCTGGTTCACAGGCCACTTTTCCTCAGTTCTTCAGCTGATTTACCAGTGACTGTCCCACAGGGACCTCAAGCAGCAAGACAGCTAAAAAAAAGCATTTCCCTTGAGCTGAGGTAACTTTTAGCTTGAAATTATTAATCACACCACCTCCAGTGCATCTTCTCCTGGAACTTGTGTGTGGAGTAGAGGGGGAAGATTAGTGTGAGAAGGGACCATTTTTCAGGACAATATTCTGCAGGTAATTTGAGATAGTCCTGAGCATTTTTTCCTTCTCTAACCCTCTTCACTATATTTTCAGTTTTAGCTGGTTCATTTAAACAGATTTAGGAATTTTTAAAGACTGTTTACAGTATTTATTGCATGCTTTGAGTGTTGGAATCATTCACCAAAGATATTGAGGATTTAACATATGACAGGAATATATATACCCACATTAATTCATCTGATCCACTCTCTGCACACTTCTCACTGCTTTCTGCACTGGGAATATCTCCAAGAGCTGGAAGGTGCTCAATGATAGATGTCCATGAGACTAAATCAGGTTTGATATAGGTCCTAGCCAAGAGTTTTTAAGCATGGATTATGTGTGAAGCACTGTATTAATCTATCTTAATACACTCAAATATGTGGTCCCACAGGGAAGATGAGGCAACTGGCCGCCATTTCCCAGCAAAGGCTGGGATGTGCTTCGGGCCATCTGCCCCTCCAACACATCGACAGGAAGGGCCCAGGGGAACACTTGCAACCACGCTTCTCCTGCAGCTCTTAAAAAGGTGCCAATTAACCTCAGGCTGTCTGTCCTACAAGGCCCACATTAAACTGATCTGAATCCTGTGCACTCTCCCCAGATTTTTATCACTTCCTGGTGGCTTACATTATTTAGCTCCAATTCCCTTTTGTAAGGTAGACTTTCATCTCCCTTTCCTCTCAGGTAGACTTTCATCTCCCTTTCCTCTCACAGGGTGTGATCCTCTGCTTGCCCACCCTTGGCCCCACTCTACCACCCATGTATAGAGAGCATGTGTCTATTCCAGATTCTCACAAAAGTTTCCATGACTGTGGTGGGGAACAAACAGCACAGCACCAACCAGCATAAAAAGAGATTTGAAAAATGCTTACAACTGAGTATGAGAGTATGAGATATCTTTCAATCCTGTGGTTCTTTCGCATCCCCAAACCTGAAATTCTCTACAGGCCCCTCTCCTGCTGCTATGCTGCCCAGCTCTCTCCTGTCTGTCACATCATTGCTGCTTACCTCCAAATTTATATTTATTTCTTTTGCGTGTCAGGATACAGGTCATGTCTTTTTGCTTTCTCCTTCTGAACCAGGTTTCAAAAGGCTTGCCTTTCATGTACAATGTGGCATATCAAATCATTTGGCAAACACCTGGGTATTTATTCCAAAGTGTGACATGTCCCAGTCTGATAAGTACAGAGGAACCAATAACTGTTTGCACATTAAGGGAATTTGTGTAGTCCTGACCCCTGCAAGGTAGGTGTCAATCACCAGGTAAGTGTCAATGACTTACCCAAGAGGAAGAGAAAATGACATGATCTAAGGGCACCCTCCTTACTCTTTACTGAGGGCCTCCTCTTCCCTGCCAGGGCCACTGAATAATGGCACAAATCCACCCAACCCATGGAAGCCAAAAATCAAAACATGATTGCAACCAGCAAGAAAAATGAAACACTCAGGCATAAAACTAACAAACACATCCAGGACTTGTGTGCTTAAACCTGCAAAATGACAACAAAAGAATCCAAAGACAAGGGAAATGATGGAGACACACACCAACCGAATAAAGATAACACTTCTCCCTAAATTGGGTCACAGCTTTACTGAAATTGTTCCCAAAATCTCAGCAAGGTATTCACTAACATGCACAGACTTATTCTAAATGTATTTATGACAAGGCATAGACCCATGGCTAGAGCAATCTTGGTGAAGAATAAAGAGAAATCTTTCTCCCTAATATTAAGGTTTACTATATATTTACGGAAATCAAGACATTGTGGTGTTGGCAGAAGGGTACACACATAGACCAAAAGAGCATGATGTTCAATATCATTAGTATTTTGTCAAATGCAAATCAGAACCATAATTTAATGACTATACACCCATTAGGATAACTAAAATAATAGTAGAAAATCAAAACAATAACAAGTATTGACAAGGACATGAGAAAACTGGAAATCTCAAACATTGCTGGTGTGAATATAAGATGGAGCAGGCAAGTTTCTTTCAACGTTAAATCTAAGTTTACCATGTGACCTAGCAATTCCACTCCACACCCAAGAGGAATGACAGAATGTGCCCACCCAAAACTGTGTATGTAAACAATCATAACAGCATTAGTCAAACAGCAACAAAGTGCAAGCAATCCAAATGTCTACTAACCTGTGAGTGGATAAAAAAAATATGGAATATTCATACAGTGTAACATCATGGAATACTATTCAGAAATAAAACATAAATGGACTACTGATGCATGTTACATGAAGGAACATCAAAATATTGTTTTAGAAGCCAGATTCAAGACTACATGTTGTATGATCCCATTCACACCAAATGACAAAAAAAAGTAAAAATAGGATCAAGGGGTATTTTTCTGGTACTGGAATTACTCTGTGTCACACTTGCATTAAGACTGTGTTGATGGTTACAAAACCCCATAAATCGGCTGAAATCATCACATTGTATACTCAACATGGGTGGAATATAGGTATGTAAATTATATCTCAATAAAATTATTGTTGTTCATTTTAAATCAGAATATTATGACAGTTTTCTGCCCAAAAGGAATGCTGTGTCTTGGGTAAAGATGTCCTTTCTAATCATGAGAAAGCCTAGATCAACCCTGAGATCATGCAGCTGAAAGAGAATAGACCAGACCAGACCATAAAGGGCTTTGGAGCCAGATCACGGCATTAAGGCTTGACTCTGTGGGCAAAGGAGAAAATCCATGGTTTTCAGGCTGTGGTGGGTCAGATCAGAGCTCTGGTTTAGCAAGCTTCTTTTGGGCATAAACATGAAGATGGATTTGAAGAAAATTGAAATAATGTAACCCCTGTGAAAATTAATTTTCATGAATTGTTGATAGTATGTCTACTAGGTGCTCATGCACACACACACACACACACACACACACGCACACACACACACACGCTATCCTAATGTTCTGTTTAGTTCACGAAAGCTCACTAGATTTGAAGCCAAATGACACACAATCAAACCTCCTACTTCCACTGTCTATCTGTATGCACTTGGGATGTACCTTGACCTCACTGTGAAGTGCAGGTGGGGTTAAGTATTTGTAAAGGGAATATCCGATCATGAAAATGGGCAGTGGAGACCCCACGGTGCTCATCTGCCTGGTACATCCCGGCTCAGAGGACTGGTGCCCTCCTTCTGCCCAATCTGATGCCTTCTCAGGGTCTGCCCTTGGGACCTCGGCCCCGCTCAGCTGTGGATCCCTAGTTCTACTCGGTCTGAAGTCACTTCCTTGAGTCTGGGGTTCTCCTCAATAGGAACATGTGCAAAAGAGCCACCTTAAAAAATAAGAGAAAAAGTTTAAAAACCTCATTAGCCATTGTCAATTGCCAGTAACTGACTTCTTTTCCCCCACAGAAAAGCTCCACATGAACCTGTCAGGCCTCACTTCTCACCAGCCTCTGCTTTGCAGTGCATCTTCTCTAACCATGCGGATGAAGCCATCCCTGCTTGGTCAAACATGATCTCTGCCCTTTTGCATCTGCTTCCAAACTGCTTCTTCCACCTTGGAGCCACTCAGCATTGTTGTATCAAATTCCATTTATGCTGAGAAGCCGAGGACCTTTTGTTTTATTTGGAATCAGGAAAACCTACAGAATTGCTCAGCCTTTGGAAGGGTCTCCCTTGTTTTTCTCCTGCTTCCCAGGCTTGCTTTGTCTGCTTACTCCTTAAATCTGTGCCCCACCCACCCCTGCTCCCCGGCCTCGGTCAGTCTCTCCTTTCATGCCTTCCTCCCCAGGTTAGCCTCCAGACACCATGTCACATGTATGATTCCCATTCTAGTGTTCCAGAGCAGGGATAGATGCATCCCACTGCCAGATGGACCTTCACACCACTGGTGCAGACATTACTCTCTCCCCACACTCTTGAGCTTCCCATATTCCCTCGTTCTGGGATATCCTTGATCCTTGTGACCAATCCTAAACTCCAACTGTAAGCCGAGATTACGTTGGGACAAGACCCTCGAGAATGGAGAAACTGCCCTTGTTCTCCCAAGAGCTTTGCTGAGCACCAGACCCTCAGCCCCAGCCCCGGCCAGGATCACGGCCCACCCCAGTCAGTCTTCCAACAGTCAAATCAATGGTGTCTCTCAAACATGCCACCTCCCTGTTTTCTTCCTCCCATCACCAGCTTGAGCACACTCATTTCTTGAGCTACACAGCAACCAGAATGACAAAACATGGATGGTTAGTAGTTTTCTGTGTTCTAAATATACCCATCTCTCTGAAATGCAATGTGGCTGGCCATGTGCGCCATTCCCACTCTGAGCTATTGAGGAGGGAGGAGAGGGTCCCTGGATCTACAGCTTGTAGTCACAGATCTGGCACGGAGTAGACACACAGGAAGTTCCTGCCAAATAATGAACCAATAACTGACATGAAAGGGCTTCTTAAATCTAAGTCTTGAATGTACGTGAGAGTGACATTATCATATGAGTTTACATTGCCGGCCTAAATAAGAATCTTGCGAATGTATTTAATCTTAGTTGCAACATGAATTTTCTTTCAGTTAAAGGATATAATGCTATTTTATTCTGGCACCAAAGTGTTTTTTTTCTGGTCACAAAATGTCATTCCTCCTTAGTATGAATTAGAAGGAGCCGGGTGTCCTGGAAAGGGCAGAGAAAGAGACAGAAGTTCCCCTCCCTGTCTGCCTCCCTTGGTCCCCCAGCAAGTGCCGTCAATGCTGTAAAACTAAATAAACACTAGAGGAGTTGAACGCTTGTCTAAGGAGACTTGGCCTCTCCTGAACTTCAGTGGCGCATCCCACAGTTTTGCTTATCTTCTTCCTAATCTGTTTGGTCTGGAGCTGAAGCCGGGTGGCTCCAGACTCTGGAAGACCCTTCAGGCAGGCAGGACGACGCCCGCAGCCAGTCCCCCGAGCAGCCTCCTGTGCAGCGTCTTCCTCTTCGTGGTCGGAGCTGGAGGCACGTCTCTCCTGCTTGAAGCCAAAACTTACAATGCTCAGTGGCATAATGCCTGAAAAGAAAAATGTTCAGTACAAAATCCAGCACTAAGGGGCTGGTCCATTACACTATTAAGCCTTCTCACCCCTCATCTCCCAGTGGGAGGGACTGGCTTGGCCAGGTTGGGGTGGTGCACCTGCAAGATGTCCCCCCAACCCCCAGGGAATGGCACACAGCCCATGGCCACTGCCTCTGAAGTCTGTGGGCTGCAGGACAGTGAGTTATTTCTTAAACGGCATATGAACATGACGCCAGACCCCAGAGTAGGTGCTTCCACTACGTCATTTACTGAGACCCTTGACTGGGCCAGTGTTTCATACGGGAGGAGCCATGGTAGCTCAGGACGAGGAAGGAGTCAGTAGCATCACGGACCAGCCGGGAGGCAGGGAGGCAGCCGGCCTGGGGCCTTGACTTCCTGTCCATCCTGTCACAACTCTACCAATCCTGTCAACAAAGCCAACCCTGGAGGGGAATCAGAAACGGGGCTAGAATGCTGGTGGGGAAAGGGCTGGAAAACCCCCAGCCCTCAAAAGCTCAGTTGTCGCTTCTGTGTTTCCCTTGAGGAGGGCGGAAACAACAAAATATAAAAACTCTCTATAATGTTAGTGCTTAAATTTTACACAACCAGGTGGAGCCTGAGTTCACCGCCCAAGTTGTCGGGAGCTCACACCGAGCCCGTAGCTCTCGGCTCTGGCAGGGCCTCTGGGTTGCTCCTCGGCACAGTTGCATCTTTGATGATCTTCATGAAGATTAACAAGGTGGGTGAGGCCCCAGGACCCACCACCCACGTCACCAGCTTCTCACTGGGACCAGGCAGGCCGGGACATCGGGCACCATCCATGGGAGACCTCATCCTAGACGAGCAGCTCTCAGCTTCAAAAATTTGCATTGAAGGAAAAGGAGAGAAAAACAAAGTTTCTTTTTGCAAATGTCTTACTGACTCACAAAAAAATAGGGCACTCCTGGCATGACAGGGGGTAGTAGGTGCGGAGAGGGCTACGGCGGAGGCGGCCTGTTGGATGAGGTGGACGGTGGGGAGAGCCCGCCGCTGGCAGAGGGGCAGGGAGGCTTTGGCTGCTCAGCTGGCCCCAGAGGCCCTCTTCCCGGAGCATCTGATGCTCATAGAGCTCCCAGGCCTGCCTGCAGAGCCCTCTCATGAGTGAGCTGTAATCTGATTAAATGTGTCGTAACCAGCATTTTAGAATGAAATGAGATTAAAAAGATAAGGAGACAGAAAAGGCGAGAATGTGAAGGAAGCAAAGGGGAATATCAGGGCATGCGGCTCACCACGGGACAGGCCTCCCCTTGTCTGCCCTGACTTAAATCCTGTGTGTGGCAACAGGGGCATTGGCTTATGTTTTATGATAGATTTCTTAGAAAAATATGGACCTCACCTTATGGGAAAAATATTTCAAAATCACTGGTTTAGCACATACCCAAAAAAGCCCTCTTCACACAAAGCCCACTTTATCTCAGAGGAACTCAAGTCCCAGGAAGGATGGAAGGGGTCTGAAATGCACAGTCACCTTCCTCATTATGACAGAAATCGCACAACGACAGCAGATACCTTTGTAAAATCTGTAATGGAACTGGAAAAAAAAAAGAAAGCTAAAGCCTTTAGCCAAGCAAAACATTTATTGTACTCCTAGGAGACAATCAGCAAACAAATCTATGAGAAATAAGCCCAGGAAAATGCAGCCCAACCCTGAGCAGAGGAGGGGCATGAGCCCTGTAGATGCTTGAGACTCAGGGTCATCAGGCACCATGCAGTGTTTTGATGGCTGTGGACTGGACACTAACATGTACAGAAGATATGATGTCATCTCAGCATGATAGCCCCCTGGCTACCAAGCCCACTATAGTTATTTCCACGCAAAGCCAGTGGGTGTGGGCACAAAAGCCAGCCAGGCACAGTGTGCCCCAGGAATCCTGCAAGACCCAAGAGGGACAGAAACCACCATCCCAGAAGACAAATTACCAGCTCAGCCATGATAGTGGAAACTATTAGCAGATTTGCAAACACAAAAATTAAAATGTCCTTACAGTGGAAATATTTGCTGCACACGTAACAAAGGGGTAAGTTCTAGGAGTCAGATTCATCACGAAGATCATGCAGCTCATGCTTCAGGACCGCTTACTGTGTGGGTTCATTCCCAGGTCGTGACCAGGGGCTGACAGTTAACAGTCATATTCTAATTTTATATTATTTTTCTTACAGATGAGTCCCCAAAGTTTATAAGCTTTAGGAACCACAAAACCTAAATCCATCCTAGACTTCCAGAGTTGAGATAACTTATAAATCAGTAAGAAAAAATACAAACAGTAACAATAGAAAAGTGGGCAAAGAAATTAACAAAGGATTCATAGGAGAGAAATGCAAGTGGCAAATAAATGGAGTTTCCATTACTTGTGGGCTGCTCTACAAAGTTAGTTCTTTGAACCCATTTTCATATTTTCTTACCACTTCCTTTGGCCTATGGGCCTCTTTGCTAATATGATTTTTACTCCTCCAACTTTTTGAAATTTCCCCATATTGCCAGCATTAATATGATCGAGGGTTTGTTATTCACCACACAACATGACTTCATTTTTGAATGTATTTCTTCCCATAAGGTCTCTGGTTGCCCAGCTTATAATCTAGTCTCATCACACATGACACATGTATGTCATATCAGTGCCATGAGACTGTGAGGTGAGCCTGACCATTCTCCATGCTGATCTGTCCTTACTGAACAGTGCACTGACCTCCATAGACATTCCCACACACACCCTTAGCTACTTCCAAGAACAGGACATCATCCCTATCATCCTAAAAGATAGAGGCATCCTGGGCTCAAACCCCATCTGCTCTGCCTGCTGACTCACTGACCTCGCCATTGACAGATAAGTTAATAAACAGAAAGCCCTGGTGCAGTTCTTGAGTGTCATCAGCATGCGAGAGTGACAGTTATTGTAAACGATTATTTTGTTACGATCACCGGCTTTATGCAGATAGCAACCTGACACACGACGACTCATTTTCCAAGATTCCTTACACAGAGGGGATGGCGCTGAACTTCAAAACCATGGCCCCAGATCCTGCCCCTCCCTAACAGCCAACACCATGCCGTCAGTCTTCCCAATTTCCACAGCTCTGCATTTCCTCGCGAATCACCCTGCTTCGTGAGCCACCGCTCAGGTGATGTGCAGTGAGGCTGGCACTCGCTCATACAAATCCTGTTTTTATGGAGCACAGGTCACATTGATTTTTACTAGGTCTGTTAAGAAACAAAACTGTACAGCGGAGCCTGAGACTCGGGCATGACCACCTTAGGATTTTCCACATCCGAGTACAGGGTGGCATTAAGGGATTACATTTGACAGACAGCATGCAAAGAGCCTGGCACCTGTTCCTGCCCTACAGGCTGTGTGTTGTCACTGAATGGGAAGAGTGGCAAGGGAAAGCCTTCTACTGACATTTGTTTAGAAATCACACTTGTTCATCCTACTGGATAAGGGTATCTCTGAAGACAGACCCGGAGAAATTAGTGCCTCCACATTTCAAATAAGGCAGAAGAAATGTGCATGTTTGCCCTGGCATCCCCTAATTCCTGCTTTCAAGAGAGGAACCAAAAAGCTGCTGAGAGGGTTCACTGGGGCACCCCTGTAGCGGACTCTCAGCTGGGGGCAAGATGCTCCGAGTTGCCCCCACCCAGACAGAAATGCCATTCTGCAGCCCCAGCTCTCCTGCTATTAGGATAGCCCCACTTTCAGGCCCATGCTGGCCATGGGGAGCACAGCACACAGATGCTTTTGGTAGGGATGCAGCACAAACGGAAACAAAGCAGAAGAAGAGCAGACATTACTTGTCTCTGCTCACTGGCCTGCCCTTCTCATCTCATTGCTATTCAAAGAATCAGAAAAGTCAGACCAGAACAGGAAGACACCCAGACCGCTGTACCAACCTCACAGCTGCCAGCCGTCCAACAAAGCACCCGAATGAACCCTGATCTAGTTGATTTTCAGGTCATCAAATAATGTAAAATATTTGGATCCAGAGAACAAAGGAATACACACTTACTTTGGAATGGTATACTACAGAAGAAAAGATTATTTGCCAAATAGGGTATGCCTCGTAAGAGAAGGCAGGCCCCAGAGGAAAGCCAAGCAAAGGAACAGCTGTGTGATCACCTGGTCTTCCCAGCCCTGTTAGGACCTCATGAACTAACCTGCCAGCCGGGGGTCTGACTCCTATCCAGCTTGAAGACCTGAAACCCAGAACCAAAGCAGCTTCACGGCCCGATGCCTTCCAAGCCCCTCACCAGATCCTGGAACACATCCATGTGAGGACCAGGTCTGGGGATGCCACTCTGAGAAGTGAATGTCCACATTCCGAGGCACCCCCAGGGGGCCTCCCAGCCCAGGCCAGAGACAGGAAGAGAGAATCACCCTTCCCACTGAGAAGCAACTCAGACCCTTGAAAGAAAGCAGTGAACTGGTCGTTGGCCAGGTGTCTGGGGTCTCTCCTGCTCCAGAAGCTGCTCGGCCCTCAACTCAACCACTGTAGGTGGAGCAGGTGCCCCAAGGGAACACGGAAGAAGAGAGGGAGAGAAGTGGGTGCCCTCCCTACGCCAGGGGTGCCCAGGTGACCTGCCTCCCCTGCAAACTCGTGCCTCCCTCCACATTCCCAGGCACCGGCTCCAGCACCATATTCACGTGGGGGACTCTGATTGGACCCGCGGCTTCAGAAAGGCAGGAACGATCCCGACTCACTGCCCCAGGGTGAGGTGTGGTGGTGACCACCGGAGGGGCAAATGGCCTCCTGAGGAACACAGTGACCTGGATGCCAGGAAGCACCTTCTCCAGAACCCTCCCAGCTGGGACGGGATCCTCCTTTGATCTGGAAGCTTGAGGCATTCAGAGAGCTCCTGGGTTACAGACACCAGCTGCAGACTCTAAGGCCCTGAAGGTCCAGCCTTCTTCTCAGAGCAGAAAGGCCCAGCGGGTCCCACAGTGAGCAAAGGCTCCACCCAGCTGGGGGGAGGCTGCCTGAGGAGCAGGTTAGGTGGTTGTGGTGGGCTGGGACTCAGAAAGGCACTGGGTCCCTAAAGCCATGGTGGGGAGGAGGTCGCCATCCCCGCTGCCACAGTGATGGAAATGAGTTTGAGTAGCTCCCCTGAATTCAGGGCCTGTTGAAAGTCAGGAGTTCGGATGGAATCCATGGTGGGGACAACGTGTCATGCTTCAGCAGAAGGGATCCGCCGCAGGTTTTCCTCACAGGTCACAGGGAGTGGTGAGCCCACGAAGGGCAGACAGCAGGAGCTTGTCTCTCCTGTTCATTTTAGGGTCAGGGAGCCCCCTGCCTAGAGAGCAGACTTTCCTGAGGTCGTGCAGGCGCCTGCCACTCTGCGAGGCTTCATGCTCAGACGCCGCCATCTAGTGGCGAGGAGATGCAATTGGCACCCATTCCCCAGTGCCGAAAGGAGAAAATTTTTTAAAGAAATATTTTTCTCATAATGCAAATACAAAATCCTCTTTTTTTCCTTTTAAACAAAACATAGTGAAGACTACATTTTGTTTTGGTCTTTTGGCCTCCTAAGTGAATGAAAATAATGAAAGAAAAAAAAATCCCTCAGGGCTCTAACAAACCAGAAGTCAAGGAATCCCTGGGGCTTTGTTTAATTCGCTCTTCTCCCCGCAGCGGGAGCCCCTTCTGTTCCTTTAATGAAGCAGGCCACCCGAGATGCTGGTGGGGGGAATGCAGGTGGCTGTTGCTTTGCCCGGGGGACCCCTCCAGATGGGGACAGAGATTCTGTGAGGCCTGGGCTCGTCACATGCAAAATGGGAATGACAGCGATTGTCTCAAGGACTGCACGCCCACGAAGCGGGCACAGGCTCCTGTGTGTAGCCCTGTATGGCCCTGAATGCACAGCTGTGGTTTGGGGACCTTCACCGGGCAGCAGCTGTCCCCCAGAGCATGTGGCTCCAGTCGGTGCAGTGTCTAAGGTATTTCAAACACTTGCTGAATATCAAAAATGGAATAGTCTTGACAAAAGTACTCATCTGCTTTCTGTTAGCGCAAGTGAAGAGACTGTGGCTCTGAGCCCTCCCAGGACACTACTGGGTGTGTGCCCCTGGAGCTGAGTCACCCCAAGAGGGCTGAGTGGTGATGGCTGGTGCAATCCTGGCATTCAGCCAGCCAGCCCCTGGGATTTTCCAGGTGCTGTTGAGAGAGTTGCTCTTCCCCCCCCCCCCACCCCAACACTCCCCGCACCTTTCTCAACCAGCGTCTACTACTGGGACCCACCACCAACTCAGGCTCCCTCCCGACTCTGCACAGAGGCCTCCTCCCTGTCGTGTGCACCCTCCCTTTCTCCCCTCCTCCATGTGCAAAGCCCCAGGCCCACAGCAGGTTTTCCATAGCAGTGCAGTACACCCAGCTGGGGTCTGCCCCTGCAACTGGGAACAGCTCCTCCCGTCCCGTGGCCCTTGCTTACAGCAGCGGGTGCCTGCTAATGCCAACTGGGTGGGAAGGAGGCAAGATCACACACTCTGCCCACAGGCTCTGGAGACAGCCCACAAGATAAGACAGGTGATGTGCTGGTCCCCTCCTGGGAATGAGGCACCGCGGCCCCGAAAAAGGCACAATTCTGCCAGCATCTTCCACACAGAGTGCAGTTTGCGGCCAGCCAGCACCTCAGCCCCGCCTCCCAGGCCTTTCCCACGGTCTACCTGGCCTGGCCCTAAGAGAGTTCACGCGCTGGCCCCAACACCATGGTGCTGCAAGACCCTCACAAACCCTCCACTGCCCCCTACCCAGACACCCCGGCTCCATGCACCCCCTGCCCTCTCTGCTCTCCGCCTCTTGCCAGCCCGTTTGAGGGCACCCTGCACTTCCCTGCCTTCTTCTCAGTTCCTGCCCCCAACTCTGTCCCTACATTGCCCTGTAGGCAGGTGGCCCAGGACTCCCTCTGCAATAGGTAAAAGCCCAGGAGCCAGAGGCCCGGCTTGGGCTCCCTAGGCAGCCAATGCCTGCTCCGGGTGCTGCCTGCCTTCATGCAGATTCTTCCTCCAGAACGTGGGTGCCGAGGCTGACACACAACCCTGCTCCAGCCTACGAAAGGAGAGGACCTTGCAGAACGATAATCAGGTGTCAGGTGAAAGAGGGTTACATCTGACCTGGGGGTAGAAGTGGACATGTAGTGCAGAGCCCTCCTCCCAGTCACCACTTACCCCTGTGTCACCCAGCCTCAAACCTCAGGGCCCTAGCTTCCTCATATGTAAAGTGGGTCTATCTGTGCCTGCTCATTGGAGCTGCAAGGATTAAATACACCCTGCAGGTAAAGGTCTATGTCTCTACCTGGACAAAGCCACATAGAAACATCCTGTTAGTGCTATTCCCAACTCCTGTTCCCTCTGAACCCTTCTTCGAGCACCGGAGATCTGCCTTCCCTCCCAGGCCCTGCCTCCTGCAGCACACAGATCAATGCCAGTCATTGTGGAGGAAATTTCCCCACTGCACAGGGCACAGAGCATCACCCACCACACTGCGTCCTGGTCCCAGGGCCGCTGAAGGCAGCCTCAGCCCCACCTTCCCCTAGATGCCCCAGGCCTTACTCACCTCGAGCTAGGCCACTGAATTTCACAGGGAAACAGGGCAATAAACCCATGGCGGCCCACTCCCAGGTGGCTCCTAGAGCTGCAGTCACAGGTTGCAGCCTTGATGACTTTGGGGTGCACATAGCTTCCACCCTGGCCATCTGTGTTGCTGGAGGCTGCCAGGGCTTTGCCAAGTTCCCACGCACACCCCACTGCTCTTAGAAGCCACCAAGGCAGACCTGCCATCGGGTGGCTCATGACCCTGACCCCATGAACAGCCATGCTCCCCAGGAGCACATGGGTGAGCTTCTCCGCAGCTCTACCTCAGCCAGGCCTGCATCTTTGAGCACAGGGAATGGAGTCAGTGCACACAGGGCAGGGCAGCTGTGATGGGGACAAGTTCGCCATGACCCCCCACCCCTGACACATGAGCTCAGACCTCAGGCTGTGCCTCCCCACCTGTGAAAGGGGACCCATCAGAGCACCTCCCTCACAGTGCCACCATGCAACACTGTTCATACCCAAGGCACTCAATAAATGCTTACCAGGATGCTGGAGAGGGTGGGAATGTCTGGATGGGGCCACCACTGAGGTCTGCGGGTCTTCACCTCATGAACTAGGCACTGTCCCCAGCAGCTGGTTCTCGTCCTCTTGACCTGCCTTTCCAGTATGAGCCTGACCACATGCCTCTCCGACCCCCTGGGTGCTGGCTGTGCTATTATTCAAATGACACATTCTCTCCTGCAGATTACGGAGAATCCTCATATCGCCATGAAGTCCATCAACCAGCATCAATCTGCTGAAGAGGAGAGCGGGTCCTCTTGGAAAAAGCACTTTCCATCCATGTCCCATCAGTCCCCAGGGCTGGTGTGGCATGAAATGAGGAGAGTGGGCCAAACGCGAGTGACCGCTGACTGGAGGATTCTGCATATTCTAAGCTCTACAGAGAGGGCACTTAAGGCATGCTCAGAAGGGACTGACAATTTGTTTCACTTAAAAAGTTTTGGAAATAAAAATTCATTATGTATTCGATGATTATCAAATGGTGAGCAACTGTACATATTTAATGATAAACTGAGATTTGCTCCTGAAACATAATTCCTGCTTCATCTCTCCTTCCCCTCATTCCACAGGGACACTTTGCTCTCATCCCTTCACAGACATTGTCTTTGGCTCCCAAGTACTCTTAAAAGTGAGAACTGCAGGCACCATGAAACCATGAAACTCTGACCCTAAGGAGTAAGCTGAGGCCTGGCTCAGCCAAGGACCTCCTCCAATTTTCTGTGGCCCATTTGAATCTTTCCTATTCTCTCTCCCCACAAGTTGCCTTCTCTGGTTATTCCAGCCACATTTTATTGCAGCCACAGGACAGGAAGCTCCTTGGGAAAATGTGTGGGTTGTACTGGAACATCTGATAACAAGTGTCATTGGATACTTCAAAAGTGCCTGGCCGACGACGCAGGACATGCACGCAGCTGGGAAGCCCTGATGATGCCACTGACACCAGGCCTCAGCCCGACCTTGAGTGACTCTGGGTGTGTGTGTGTGTGAATGCATGTGTACATGAGTGTGAGCAAGCACATGTGAATATACCATGTGGGGGTGTGCACATGAGTGTGTGAGTGTGTTGTGTCTATGTGTGAGTTTATAGAAGTGTTGGTGTGTGTGTACAAGTCTGGTGAGTGTGTGTGAACATGTGTGTCATGTGGGCAGTCTGCTGGTGCCTCTGCATGTCTGTGTGTGTTGTGTGTTAACACGCAGGCATTTGCTCCTGAGTTGTCCCAGCAAGTGACAAGCCATACTTACCATCAGGGGTCCTCCTGGCATTTGTCAGACGTGCCCATCTAAGAGGCTGATGCTGTGTCTTGAGCACTTTTCTGTACATTCTGTCATGCATCCTCTACCATCTAAATCTACAAAACAATGTGTTGTTCCTCCTGGTCATTCTAAGGCACCACCAAGATCAAACCTCAAAGAAAGTCTAAAATATACTCAGACACATGAGAAAATTATGGGAGGCTATTCTGTTTCAAAGCATCACTGATTAACTAATTCATTAATTAGCTAATTAACCAAATTAGCAAAAGTCATTTACCCTCTGGGGCCTGAGAATGTTTTGGAAGCACACACTGACAGTCACACCTGCTCCCACAGCCTGCATCAGACCCTGGGCCCTGACCAATAAATAACCACATCCTAATTTGGACAATCTACACACCCTCTATCCTCTGATCTCTTCCAAGTCCTTTCCTTGGTAGCCAAATGGGCTCCATTCTTAAAAGAGAAAACCATGACTTCTTTGCAAAGAGTCACAGCCCCACCCCTTTAATCCAAGAGACCCACAGGTAACCATGAGGCTTCGGAAGCCAGGCCAGGTCTGAGCCAATAGTGAGTGGGTTTGAGGCACAAACATTGACAAGGATGCCTCCGTTCCCCTCACCCACAGAGTCAACCCAGGGCTCACCTGTCTCCATCGTCAGGCAAGCTCAGAGACTCTGAGTACCTGGGGGAAGGAGTTCAGGGCCAAATGTCAGGTCTTACTTGGAGCAGATTGCTGCCTAGAACTGACCTCTATGTCCTCAGGTCAGTGTGGGGCTGAATGACGCTGAGGAGAGAGCCAGATCAGGGTCGGAACACCTCTTCCCACTGGAAACGTGATGGCCTGGGAAGTTACCTTTCTCTGGGCCCCAGCCTCTTCATCTTTAAGATACGAGGGTCAGCAATACCTGAGGTCAGACAGGGCCACAACACCTGAGATTACAAGTAAGCCTGAGTCCCCGTGATCAGTTTCAGGGTGTGCCGCTTCACAGAGGAAACATCCTGTAAATGAGATGTAAGGCAACTATGAACAAGAGTTTAAATTTTCACAATATTTGTGCATTTATGTCATTAGTCAGAAAAACAAACAAACAAAACAAAAGAAGGCAACTAATCTGTGGAACGGAGACCCACGGGAATGGGCTGCCTGTGTGACAGCCGTGCTTTGGTGACAGGCAGTGCCTTGCATGGCCAGTCCTGCTGTGGGACTGTGCCCAGTAGGGAAGCCAGGCCCAGCCCAGGGTGGGGGACCCTGCTCCCTGGGGCCCCATGTCTGTGGCCTGACAACTTCTGAATTCAGGGCTCCTACCTGCTAGTCCAAACCTCTCCCCCAGACACAGGTGTAGATGTAGGTGTAGATGTAGGACTGACGTAGTTGGGGGATGTGGATGTAGCCATAGGTGCAGGTGTAGATGTGGATGTAGGTGAAGTGTAGGTAGAATTAGAGGTCAGTATAGACATACACATATATTTATTATAACATTGTTTATAGCAATGAAATCTACATATGACCCAAGTGTCCAAACATATAAGACAGCCTGCTGTAAAATCTCCAACTTGGCATTTTTCACCACCCTTTGTGATTCAGCTCACATGCAAATACTTCAGGGGTGGGGATCTGAAACACTTGAGGCAGAATTGAATGTTCTTATTCCCAACTCTCATAGAACAAATTTGTACATTTCATATTAAACTTACCATGTTCTGCCAAAGCAAATCTTGGCTTTTCCCCTTATGGAACCATGAGCATTTTGGAATAGGAACCAAGTCAATTTATTAAATTATATACCTGCAGCCACTACCAAAATGCCTTTGCAAACTAAAAACTCAGTCATTGCTCATGGAACACATAAATTAAAATGTTGCCATGCAAATCTACAAAATATTGTAAAGAAATAGCCAGGACTTCAGTAATAGAAAGAGTAACATAATTATAGAAAGGCAAGCCCGGAAGGGGCATTGAAGGTCATCTGACATAACCCAAACACTTCACCAGTGCAGAAACCCAGAAACTCACTCAGCATCTTTTAAAATCAACAGGCAGCTGAGCTGAAAGTCTACGCTGTCTTCGGAACCCTGCACAGGTGTTCCAGCTTTCCTTCACTCCCCAGGAAGAAGGTCCCCACACGGGAACTGAGACAATAGCCTCGTTCCTGATAGAGGAGACACAGGTGGAAGAGTGCTGGACATGCTGTCTGCACAGCTGGCAATGACGGGCTGGAGCCCACAGAGTCAGAGGTGACAGCCATCCCTCAGAGGGAGGGGGACCACGGGGAAGGCCACCGCACATCCTCAGGCACCTCCAGGTCACATGCCTTCCACCCCAGCAAGCAGCTGTGTTCAGGAAGGCAAAATATGTGAAAAGAAAATACTTAGATGGAGAAAGATCACTGTTTTCAAAGAGCACTGGTCATTCCCAGAAGTAGGCATGGCAAGGCATTGTTCTTAAACCCACAGCCATGTTAAATGCAGCAAGCCACTGTCGATCCCAACCAAGTCTGAGCACCCTAGATTTCCCTCAAAAGAAGTTCTCTGAGCAAAAATAAATTTTGAAGCAAGTGTCATAATATTTGAATTGGAAGACTTCTCCAAGAACATGGCTTTTGCACCTTGATTCCTTTGTTCCAGCCGTAGCATTTCTGACATAGGTATTTATATGTGTGCTAAATGCAGGGACTGAACATTTCAAAGGACTGCTAAATCAATTCCAGAAATCCCGTACAGTTGCATTTAAAATGAGATCAAGTTTTCTGTATTATTTCAAGCTGTTTAGAGGAAGTTCCTTGGTCATCACACGTATATTTCATGTTTCATTTATATTTTAGAATAAAGCTTTTTTCCTAAAAGGTCACAAGCAAATTACAAATTTTTTTAATGAGCTCTGTGTCAAATATGTTGACAAACACAGTATAATTTGTTGTAATAATTAAAAGACATGAAATAGAACTAACATCTCAAGATTATTTATTAAAAAAAGTAGATATATAATGGGTTCCTTGGATAGGTGGCCAATAAAAGGATTTTAAAGATTCGTTTTCCTACAAGCTATTTTTTTAACACAGTAACTTATACATAGCTCACTGACTAAATTAGCAAAACTTTCTAAAAATGGGATACCCACTGCTGACAAGGGTTGGTAGAAGAGACATTTTCATATACTATGGAGCAGATGGCAAAGCAAATTAGCACAACTAAGCAATTTGTCCCTAAGTAGGAAGGGTGACACCATGTAAGGATGATCCTGGAACTCTATCCTAAGAAATAAGACATGGGGAATATATCTGCACAAAGATTTGTGCACAATATTTTGGTTAATGGAGAAAAACTACAAATAGCATCAAGGGCCAATGAGTTGCTTACAGTGAAAGCAACTTCAAAACAAAATACAAAGTCACTTGAAGTGGTGATTATAAAGATTATATGACTACAGGAAGTGCTCTTATTGATTCAACATAACCTTCACTCATCTGTATAACTAAGCTGCTATCCGAATTATTTTTTACTTTTGCAAAGGAAAGGCTGGCCTGTCCTTCTGTCAATTCTATGTCCTGGTTTCAAGGGCCCTTCCTGCCCCGTGGACCCCTGTGTGTGCTGTTGCCCTGTTGTGGTGGGGCCTAGTTCCACCCTGAGCCCCAGAGATCAGGCAGAAAGGGAACAGGCCTGGCACCTGACACTCTGGCCTAGAAGACGCAGAGGCAGTGAGACGCTACTACCCATGCTGTGCAGAAGATTCGCGCCTCCAAGGGACATGTGCCATGGATGTCAGGTTCTAACCTGGTCTGTCCAGAGCTTGTTGTTTCTAGACGGGGCTGGGTGGCGAGCATCTGAGTCTAGGAGCAGAGGTGGTAAATGGTGGTTCGGTAGCCATGGGCCTCCCAGGTTGCGTGGAGCCAACTGCTCCTTCTGTCTTACCTCTGAGCATCCCCATTGCAGCCTCATCATTCACAGAGTGGCCAGACAATGTGGAAATTCCCAGGGATGATTTGGACCACAGGCATTGAATCTAGCTGATACTCTGGACCCCAAATGTGGGCATATCTTCCTAACTCATTAATTTTTGTCAAATATTTTGAAGGAAAACCTCTTTATCTCCTTTATTGAAACATAGCACATACTCAGAAATCGACGACCATTATGGACCATCTACACACCCAGGCCTCTCATCCCCCCTCCCCAAAAGACAACCATTACCCTGACTTTTAACACCATCCATTGCCTTCTAATTTTTGAGCTTTAGACAAAAC
The DNA here is from genome assembly GCA_032199065.1 of Smutsia gigantea. Taxonomy (NCBI): domain Eukaryota; kingdom Metazoa; phylum Chordata; class Mammalia; order Pholidota; family Manidae; genus Smutsia; species Smutsia gigantea. The sequence continues at coordinate 78,615 of JAVSCE010012298.1, forward strand.
AGACTAACATGTACCCTTTGTGTCTTCTTCCATTTCCCAAAATTATGCAAGGAACTACCCTGTTATCCAGCTGCATGAGCAGGCTGGGGTCCTGTGCAATTCTACTCTAAAAGAGCAAACTGACATCCTGCCTCAAGCACTCTACAGATTCAATGCAATTCCTACCAAAATACCAACAGCATTTTTCAATGAACTAGAGAAAATCGTTCTAAAATTCATATGGAAGCACAAAAGACCCCGAATAGCCGAAGCAATCCTGAGAAGGAAGAATAAAGCTGGGGGGATTATGCTCCCCAACTTCAAGCTTTACTACAAAGCCACAGTACTCAAGACAATTTGGTACTGGCACAAGAACAGACCCATAGACCAATGGAACAGACTAGAGAGCCCTGATATAAACCTAACCATATATGGTCAATTAATATATGATAAAGAGCCATGGACATACAATGGGGAAATGACAGCCTCTTCAACAGCTGATGTTGGCAAAACTGGACAGCTATATGCAAGAGAATGAAACTGGATTATTGTTTAACCCCATACACAAAAGTAAACTCGAAACGGATCAAGGACCTGAATGTAAGTCATGAAACCATAAAACTCTTAGAAGACAACATAGGCAAAAATCTCCTGAATATAAGCATGAGTGATTTCTTCCTGAACACATCTCCTCAAGCAAGGGAAACAAAAGCAAAAATGAACTCATGGGACTACATCAAACTAAAAAGTTCCTGTATGGCAAAGGACACCATCAACAGAACAAAAAGGTATCCTACAGTATGGGAGAATGTATTTGTAAATGACATATCTGACAGGGGGTTAACATCCAAAATATATAAATAACTTATATGCCCTCACACCCAAAAAGCAAATAACCCAATTAAAAAATGGGCAGAGGGTATGAAGAGAAAGTTCTCCAAAGAAGAAATTCAAATGGCCAACAGACACATGAAAAGATGCTCCACATCACTAATCATCAGGGAAATGCAAATTAAAGCCACCATGAGATATCACCTCACACCAGTAAGGATGGCCAGCATCCAAAAGACTTAAGAACAACAAATGCTGGTGAGGATATGGAGAAAGGGGAACCGTCCCACACTGCTGGTGGGAATGTAAGCTAGTTCAACCATTGTGGAAAGCAATATGGAGGGTCCTTAAAAAACTAAAAATAGAAATGCCATTTGACCCAGGAATCCCACTCCTTGGAATCTACCCAAAGAATACAACTTCTCAGATTCAAAAAGACATATGCACCCCTATGTTTATTGCAGCACTTTTTACCATAGCCAAGATATGGAAGCAACCTAAGTGTCCATCAGTAGATGAATGGATAAAGAAGAGGTGGTACATATACACAATGGAATTGTATTCAGCCACAAGAAGGAAACAAATCCTGCCATTTGCAACAATATGAATGGAGCTGGAGGATATTTTGCTCAGTGAAATAAGCCAGGCAGAGAAAGACAAATTTCAAATGATTTCCCTCATTTGTGGAGTATAACAACGAAGCAAAACTGAAGGAACAAAATAGCAGTAGATTCAGAGACTCCAAGAAGGAACTAGTGTTACCAAAGGGGAGGGGGTGGGGGGGGGGGGGGAGAAAATAAAGAGAAAAAAAATCATAAAAGGCAAAAAAAAAAAAGAGCAAACTGAGTAAACAGCACGTTTCCAATTAGGGCTATGGTAAATGGCATTGTACATACCTTCTGTTGAACGTTTGTCTGCATTTCTGCGCCAGCATTCCTGGGGTGGGATTGCCAGCCCACAGGGTAGACAAATGCTCTGTTTAAGGGGATACTCCCAAGTAATATCCAAAATGTTTCTACTGTTTTGCTCTCCCACCAGCCATGCACATGAGTTCCCGTGGCTCTTTTCACACTTGGTGTGTCTCTCATTTTTTTCATTTTGACTCTTGTGGTCTGACTGATGCCATCAAGGTGTGTGTTAGTTATGAATGTCGTTGATGACTTATGAAGGGTTAATTTGATATGATGATTGAACATTTGAGCATCTTCAGTGAAAAATGTACTTACTTAAGTCCGTTCTCTAGTTTTCTAAGTACTTGTGTGTCTTCCTTATGAATTAGCAGATATTTGTGTATATGTTGGATAAAAGCAATGGTTGGAGATATTTCAGTGTAGCTCACTGCTTCACTTAATAGACGTCATTTGGCACATAGATATTCCTGTACTCAGTTTTCCCATTTTGATAATGATCACGTAGTAAAATGCTCTCACTAAGAAAAGTTTCTTTGCCCAAAGAATGTGAAGATATTCTATGTTGCCATCCAGAAGGTTTTGTGTTTTTTTAACATTCATTTTAGGATCTTCAATGCACCTGAAATTTATGTAGGAATAAAGCTTCATTCTTCTTTGCCCTGTGGGTATCCAGTTGAATCTAACTTCTTAAAGGGCTTTCTTTGCCCTGCTGCTCTGGGGATAGCTTTTGTTCTCAATGAAGTGTTCTTCCACATGCGTGTCCATCTCTGAGCTCTCCGTCCTGTCCTGCTGGTCTCCTCCTTACTTCCAGCATGCTGCACTGCCATAATACCACACCATCGCTACAATCTCAGTACTCGTGGAGCTAATCCTCCTGATGGGCAAGTCCTCTGCAAGATTCGCTCAGCATCTCTGGGCCTTTTGTATTTCTGTTCAAATTTTCAAACAGTTTGCCAATTTCCACCCCAAAAAAAACCCTGCTGGCCTGTTTGTTGCCTGCATATCAATTTGTGGATAGCTTCAAATATTCTAATAGGTCAATCTTCAAAAATCCCAGTTCATGAATGCAACATATCCCTATGTTACTTAGTATGCATTAGTTTATCTCCATCATATTTCAGAGCATTCTGTGTAGAAATATTTATGTCATTTATTAGATTTGATCCAGAGAAGTGGTATTTTTATGCTGTGCATAGGACACATATTCTAATTTTTAATTTTTTGAAGCTGGCTTATGTAAATACAACTGATCTTCCTATGTTGACCTTTTAACTAGCGATACAAAGTTAATATTACTAAACTCACTTCTTAATCCTGAACATTTTCCAGAAGATTCTTCTAGATCTATGTCTTAGGTCCACAATTATGTCATCTCAGAATAAAGATGCCTTTGTTTCTTCCTTTTAATCCACACCTACCATTCCTTTTCCTCATTTCATTACAATGGGTAGGATCCCAGTTGTATGTTGAGCAGAGTGGGTACCAGAAGGCAGTCTCATCTCCTTCCTGATATCCATTTCACCAGTAGCACTGATGGTCACTGTAAATTTATTCTGTCAAAGAAGGCTTCCTTCCACTTCTAGTTTTTAAGATTTTCATCATACACAGCTTTGGAATTTTATCAAAGTTTTCCTGCCTTGATTAAAATGATAATATAAAATGCCTCTTTTATTAGGTTAATGTGGTAAATTACTTTGACTTCCAAACATAAAACCATTTTCCATTCACATAAATCAAACTGTGATGCATTAACCACATCAACAGATTTCAGTCAGTGTTTTCTTTGTTCAAATCTTATCAAATCATCAAATTCGAACCTACAATCCATTTTCAAGTACCCAACAGGTAGATAACTTTTTCCATCTTTTTGTTTTCAATCTTACTAGAAAGACAGTAGCAGAATATCATTGGTTTTTAGTTATGTAAGCAATTGTTTAGAAGAAAATAGTCTTTGCACAATTAACATATTTTACTGGTAAGGTTTATTTTAAGCCTGCCATCTCACTATTTGCCATATTATATTCCACCTGCTTTGGCTTTTAATTTCCCAACTTGGCTTATTTTGGATTGAGTAGTTTTTACTCCATTTTCCCCTCTCCTAGTTTAGGAACCAAATGTTATTTTCTATCCCTTTAGGGGTTATCCTAGAGGTTGTGGCATGCATTCTTGACTTAGTAGAGTCTACTCCTGGTTCGTACCTTGACCCCTTGCCAGTCAATGCAAAGAACCTTTGCACACTTTAATGAAAGTTATGCACTCTTGACTTTATGCTATTGTTGAAGAAAGGTTTACTCATTTCATGTTGCAAGGGTAATATAGAAGAACTTTACACTCTCTTTACTCTGGCTCACTACTTTTTTTGACATTTTGTTATATTAGCTTTATTATTCTTTCTATCTTTGTGGACAGTTTTTTCTGAGCTCTTTAAGAATATCTGTGCTTATTATGCCCCTTAACTCATTAATACATCAGTGTCTATTTCCTAAGACATGGATATTTTCTTATATAAGTCTAAGTAGCTTATAAATTCAGGACACTTATCACAGATATAATATGTTAAATAGTCTACAGTCAATATTCCAGTTTTTTTCCATTGCTCTTTACAGCATGTTTCTCCCCAGCACAGGGCTCACTCCAGATGACATGTCACATTTGTCCATCATGTGACTTCTTTAATCAGGAACACTTCCTGTCAAAACCTTTTGAACAGCTTGAATCAGTTATCTTATATAATGTTTCTCCATTTTATTTATCTGATGTATCCTCATGAAGTCCCCACCTGAAATAACAGGAATTTGTGCCATGCACAATGACACACGATACCCATCCACCCTTTGCCAATTTTGGTCACCCAGGCAAAGTGGTGTTGCCTGGTTTCTCTGCTGCAACTAATTTTTTCCCCTTTTACCATCGCCAAGCAATCTGCCAGGAGATTGATTACTTGCAATGAAAGTCTTCGCATTGATGACTCCTGCCCAAACCAATTATATTGTGGTGATTGCAGAATCACTGTACTACTCACCACTCTCTCCATATTCATTAGTTCACATTCTACCTGCTTACTCTATATGTGAATCTACTTATTTGTAGCATTTTTTTCTACTAACCTGTATTAGTCTGTCTATCACCAGTGTGATCGCATGCATTTCTGTTTTATTTAATGGGCTCTAACCCTTCATTCTCCTTATTTATGGTGATGCTCAAACTGTCCCAGATTCAGCTAATAAGAGCTCCTTTCAGCTGGATTCAGTGCCTTCTTGATGTTCCCTCATCATATTTTTTTAGGCATTCAAAGCATTCTAGTCTCATCTTGGGAATTTCCCTTCCTCTGCCCATGAAAGAGTTATTTCTACAGAGAGTCCTGATTCTTTTTTAGTGAAGAATAAATGTTTTTCTAATACCAAGACTGGACTCTAGGAGTGCTCATTGCTTCTGAGGTATCACTGCTTCTTGACACTTTGACCAGACAAAAGCATTGTGTGTGTGTGCATGTGGGTGTGCAAGCATCTCTACACACACGTATTCCCACACCTCCATTACCATGCAATCCCTGGTAGTTTTTTCTTCACCCTCTCCCTATTCAAATGAGAACTCGGACTCTCAACATTACCACTTTTCATTGTTTGTCCTATTCCACATTACAATAGCAATAAAAATGTAGATTGATACACACAGTCACTGTAGAGCACAGACCTATCAATGGGTGCACGATTAGGTTGAGGTCTCTAATCTGAAGGCTGCAGTTTAACAAGCGAATTTCCATGTACCAGTGGCTGGGATTGGTTTTACCCTTCATGGCTGGTATGAAGCGGAGTTACATTCATTTCTTTCTACTTGCATTAAGTTTTAGTTTTCTTCCCCCCAATTGTTGATCGAAAGTTATTAATTGGATATGTGGATACTAACATGTTTCCAAAGCCAAAATTCTTCCAGACAAGCCCAGGAAATCAAACACCTCCTGTGCCCTTCCACACCACTGCCCCCACCCCTTCTGTAACCAATCGCCTTGTTTTTTAGGTTATCTAAAACTGTCAGGATGTGTATTTTATTACTATCCTTTATTCCCTCACAGTAGACGACAGACTCCCTGTCCTCTCTAACAGCATGCCTGTGTTAGGGATGAGCACGTCTCAGAAATCACTCCAAACTCTACGCACAGACCTTTGTTATGCTTTCATACAACAGCATATTTCTCTTTTGGTGTTAAGTACCATATTTTTTAAATCACGCTCCTATTCTCGGATATTTCGGTGTTTTCCAATATTTTGCAATTACAAACAATGCTACAATGAATAGTCTTGTGCACATGTGTTTTTGTGGTATTAGAAGTGGGTTTTAGGGTAAATGTCTAGGCATGGGATTGCTAGGTCAAAGGGTAATTACATACATACTTTGGATATTGCCAAATTCACCTCCCCAGAGGTTGTGACACTTAGCTTTCCAACAGCAAAGTGCAACAGTGCCCAGCTCACCAGGGGCTTGCCAACAAGGGTACCACCAGGGTTTTGAAATCCCGCCTATCCATGCCCTTGCCAATAGGCATTGCTATCCTTTTCATTCCTTTTGTTTTGAGTGAAACTTAAATATCTTTTCATATCTTTAACAGCCATTTTTATAACCTCTTCTTTGTGAATCACCTACCTATATCTCCTTTTTAGCCATTTTATAGGGCTTTTAGATGAAAAATAATAAGTCCAAATTACTCTGATTTTTTTTGTCTGGGTATTTTTCTCCAAATGTATGTGTAAAAAGACAAAAGTTGATGAATTTGTGATTCACAGTCTGTCTTTTGACCAAATTAGTGAAGTCTTTGTATTGACACATGCAGAAAAGAACAATCAAACTGCTGTAAAGATATAAATTCAAAAGAGAAAACAATGTCCATCTTTGTACCTAACTAAGTCTTATGGTCTGATTAAAGCAGCTAGACAAACAGGGATAATCAATCCAAGTTCGCAGCCTCTTAGACCTCCAGTAACTTACTCTAAGGAATAATGGCTTGTGTATTATTGCTAAGTATCTATCAAGGACAGGCTGATGCAGTCATCAATCTGTGCTCTCTTCATTTCACTACCTGCCAGATCATTAAGGAATACTTTAGCATAATAAAAGTATTTCCTGCAAAAAAAAAAAACTTTTTCTTTTCCAAATGTGTCTTATGTATTAGGAATATTAGTTCCCTTATCTTTGGCCTATGCTGCAAATATTGACTCAAGACTACTGGTGTTTTCTTCCAGGAATGCACTGTTTTGCATAGTCAAACAAATCAGTCCTTCCTTATTGCCTCTAAAATAAGATATTATTAGAAAGCCCTTCCCAGCACTGAGATTTTAAATGTAGTCACACATATTTTTTGCATATTTTTAATTTCACGTTACTATCTCTGATCCATTTGGGTTTTCCTTGAATACATCAAGTGAAGAATAGATATAATTTTATCTTTTCCTAGTGTCACCAAGCACCTGTCCCATTACTGTTTATTAAGCAGAGACTAGATTGCCACCTTATCACATCTGGATGTCCCAGTGGAATACCATCAATTCCTACAGTTCTTTTTCTCGTGTCGGGGGTGGCTTCGTGTGCCAGCACCAGGCTGCCCTCATTCACTGGATTTGTAATAACGTGGTGGGTGCCAACCCCATGCCATTCTGTTTTTCAAGTACTTGCCCAGCTGTTCTGCTGTGCGTTTTTTTCCCATATGAACTTTAGTATCAACTTGCTCAGGTCTAGGGGAAAATGTTTGTTGGTATTTTTATTAGGATTATAAATTATATTATATCTATAAGAACAGTCATTTTATCAAGTTTAAATATCACAGAAGGTACAGGGATGTCAGTATTTTCAAGTGTCTCTTTCTGTGTCTTCCAGGAGGGTTTCCCAGTTTTCTTCATATAGGTTTTGAGTGTTACATCTTAACTTTATTCTTAAGTATTTTTGTCTATCTCTCTGCTTTGATAGGAATTACTCTTTGTCCAGTAGCTTTCATTAGAAATTGGTGTTGACGTTTATCAAAGACATTTTCATCACCCAAGGAGAGAATCGTATAACCCTTTTCTTTACACATATTAATAAGGTGAATAATATTAATAAATTTTCTAGTTTTGAATCATGCTCGAAAGAAGGTCTAAAATGACTTGGCCTTGGTGTGTTCTTAATTATTTCTTAATGTGGTATGGAATCCACTTGCTAATATGTTATCTAGGCTTTTGCAGTGCCATTTAAAATTAATATTGGCTTGTGAATTTTTTTTATGTTATTTTTATCAGGTTTCAGTGACAGGTCTTTAAAACTTTGTAGAATTCCCCTGAGAACTCTCCAGGCCTGCTGGTTTTACATGAAACAATTCCTTGATAACTTCCTCTAGATTTTCTGTGTAAATAGGTCTGTTAAAGAATTCTGTTACTACTGATTTAGGTAAGCCGTATTTTCCAATGAATTATCATTTCATAAGGTTCCCACTTGTATTTGCAGAAACACTAACAGGGAAGTATCCTGTGATTTTGAAACTTCCCTCCCTGCCTCTCTCTGTCTCCCTGTCTCTCTCTTCTCATCTTTTGAAATCTTATTTTCTTAATGAATTTGTTAAATTATAGAATGTCCACTTGCAACTCCCCTTACCTATTGTGTTCTCAGTTTGGTTTCTTATTTTCTTAGACATAGTTATCCTAAGTTAATAAATTGTGACCCCATTGTTTCAATTCCCTGTTGACTTTTTCTCTTTTAGGTTGCCTTTTGCTTTCAGATCACACGATCTTCTGCCTGCACATGCCGGGTTGTTTGCCATAGAGTGATTGACATAGACTATGAAACACTGTTCAATAACTTTCTTCGTCTAGGTACTTCGCCTTCACTCTGGCAGGTAGCCCATGTGCTGTTATCTACAGACAATTCCATTTCAGAAAGGGATGCTCTGAAGATGGTCCAGTTTGGGTTGCCCTCCCCCTGAGCCTGTGGTTGGGAGAGCACCCAGCTGTGATTCAGGCTACTGGACCGCCTCCCCAGCCCTTCTGGGATTAACAGACACCCACAGGACAGTCATCCCTAGTGCTGGCTGCCTTTCTGAGCTCCCTTCTCCCTGGATGTTGGCCTTTATCTCTCTGCTGTGTTACCAGCTTCCAACACCTTTGATGAAGTGTTCCTTATATTTGGCCCAGGAGAACTCGTCTGAATTCTTAATCTGCCATTAGTACATGTGGCGCTGAACTTACATTTTGAATCCTTGCAGAATAACATGGGATTTAAAAATAAACCAGAGGTCCTGTTTCTGGCCCAGCTCTTTAGACAACACCCCCAACATGCACTCTGCATCTGCTCACCCACCCTCCCTTTGGGGAAGCTTCAGTAAAAATGTGTCAGAACCCCTGGTGTTGTGACAGAGGCTGAGGATTCCCCAGGACTCCAGGACTCTTGTCCAGAGTAGTTAAGCAGTGGGTGTTTCTGTTTGCAGAGACCACGAAGGGGCGGCCGCCACCTGTGGAGAAGGAATGGAGAAACCAGGCAGTGGTCCAAAAGACACAACAGACCAAATCCCTGGACATGGACTTTCCAGGAGGTAACTCAGGAAGCTCACATGAGGCCTGTCTCCAAAAGAAGCCGGTGTAGGAAACATTGAGCTTGTGTGCTTAGCTGATGGCTGCTGAGAGGTCAGCTCCATCAGCAATCAACTGTGACTTGGGTTTTGAGAGAGGAAAGAAGAGGCTGTAGTCTGTCCTCAGGACTCCACTATATGAGCTTCATGAAAAGCCAGGAATGCAACACGTTCTAACTCACTTCTTTCCAGCCGACCCCAAATGGCAGCTGTGACGCTGGAGAGGACGGCCTTGCCACCCCCACACCCAAGGTCCTGCTGCACCCCAGCTTCCTGCACTGGTCTGTCCTGCTCCCCTGCTCCCGTGCCGGCTCAGGAACTGACCACACAGGCTCCAGAGAGTGAAGCTGAGACCAAGCATGGCACAGCCGTGCGGACACCCACTGGAACACCTGCCTGGGAGCACAGGGAAGAGACGGAGTGGCTGAAACTCAGCTCAGTAAAGAGACCCAGCATTACTTAGGGGACAAAGTCTGGCTATTGCTTTCATGACTGAGCTATTTTGCATGAATATTGCAAGTAATCTCTTGGTCTGCCTAATTTCATAACAATAAATGCGATATCATCACCACACTTCTGGAAATTATCTTCTTGAGGCTTAGAGAACATGTATTCAATTTCAAGGAGCCAAATTTGCCTATATTCCCCAGTCTGTTCTAGGTTTTTAATAAATGATTCTTAAGATGATAAAATGTGTGGATTGCCATAGATTAGCTCTTACATGGCTTTGGCCTTGGAAAATCCCTAAAAGTCCCTACAAGAAACAAATTGCATTTTTAACCCAGAATCCAAAGGAATAAGTCAACTGCGGCATTTATATGCCCTGTGACCCCTAAAAGCCAATTAAATTACTAACCGCCAGTAAATTGGCAGACTGTTATTCTTGTGTTTGAGTAGAATATAAATTGTAAAGTGTCTTTGCTTTTCCACCTGCATAAAAGAGTCCTTGAAGCTCATGCATTTGGCTGTTCACCCTAGACCCGTCCTCACCAGGCGTGCCTATCACCGACCGTGCCCGGTGACGGCCGGGGCACCTCCCCAGCTCCTGCTCACAGCCCCAGGGCTTCAGGGTCGTGAGGGTGCAGCACCCCAGGCCACGTGCATGGATTTTCTCATCTGTGATGGCCTTCACTACCCACCTTTCAGGCACCAGGAATGCCAGTTAAAAGTGCCCCGGGCCCACACAGACTGATAGAGGCCTCCAGCGGGCGAGCTGGGGCAGTGACGGATGACCGAGAGCCCTCCAGCCGACTGCTGTCCACCTGAACAAGCCCAACCTGGCTGGTTTGTTTTACTAAGAACAGAAAATTCTAGGCTTGCATGTAAAATCTGTTGGTTATTCAGTTGGCATGATTAAAATGCAAAATGAAACCAAAACAATCGCAAAGGCATGGTGTGTGCCAAACTAAACCCACAGGCTCTGATTCCCACTTTCCACCCTCTGCCTTTCTCTTCTCATCCCACTGCTGCTCCACTGTGAAAATCCTTCTGCAGGGGGCTACCACTCCTCCTCATTCTGGGGCTCTCTCTGCCTGGAGCCTCATCCATAAGGCAAGACTTTGGCTCCATCCTTTCCTGCAGGCTCCCCACCACCCAGTCTTCACCTGGCCACCCCAGGCCCCGCAGCTGGACGGGTCACTGCAGTGGCTGCTGGGTGCTCCCTCTTTCCCAGGCCTGCACTCCCTCTGTACCTGCCGAGCCTGCAGCAACCTGCTCAGGGGCCCTAACCTGCAGGCTTTTTTAAGGAGTTTTAAGGAGGGGCACGTGTGTCTGTCTATGGGCCTAGGACTGGGCCTTGCGGATGGAATGGATGAATGGATGAATGAAGACATTTTCCAGGTATTTCAAATGCAGGGGCTCTAAAACCAGACCAATCACTCACTGATCTTTTAGCCTATGACAAGTTACTTAACTTCGGTGCCCCACTTTTCTCCTATATAAAATAGGGGCATCCTGCAATCCAGGGCTGCTATAGGCCACAGGCCAAGCTCCTGGTGCCCAGAGGCAGGTGGTTATCTAGGGCTATTGCTCTTATTGCCCATATAGGCAGCTAAGGGCATCCTGCCCCCGACAGCCCCTCACTAAGAACTGTCTATGTGTTGCACTTTCTCCTCTTGCAGAGTAGGCTGTGGGTCTGGGTAGCAGTGATACTGGAAGGAAGTAGCATGGTTCGAGCTCTATTGTAGAGTTGACACCAGGATGCAGCCGGGGTGGTGCTCTGCTTCCTGCAGGGTTTTAGGTCCATGGGGACCAACATCACACAGTGGGTCAGAAAGGTGTGTAAGGGGCTCACTGGCCCATCCTCTCATTGGCCCTGCAAACCAGGAGAATGGAGAGACCACCAGGAGGACATTGAGATTGGGTCTCTCTCTCTGTGTTGTGGAGAGGAAAGCCCTCAATGCATGGATGTCCAAGGCGCTTCTCTCACTGGACGGCTCTCTGTGCCCCACACATCTGGGAAGGTGTAGGGATGCCTCCGAGGTTGGATGACTGGGGTTTTCATGAGGGAGGCAAGGTGGCAAGTGACAATATGATAAGTCCCAACCCACCCTCGGGAGACACCGTGAGGCAGGCAGGTCGGTGGTGAGGCATTTCATCTCTGGGCCAGGCAGCGCTGGACCCCATCTGGGCTCTGACCTTTCTTTTGTGTGTACATGCCTGCATGTCTGCTCCTCCTCCTGAGAAGGGGGACCTGAGAACAGGGCCAGCCCATAAGGATTGATGCAAGAATTAGGTACAACAAACAAAACCCTGAGCACTGGGCCTGACATGGAGCAGGTCCCAGGTAATTGCTGCCCTTGCACGATTAGAAAAGGTGCAAACTGAGTAGAAGGGAGGATGACCTGTCAGTTTACAGATGGGGATCCGCAGGGCCAGCCAGTGAGAGCAGGCATGCACCCAGTGAGCAACAGAATCTCCTGCAAAGGACCAGAGACACAAAGGACACACTTCTCCAGTTAACTCTGTGGGTTCTGACAGTGCAGCCATGGAAGGCAGTGACTGTCAGCCTTGATGGCCAGGAGTTGTCTCTCAGGCTGCAGTGAGAATTTACAAGTGGGACCTGAGCTATGGCATTTGCCAAGAAAAAAAAGAGAAGTGCGCAGTCGTGACATTTAGAAAATAGCTACTTTCACAGTGCATGCTGTGAGGTCACGGAGCTTCCTGCAGCTGAGCCGCTACGCTCAGCTGTCTGCCCACAGGGGCCACTGTCGGGCTGAGAGTGTGGTCAGTGACACCGGCCTCTGTCCCTGTTGGGCTTCAGCGGGCTCTCTCGGGGCCCATTCAGCTTGCTGAAAACTCAAGGGCGCTGCCAGGACTCTGAGAAAACAAAGGACACATGGATGACTGTTTCCTGTATCCCAACTGCAGCACTCTAATCTTATTTTCCTCCTTCTTCCTCATCATGGTTCCATGACCCATAATTATTCAAGCACCTTATCAATCCCATCCATCTGGACGTGCTTCCTTTCCCAGAAGTCTTGCAATGGATGCTGGGAAGGGTAACCTTTGCAGGTGCCATGGAAGGTACAGGAATGGGTGCCCCAAACATGCACCAGCAGGTTTCCGTGGGAGACATAAGACCCCAGGGACACAAGGGCCAGGGATATCAGGCCTTGGGGTATGTCAGACCCAGGGGATATCAGGCCTGGGGGACATCAGGTCCTGGGGGATGTCTGTCAGGTCATAGCGGACATCAAGCCTGAGGACCTTCCAGGAGTCCCAGGCTTGGGCAATTGAGACTTCCCCTGTCCAGTGGCCAGACCACAACGTGTCCCACCCAGCCCATGCCCAGACAGGCACTGAGGAGGGGCAAGTAAAGGGACTAGAAGTTGTTTTCCTTGGAGTGCTGTCCACCACGCTCCCTCCTTCCAGCAGGTCCCCCTCAAGGGAAGAGCCATTAAGGCCAGCCAGGTGGCAGACAGGCGGCACTTCCCTGAGACTCTATCGTAAGTGCTCAGCTCCAAACCTGTGCGTCCCTGGCCACCATGTGCTCCCACCCAGGTCCCTAGCAGGCACCTTTGCTCTCTGCTGAGAGCAGGCAGGTTAATCACACGTAACCAGGTTTGAACCAGGATGGGCCAGGCCTTGGCTGTTTTAACAAAATGTCACCGACTGGGGCCTTATAAACAAGGGAGACTTATTTATCACAGCTCTGGAGGCTGGAAGTCCCAGGGGGAGGCTCTGGCAGAACTGGTGCAGGCGAGAGCCCACATCCTGGTTCACAGCTGACTTCTCCTCGGTGTCCTCACATGGAGAAAGTGGCAGGCAGCCCTGTGGGGTCTCTGTTGCAGGGCACGCATCCCATTCTTGGGGCTCTTCCCTCATGAAGTCATCCCCCAAAGGCCCACCTCCTAACACCACCACTCTGGTCATTAGGATTCCACATAGGAACTTGGGAAACACCGTCATTCAGTCCACAGCGAATCCTATGGGAAAGGTTCATGTCTCTGTTCTCAATCTCTTCATCCGAAAAGGGGGATAATTTCTTCACTGCAGGGTTTCTGTAAAGGGAATGCAAATACACTTTGGGTGTGAAGATGCACACCCAGAAAATGGTGCATTCTCATTCTGTATAAATTTATACACCTGATCAATTACAGTGTGATTTCCGGTGTGTGTGGAGGCAGGAGCTCAAAGAGAATCCTGTGAATCTTGACATTACTCTCCTCTCTCTTTTGGTTATACTATTTGACTCCATGCCTTCCGATTGTTTGCCAGCCCAGATTTCTCGCTGGAAGTTGATAACACATTCTAACTCAACCCTAAAGCTCTGCTGAGTGAAGCCAGGCACACAAACCGTCTGTGGTTGTTTCCTCCAGGCAGCAGGCCAGGCTGGGTAACAAGGGCATCCGGGCACACAGCCCTTCACACGGCCAGTCATTCATCTGCCACCCACTTGTTTTCAGGCCTCAACTGAACTGGTGCTGCCTTGGGAGGCCTGAGCTTGTCCCTAGAATAGAGGGATCCCCACTTTTCAATCCTGGAGCACCTGACCTTCCATCTGAAGGGTCTGTCACCAGTGGGTGGGGCCCATTTTCTGTTAGGGTGAGAAGTCCAGGGCCAGCCCTCTGAGGGAGAAGAGAGGTGTGGCCGGCAGAATGCCATCCAAGGGCACAGAAACGCCCTCAAGGGGCTGGGAGGGTCAGAATGAGCTGTCCAAGCAAACCAGAGGGAAGGAAATCCCACTGAAGAGACAGTGGGGAACAGGGCTCTGAAGGTGGGAGCTGGCCAGAGGCAGCACATGGCTGGAGCCAGCACAGATACGCAGTGGCCCAGCACCCACGTCGTGCTCAGGGCTTTGTCCACCTTGGGCGATTCTGCCCCTCCCCTCCCGGCTCCTCTTGTGGACCCCACGGGAGTCCACTCAACATCAGGCATTGCTAGCAATTTGGAGCCATCACAGATCACACTGTACCTTTCAGAAGTGTGCCGATTGAAGCCAACAAAGCCTGATTAGTCCTCACTTAGTTTATACTTAATTGTTTTGTAACAATAAGATTGCAAAGCTTACTTTTATTTGGTTTGAAAATCGTGAGCATTTTTTTCAAACAATCAGTCAAAGAACCACAGGAACCCATTGACCAATAGCCACTCTCATGCTGCTATGGTTGAAAGACTGTAAATAATATCAGAAAAAGACACCCTTCCTTGGCAATCATTTGGAGGTATACTCTGTGCCTGCTTAGTCCCCACAGAGATGGAACCATTAAGCAGGGCTCATTCTGATGATGGCCCGAGTCAACATCAAAAATTAAGGATGAGCATAATGTGTGGCACATAGGTGTCCAATACATACCTGTGAATAATGGTTTGGGGCCCTGGATTTTCCTGCTAGCTCCCCCTGAGATTGGCTAAGAAAACCCAGAACATTGCCACCACCCCAAGCCTTGCTCGCCCATTGGGCATTGAAGATGCGGCAGGTGGTCGGACCACGGTGGAATCTACCACACGCCTCCCGCATGCCTGTCCCTGCACTATTCTCTTCAAACATGTTGTCTTGCTCCCTCTCAAGTTGACTCTCAGGGGAAGTAGAGATCAAGATGGAACTCTCAGTGCTATGCCCAACAGAGAAACGTGTTCAAATATAAAATGTGGCCACAGGGTTTAATACAGTAACTTCACCTGGAGACACAGACACCAATTCAGAAAAAGAAGCTGATTAGCTGAGACCAGAGGACCTGGAAGCATCAGCCTGGGTCCCCCTGAGCACATACTCACACTCATGCCAGGGAAGGTCCACTCTCTCCCACAGCTTTGTGTCCAGGCCACTGCTCCTCAAGTGGTCATTCTAAAACTTAGACTGGATTGAACATCCTCCTAATTACAGTCGTCCAATGAGTCCTGGTCTTATGGTGGAGCTTGAAGCCTTTGAAATACAATCAAGACATATTTGATCCTGCTGTCCTACTCTGCCACCCGTGGCTCTGCAAGTTATCGCCCTCAGCACCGCACTCCCTCTGCCTCCGTACCATGGTTACTGGGCATGTTTCCACTTCCTGACATCTATCAATATTCATCTGTGTATTCTAGAACCAAGGGAGGCACTAGGCTCCTGGAAGGGAATCCCGGACATCATAAACTGAATGAAATTTGCTGCAACCATGCTTGTACTTCCATGCCTGGTAGTAGCTCGGGGATGAATGAAGGCCCCAGACTGCCCGTGTGCCCAAGGGGAGGCTGCTGTCTTCATGAAGAAAATAAAATATCCCTCCCTGTCCTCCCACCTACCCCTCCTCAAGATTTTGTAGCAGAGGCAGAGATATTGAGAATGGAGATGTTTTTAAAACCCTGACTCTGAACAGGACTGAGGAAGGAATCTCTGTAAGTCAGCAGCTTATAAACACTGGCTGCTGGTTCTCAGTATTGAGTTCTGTATCTCATTCATTCATTCACTCTGCAAGGATTTTTACATCTGGGTCAAGCTCTATATCAGGCATTGGGGTGGCTACCGACAACCCCCACAACATACTGCAGGAAGACAGAAGAACAATGAATGTGTGCACAGTTGTGAGCATGGCTGAAGTATGGGAAGGGGCTGGCTACAAAGTGGAAAAGGAGTTAAGGACACTGCATATAGGCTTTGGTTTTGATCTGTATAAACAGGTCATCTACACTAATATTACTGAGTCTACACATCCTAATATTAAGCAAATTATTAACAACTAAAGTGAAAGGAGAATGTGGCCCCATCCCACCAGCAGTGTAGAACCATGCTCAGCTCTCTTAGCTAACAGCAGCCTCCCATCTCCTCCCCAAACCTCCACCCCAGCCTCCACCTGACACCAGAAAGACTCAGATGCCTGTACAGCTTCTCCTCCAGCCATGCTGGGCAGCCCATGGTGGCCACCTTGTATGCCAGGTTGACCATGCTGGAAGGCATAGAGCAGGAAAGAGCAGAGGCCCTGGTCAGAATATAGCCCTGCTCCTTCGGGACCAACCCATGCTAGAGGAAGCTTTCTGTCCACACCCAGGTCTGCTCCTGACTGCCCTTTCATCTAGAAGCCTTCTTTGGCCACCTCAGGTGGCAATTCCCAAGCTGACTGAGACTTCTGAGTGTAGAGTACACAGGGCCACCTGCCCTGGGAGTCTTTTGTCGGGAGAGCATCCCAGCCCTTCCGGGGAGCAGGCTCGGATGACTGCAGCCCTTCCAGTCGGCCAGCTGTCTCATGGAGCTCTGTTCAGAGGGGAAAGTGCCTGAGGACTTGGAGGAGGTATCGAGGTATCACTGGCAAACATCCAGGGTTGGCGGGGGGTGGGGGGGTGTTAGAGCAGCTGGTGTCACTTACGGCAGGCGGGGAGTGAGAGCCGCAGAGCCCACTTCAGGACAGGATAAGCCAGAGAAAAGGTATACACAGACAACCAAAAAGCCAAGAGAAGCAGCGCTCACCCCGTACACAACAAACAAGATCCTATGGTACTTCTGTGGGGAGCAGAGCCCATGCCTGAGGTTTGGGATGGACCTGAGTCCTGGGGGAGACTTGCACGGCAAGGTGAGACTAGAGTCTCACGGGTGAATGAGAAATCAGCATTTGGTCTGGGGAGCAGGACGATGGCCACTATCCATACAGGAGGCAGGGGGTGGGCGACAGCGGGAGGAGCTGGGGTTAGATTCGGAAGCAGCCCTTCATCCTCTGCCGCAGGTGGCATAACAAACTCCTTCCTGGAGGAAACAGAAACAAAGAAGGATGTCTCGCCTTCCTCACCCTCATCTCTTACTAGTCCTTGTGTATAATTCTTACGTTCAAGTCTTACAATCATCAGTTTAAATAAAAAACTCGCCCTGACAGATCTCTAATCTATATACAAATTTGAGATGAGGCTACTATATTGTTAAATACCCTGCACAACTTTTGCTACGTGTTTTCCTAGTATCCATATTTTATGAAACTATTGTAAATAATGACTTCTCTTGACCTTTTCTAATTGTGTGCTACAAATACAAAAATGCAGCTGGGTTGCTTATTTGTCTCATACACAGTTCGCAGATCTCTTTTTTCTCCTGCTCTTCTCTGCTTCCCTCTGACCTTCACACCATGCTATGGAGGGCCCACCATCTCCATTTCTTCCACAACCCATTAAAGTTTCCCTCTCCCAAGCCATTCTTCAGAGACAGTTCTCTCTATTGGCCCCGAGGAACCCTCACTGTCAAGTCCAGTGGCCCATCTCAGCCCATGCCCTCATCTCTTTCTCTGATGTATTTAGTCTTCCTGACTGGCCCCCTACCCTGTCTACTGGGAACCTGCTCTCGAATTTGACCCTCATCTGCCTGTCTGCTTCTCACCAGTCTTTATTCCCACTTCTTAAATGTGGTTCTTCCAGGAGCTCACACTATCTCCCAATTTCTTGCTCAAGTCTAGAGAGTCGGTCTTACTGAAGGATTTGAAGGGAGGCTTCAGTTGCTTTAACTGGTAGATGTGTTAGAGCAGTATTTTTACATTCAGCCGGACATACATGCTATGGAGTGCAAAAGATAGATTTCAAAATAAAACAAAGTGTTCACACTGGTTTTGCCCTTGGACTACACAGTTACACATAGTGGTACAAATTTACTCTCCAGTTCACTGGGACAAGACTGGTGGAATGTTTTGAGGTGCATTTCCTAGAAAATCAAACCCCCACTTCCTAAATTGTGTTAGAGGATCCATCCTCCACACTCCCTTTCCCACATCTCACTCCCTCTACTTAACCTGCCCTGGATCAAACTGAAGATGGGCATACTCCTCCCAAGCCTGGCTGTAGGCAGAAGTCTTGAGGGGAACCATCACTTGGTTGTCTAAGGTGGGCTGTCTGCACCACAGCATTCATATGTATGGCTACACAGATTTGATTGACTTTTAGTCAGTGTTAGAAAGCAAATGAAATGAAACAGCAGACCTTTCTGTGAACTCCCACTGGGCTGAAATAAGCAAGAGAGAATCAACCAAGATCACAATTGGAGAGATACATTTCACTTAATTCTTAAAGGACAGTTTCATTCACCTGTTAGTCTTGTAAATAACATATTTCAATTGTGATGACAACCTGCATTCTAATTAATAACTCTCATTTGAATAGTATTAATAGAATTAAAAATTTCTCTTCTGAGCTGTTACCAAACATAAGAAATTTCAGTCCAAGAGATAATTTTTGCATAATGATTTATTTCCAAAGAAATAAAATAATGCTCAATATATCCCTCCCAGGCACACCATGTCAGCACCCATGTCATTACTTCAGAGTGACACCATCACACATCTACCCTAACAGAATTAATTTCCCATCTGGGCTGATTATTTGCTTTAAAAAATCAAGTTTACTGGCAAGTGCTTGTTTCATGTATGTAATCTCTTCCCAGAAATCCATAAAGGTTAATAGTATGCCTGAGTGATTTTTATAAGCAGGGAGAAGCCATCATGATTGATTTTTTGTTTGTCTTCTTGTTATTTGTTTAAAATGGCAGGATTTATGGTACCACTCCTGGCATCCTATGTAATGTCAGTGCCAGCAATTTCAAGCCCACTAGTCAGGGACAAAGAAAGTGAGAGATGGGAAACATCTTTTAGTTGATATGCAATGTTGTATTGGTTTCAAGTATGCAGCAGTGACCAGCAGTTACACACATTACTAAATCCTCACACCAGTGAGCACAGTTACTATCTATCAACATGAGAAAATGTTACAGAACTATTGTCTATATTCTCCATGCTGTACTACTATCCCCATGACCAACTTTTATTATGATTGAGAATTTTTATTCCCTTTTATGACCCCTCAGCCTCCCCACCCACCCAGACCAGCCCCTCTCCAGTAGTAACCACCAGTCACTTCTCAATTTGTTTTGTTTTGTTTTTAGATTTAAACTCAACTCCAGCACAGTTTTTATTTTAAGGCAGTTGCCATTTTAATTTGCCCTCTCTTCATGCAACAATATATTCATGTTACAATTTTACTCTGGTCAGATATTTTTTACCTTTTTTGGAATGTGTGTGAAGAGGTCACAAAGGTTGAATAGCTCTGACCTTGTCTTCAACTATGATTTAAATGATTTTTTTTAAACTTCAATCATTAGACCACAAAGGTATGAAACTAGAAATAAATTATGCAAAGAAAACAAAAAAGCCCACAAACACATGGAGGCTTAACAACATGCTCCTAAATAATCAATGGATAAATCACCATATTAAAACTGAGATCAAGCAATATATGGAGACAAAAGAAAACAACAACTCAACAGCCCAAAACCTGTGGGATACAGTGAAGGCAGTTCTAAGAGGAAAGTATATAGCAGTACAGGGTCAAGAAAGAAGAACAATCCCAAATGAATAGTCTAAACTCACAATTAATGATACTAGAAAAAGAAGAACAAATAAAGCCCAGAGTCAACAGAAGGAGGCACATGATAAAGATCAGAGCAGAAATAAATGAAATTGAGAAGAATAAAACAATAAAAAGAATCAATGAAACCAGGAGTTGGTTCTTCAAGAAAAGAAACAAAATAGATAAACCCCTAGCCAGAGATACCAATAAAAAAAGAGTACACACATAAGCAGAATCAGAAATGCGAAAAGAAAAATTGCTATACACACCACAGAAATACAGAGAATTATTAGAGAATACTATGAAAAATTATATGCCAACAAATTGGATAACCTAGAAGAAATGGACAATTTTATAGAAAAATACAACCTTCCAAGACTGACCCAGGAAGAAACAGAAAATCTGAATAGACCAATTACCAGCAGTGAAATCAAATTGGTAACCAAAAAACTGCCTAAGAACAAAATCCCTGGACCAGATGCCTTACTGGCTGAATTTTATCAAACATTTAAGGAAGAGCTAATACCCATCCTCCTTAAAGTTTTCCAAAATGTAGAAGAGGAAGGAATACTTCCAAACTGATTCTGTGAGGCCAGCACCACCCTAATACCAAAACCAGACAAAGACACCACAAAGAAAGAAAATTATAGACCAATATCCCTGATAAACATAGATACAAAAATCCTCAACAAAATATTAGAAAACTGAATCCAAAAATACACCAAAAGGATCATCCATCATGATCAAGTGGGATTTATTTCAGGGATGCAAGGATGGTACAATAGTCAAAAATCAATATCATAATCACATTAACAAAAAGAAGGATAAAAATCACATGATCATCTCAACAGATGCTAAAAAAGCATTTGACAAAATTCAACATCCATTCATGATAAAAACTCAACAAAACAAGGGTATGTACCTCAGCATAATAAAGCCCATATACAACAAACCCACAACCAACATCAAACTTAACAGGGAAAAGCTGAAATCTTCTCCTCTAGGATCGGGAATAAGACAAGGATGCCCACTCTTCCCACTTTTATTCAACATAGTACAGGAGATCCTAGCCACAACAATCAGACAACAAAAAGAAATAAAAGGCATCCAGATTGGGAAGAAAGAAGTTAGACTGTCACTGTTTGCAGTTGACATGATACTGTACATAAAAAAAACTAAAGAATCCACCCCAAAACTAGTAGAACTAATAATAGAATTAAGCAAAGTTGTAGGATATAAAATTAATATACAGAAATCTGTTGCATTCCTATATACTAAGAATGAATGAGCAGAAAGAGAAATCAGGAAAACAACTCCATTTACAGTTGCATCAAAAAGAATAAAATACCTAGGAATAAACCTAACTAAGGAGTTGAAAAACCTATACTCGGAAAACTACAAAACACTCATAAGAGACATTAAAGAAGACACCAATAAATGGAAACACATCCTGTGCTCATGGATATGAAGGATTAATATTGTCAAAATGGCCATCCTGCCCAAAGCAATTTAAGATTCAATGCAATTCCAATGAAAATACCAACAGCATTATTCAATGATCTAGAATAAATAGTCCTAAAATTCATATGGAACCACAAAAGACCCTGAATAGCCAAAGCAATCCTGAGGAGGAAGAACAAAACTGGAGGGATTATGCTCCCTAACTTCAAGCTCTACTACAAAGCCACCATAATCAAAACAATTTGGTACTGGCACAAGAACAGACCCATAGATCAAAAGAACAGAATAGTAAGCCCAGATATAAACCCACACATATATGGCCAATTAATATACAATAAAGGAGCCATGGATATACAACGGTGAAAAGACAGCCTCTTCAACAAATGATATTGGTAAAACTGGACAGCCACATGTAAGAGAATGAAATTGCATTATTGTCTAACTCCATGAACAAAAGTAAACTTGAAATGTATCAAGGACCTGAATGTAAGTTATGAAACCATAAAACTCATAGAAGAAAACATAGGCAAAACTCTCTTAAATATAAACATGAGCAACTTTTTCCTGAACACATCTCCTCGGGCAAGGGAAACAAAATAAAAATGAACCAATGGAACTACATCAAACTAAAAGCTTCTTACAGCAAAGGACACCATCAGCAGAACGAAAAGGCATCATACAATATGGGAGAATATATTCATAAACAATTTATCCGATAAGGGATTAACATCCAAAACATATAAAGAACTCACACACCTCAACACCCAAAAAACAAATATCCTGATTAAAAAATGGGCAAAGGATCTGAACAGGCACTTCCCCAAAGAAGAAATTCGAATGACCAATAGGCACACGAAGAGATGTTCCACATTGCTAATCATCAGGGAAATGCAAATTAAAACCACAATGAGACGTCCCCTCACACCAGTTAGGATGACCAACATTCAAGAGGCAAGAAATAAAGAATGCTGACAAGGATATGGAGAAAGGGGAACCCTCCTAAACTGTTGGTGGAAATGTAAATTAGTTCAACCATTGTGGAAAGCGATATGGAGGTTCCTCAAGAAACTAAAAATAGAAATACCATTTGATCCAGTAATTCCAATCCTAGGAATTTACTGAAGAAAACAAGATCCCCAATTCAAAAAGACAAATGCACCCCTATGGTTATCACAGCACTATTTATAATAGCCAAGATATGGAAGCAAGCTAAGTGTCCTTCAGTAGATGAATGGATAAAGATGTGATACATATACACAGTGGAATATTATTCAGCCATAAAAAGAAAACAAATCCTACCATTTGCAACAACATAGATGGAGCTAGAGGGTATTATGCTCAGTGAAATAAGCCAAGAAGAAAAAGACAAGTACCAAATGATTTCACTCATTTGTGGAGTATAACAACAAAGGAAAACTGAAAGAACAAAACACAACAGACTCACAGACTCCAAGAAGGGACTAGTGGTTACTAAAGGGAAGGGGATAGGGAAGGTGGGTGGGGAGGAAAGGAGAAGGGGATTAAGGGGCACTATAATTTGCAATCGCAATATAGGTAGGTCACAGGGAAGGCAGTACAGCACGGAGAAGACAAGTAATGACTGTATAGCATCTTACTACACTAATAGACAGTGAATGCAGGGGGAACTTGATAATATGGGTGAATGTTGAAACCACAACATTGTTCATGTGAAACCTTCATAAGATTGTAAATCAATGATACTTTAATTTAAAAAAACTTCAATCATTGATTCTTGAACTATCCCATTAAACATGAATAATTATACTGAAGTTTTTTAAACTCAAATTTTAGTAAACAGAGAGTCTAAAAGAAGTTGCACTGTGACTTGCCAATGCTGGAATTCCACCCAGACTGGTCAGAACGTCAGTGCCCTATGACCCAGAACAGGATTGAAAGCACACAAGGCCGACTCTGTAAACCAGCTCCTCTATTCTGTGATGGGCTCTCCATTACAATAATAAAAGTCAACTCTGACTTCAGAGCCAACTTCTGTTTATTATTCCCAAAACCTGTGCACACACACACACACACACACACACACACACACACACACACACACAAACATACACGCAAACACTGGGCTAGAAATCAGGTCCTGCCAGTTTGATTTTATGCTGATGGATCTTCACCCATTTATCCTCCTATATCTTCCCTTATCAGTTCACATCAAAGGGCTGTTCTCTCTCTCTTTCTCTCTCTCATCTTCCTCCCTCTCTCTTCATTGTTTGACCCATGCGTGCACAGCAACGGATTGTAGATTAATTAGAATTATTTGTTTGTTTGACATTATCATCATTGGCCCATAGTTAGTTAGTTAGTTGGTTAGTTAGAAGTAAGATAGTATTAATTGTGCAGTAAGTACCTATAAAGTCAACACCCCAAACAAATTCTAGGACCTTGTCAAACACAACATCTGACCATCCAGCCATGTTCCCTATACCCTCCTCCCACTGCATTGACCAAGCCCCATGTTCACCATTTTTTGTCTTTTTTGTATTGTTTAATTTATATATATATATTCATATTAATGTAGTATATATTCCCAATGAATTATTTTATTTTTATAACTGTATAAAAAGAATACTAGTCTACATTTAATATTTTAGCTCTTTAAGCTTGCAATGATTCATTCATATTGTGTATAGCTTAGCTTATTCACCTTCCTTTTACATAATATTTCCTTGTGTGACCATAGCAGCTATCTACCCATGCTCAAACACATGGGCATTTGAGTGATTTCCAGCATGTACCTATTACAGTCAGTGCATTCTCACACATTGCATTGTGTCCAAGACTGTCCCCTGGGTAGAATATATGCATGCCCAGCCCTAGGAGGTAATGCCAGTTTTCTAGAATGTTCCCACAATCAACAAACCTCACTGCAATGAATAACAGATCATTCCAATCCTAGATAAGAGCCCCAACTTTTCCCAGTAAAGTGGATATGAAAAGTGATCCTATTTTGATTTTGCATATTTGCATTTCCCTTATCACCAGTTTTGTTAGTTTCTTCATACATTTTTTTGGAAATCGGCACACACCCTTCTGTGTGTCAACTGCTCATGTGTTTTCCCACTTTTCTATTGTGTGGCTTGTACTTCCCTTGGCCATGTTCAGAAATTTTAAGATATATTCTCAATACGAACTCCTCCTTGGTTGTGTTTATTGAGAATTGAGAATAGCTTCTCAGTATGCAGCCTAGCTTTTCCCTTTTGTTCTGTGGTACATTAAAATTCTTATTCTTAATAGAGTCATTGCATTAATTATGTATTATACAGCCTGTATTTATGTTTTACTAAGACTTTTGCTACACTAAAGATTAAAATAGTTATCTATATTTTCTACTGAAATATTTAAGTTTTTGCTTACTCCTAAATAAATATAAATTCATTGGAAGTTGCCAAGAGTACAGAGAAATCCCATGTACCCTTCCACCCAACTTCCTACCACCGTTACCGTTTACACTGCAACAGCACATTATCAAATCCAGGAAATCAACATTGGTATAACCCACGTACCTAATCCTATGCCATTGTAGTGCATGTGCAGCATCATGTCACCCCTAGCAACCAGGATGCAAACTGCCGCATCACCTTCATAAGTGCCCTTCATGGCCACACCTACCTCACCACACTCAGACGGTCCCTCTTCTCACCCAGCACCCTACTATCTGGCAAACACTCATCTGCTCTCCATATTTATAATTTTGTCACTTTGAGAATGTCATGTAAATGAAATCACACAATATACAGCACTTTAGGATCGACTTTTTCTACTCAGCATCATGCCCTTGGGATCTACCCGAGCTGTTGCTCTGCATTGCTGGGTTGTGTCTGTGCTGTGAAGGCTCCCCTGCTTGTTTGACTCCTCACCTATTGGGAGACATACAGGTTGTTTCCAGTTTGGAATTTATCACAACTAAAGCTGCTATAAAATTTGTGTAACAGTTTTTGTGTGGACCTAAGTTTTCATTTCTTTGGGATAAATGCACCAGAACATGAATGCTGGGTTCGATGGTAAGTGTACATATATATAGGAAATTGTGAGACTCTTTCACAGGGTGGGTATAGAATTTTAAACCTGTACCAAAAATATGTAAAAAAATCCAGCTTCTCCATGTCATCACCAGCATCTGGTCCAGTCAACTGCTGCGGACACTTCAGCAGTTTGAGTGAAGAGTGGAAAACCTAACATTATGCTCTGTCAGTCTCCACAATGGTAACAAAAAAACTTAAATATGTCCTCTACATACATTGAGGACCACATCAGACAGCATTAAATTTTTCTCTTTAATCATTAAAAATAATTTAGAAAATTCAAAAAGACAAAGTCTATTATATTTCCCTTTTTACTCTTTCTTCTTCTGTAATGTCCCTTTCTTTCGAAGAACTTCTGTTAACCATTTTGTTAGGCTAGCTCCACTGGCAACAATCTCTTAGTTTTCCTTCATCAGAGAATATCTTTTTTTATATATGTATTTTTTATTGTAGTCGATATACAATATTATATTGGCTTCAAGTACACAACACAGTGATTCCACAGTTATGTACATTATTAAATCCTCACTGCAACTAGTGTGGTTACTTTCTGTCAACATAGGAAGATGTTACAGAACCATTAACTATATTCTCTATGCTGTACTTTCATCTCTGTGAGTAATTCATATTATGATGGATATTTTGTGCCTCTTTATCCCTTTCACCCACTTTACAAACCCTCCCCCTTTGTAACCACCATTCACTTCTCAATGTCTATGGGAATATCTTGATTTCCTCTTTATTCCCAAAGGATATTTTCACCAGGTAGAGGTTGACAGTCTTTCAACACTTGAAAAATATCGGGTCACTTCCTTTGGCCTCCATGGCTTCTGATAAGAAATCCACTGTGATTTGAATCACACTTCCCCTGTAGGTATTGCATCATTTCTCTCTAACTGCTTTTCAAGAACTATTCTCTGTCTTTAATTTTCTGAAGTGTATTGGCGATGGGTTTTGGAGAGGATTTCCTTGGATTATCCTGTTTGGAATTTATTCATATTCTTGAACCTGTGGGCATATGTCCCCTGCCAAATTACAAAAGTTTTTCACTATTATTTCTTTGAGTATCTTTTCTGTCTCTCATTTTATCCTCTCTCCAGGACTCTGATGATACAATCAAGGCTCTTTTGTTATAGACCCACCTGTCAAGAAACGTTGGTTCAATTTTGTCAGTTTCTTTTTCCTCTGTTGTTTAGATTGAGAAATATCTGTTGCTCTCCCTCCCAATTCACTGGTTTCTCTTCCACCCACTGCATTATGCTATTGGTTCTACCCCCTGAGCTTCTTATTTCAGTAATTGTATATTTCAGTTCTAAAATTCCCATTTGGTTCTACTTTATACAACCTTTTCCCTTACTAATACATTTTTAGGGGGAAAGTCTTCCTATTTTTTTCATTTGTTTCAAGAGTGTTCATGATAGCTCACTGAAGGATATTCACCACAGCTACTTCAAAATTTTTGTCTTTTCTAACATCTTTGTCATTTCATTGTCCTCTGTTCATTGTCTTTTACCATTCAGTGTGAGATCTTCCTGGATCTTGATGTAAAGAGAGACTTTTGATTGAAACCTAGACATTTTCTTATTAAAGAATGAGATTCTGGATCTTATTGAAACCTTTTTAGGCTGACTTTCTCTAAAACAGGTGCTGCAGTAGTAGAGGGAAATGCCACCTCTTTTGTGCCAGGTGGAGGTAGGATTCCAGGATCCAGCTTGGCATCCACTGACACCTGAGGAAGGCAGATTCGGGAGATTCTGCTCCCTGGGTGGTCTCCACTGACAATGTGGTAGGGTGGCCTCATTACCGCTGTGGAAGATGAAAGTCCTGAGCCTCTGTTAGTCCTCATCAGACGTCATCCTGGGAGGAAGGGTAAGGAATTCCTCACTACTGCTAGGCTGGGGTGGAAATCAGGCTCCCATGTGGTCTCCTTGATGCCCAGGGAAGGCATGGCTGGTGGCCGGCAGGTGCCAGCACTAGCTCCCCACCTGGCCCTCTCTGACACCACCCTGCTGGAGTGTTGAACTGCCTTGCCATGGCCTACTAAGGGTGGAAGTCTATTCTCCCAATAAAACCTTTCCTTGTGGGGGAAGGGCAGAGCCACCATTTTTTCTGGGGTGTTTGACTGCAATCAAAAAGCATTGCCTGGAAATCTGTCTTGCTACACAGTACCTTTCTTGGTCCTTTGGCTGAAGAGAACAGGCTTTCACAGGGCCTATTGACATTTCTGGGTTGCCGGCTCCTCCAGTACCCAGTCTGGGACACGGGGAACTAGTGAATTCATTACCACTGTTCATTGGGTCTTACAGCAATGCCTAACCAGTGTGTCATTTCTCCAACTTTCAGAGTCTTCTTATGTTTGTCTTACATATAATGTCCAGGATTTTTAACTCTACTTGATGGAAGGGATAGAGAAAATGGTGTCTACTCCATCTTTCCAGAAGCAGAAATCCATAGTTTCAGTTTTGACATTTGAATCCTTATTCCACTAACTAGGATGTGAGGTAGAGATCTAATGTTAATTTTTATGTGAATAACAACTTTCCAAATGTATTTATTGAACCCCCATTCTTTTTTCCACTAATGTTTACCACATGTGTCATGTACTATCTCTTCCACCATCATTTGGCCTATTCACACACCTTCACCAATTTGCCTGAATTACTAGATAATATATAATTCATACACCTTTATTTCTGGAAGTTCACGTCCTCATGCATTGCTTTCATTCACAATTGATCTCTGTGTTCTTGGCCCTTTATTCTTTTGTCTACATTTTAAAATCGTCTTAACAGCTTGAATGAAGACATGATACTACAGGTTTCTTATCTATAAATAAGTCTGGAATGAGTTTAATGTATCAGGGTCTTGCACATCTTTTGTCAGACATTTTTTTTCCTGGGTATGTGATATCTTATGAAACTATTAATAAGTGATTATTTCCCTTTATCATTTCTAATTGTTTGCTACAAATATAAAAATACAAGACTGTTATATATATCTTATATAGAGCCAGTTTGCTAACCAGTACTATTATTTTTTATAATTTTCAGTAATTCAATAATTTGGGTTTTCTGTGTAAACGTGTATTGCATGCAAATCAAAACATTCTTAGTTCCTTCTTTCCAAACTAAAGTTTTTTGCTTGTATGATTGCACTGACCAGAAGTTCCAACACAATGTTGAAAAAAATGATGAGAGTGGGCATGTCTGTCTCATTCTGAAATTTAAAAGGAATGTTTTCAAATTTTTTCCATTCAGGATGATATGCTCTGTATTTTTTAGATCCTCTTTTAGGTTAAGAAAATTTCCTTACATTTGCAAATAACAAAGATTTTCTTTTGGTAAAATTTCTACAGTTTGTCATTAATTCATGTTAAGTTACATGAAAAGCTTTCTCTGCATATATTGAAATGATCATATTATCTGTATTCTAAATCATAAACTGGACTACATTTATGAATGCATTATGCAATGAAAATCACTACATATTGGGCATAATATAATTTTATGTAATTTTTATCTCATAGGCTGGTATAAATATACACATGAAGCTGTAAATTTAAGAGGAAAATGATCCTGTGTAACCATTTGTCATATTTTTGTGGATTTAGTGTTCACTAGCCTCCTAGGGATTAGGCTGGGGGATGTTCCATCTTTTCCAATCTTCAAAATTCTTTATAACTTTGATCTGTTCCTTAAAAGCTTTGTGGATCATCTGGGCCTGATGTGTAAGAAGACTTGCTTCATATTATTAAGTAGTTACAGGAATACTCAAGTTTTTGATACTTTTTGAATAAATTCCACAACGGAACATTATTTTAGGATTTTCTTCACTGCCCTTTCAATGCTATTGGCGTACATTTGTTGTTAACATTTTCTTAGATCACCTGTGAAATTACCACTTTCTATGTAGCTTTAGATACCTTTTCATTTATCTTCCCCTTCTCTTCACTTATGTAATCATAAATTATGTATCTCATGGGTTTTTTCCAAATGCTCAACCTCTGGCTTTTTTACCTTCTCCATTATAACCTCAGTTTATGTTTTAATGATTTTACTCTTTCACTGTTATCTTTCCCCTTCAAAATTATTTGTTATTCTTTGTTCCTTTTTTTCCTTAAGTTGAACAATTTGCGAATTGATTTTGGGGTTTTATTATTTTCTGATATATGAATATGAATTACTGCAAATTGCAAATTTTCCTAAAAGACTTAAAACTTTAGAGAAATGACTAAGGTTTATAATACACATCTTTAACTTACTGCCATCTTCCTTCAAGTGATGCTATACCACTTCACGTGTAATAATATATAATATACTGTGTGTTCTGTATAATATAGTAACCTGCCAACAATATCCTTTCGGTCTGCTCTTCCAACTTTTGTGCTTTTATTGCGATCCATTTCACTTTTATACATGTTGTAAACCCCATACTAAATCATTATTTGTACTTAAATAGTCAACTATGGGACTGTCCAAAGTGGTGTTACCAGGGATGGGGGCCGATGCAGAGGCGTGCACCACAGTGCCCACCAGACCCTGCCGCTGGGGCCATGCTGTCAGGCTCTGCTGTCTGTGCCTGTGGGCTGCAGCCCGCCTAGCTGCACTGTGTGTGCTGAGTGCAGCCCTGACCGCGGCCCTGACCGTGACTGGAAGCATGATGCTAATACCATTCACCAAGACAGCCCGAACGCCAACAACAGACAACCTGCTGGTCACCACTCCCGTGCCCAGAAACCTGGGGAAGCCAAACCAGCTGCGTTTCCTGTTTTGATGCTGACATTGCTGATGGTGCACCCTCATTTGGATAGAATGTGCAGAGGATAACAAAAGCTACTGTTCACATACCTCAACAGTTAGTGACTGCCAGGCGGTGAACAGTGAACGGGGCCCACCGCCGTCACACTGCCAGCCAGTTCTCCAGCTAGAACCGCAGCTCTGCTGCCCTCTTCCACGGCTCCCAGCACAGCTACAGCTGCCACATCAGGTACCAATAACACCACCTTAGCTCTCACTTCACAACCTGTGTGGAAGTCTCCCCTTGATGTAGCCACTTTCATTACAGGAATTGTCCTTGTCCTGGGCATGCAGGCTGTAACTTTCTTTCTTTATAAATTATGCAAACCAAGAGAATGAAACCACCACACTCTGTGAACAGAGCCATTAAATTAACAAAGACTGTCAGGTGACTCACTGAAACCAAAGTATTATCTTCAAGATGTCCCACATGGAAGATGCCATTAAATTTTCAAAGGACGCACATACGATATTTTGAAGCATCGTCCTTGAAGAAAAATCAGTTATATCATTTTTCTCATCAGGAATATTTAAAATATGCTGTGTGAATCTTTGTGGCTGTCTTCTTTTTTTTTAAATGGCTCCTGCTATGGGATTATGTTCTTTCTTCTTGCCATGCCAGATGTAACTCTGTAAGTGATGGGGAGCTCTGTCCTACACAGACAACTTCATGATTTCTGGTAGTTTAAATGTAGTCATTTTAAAGCCTGGAAGCTGCATAATATTCATCCTAACCCAGGATGTAGTTTAATGAGTAAAATTGTCAGGTGGATTTTTGGCTACCATTTCGAAAGTGGGATAAATTTATAAATTTAGTATCTTTAGAGTAAACTGTAACTTTAAAGCAAAATTCTGTGCTTGATAACGATTATTTTTTCTACATTAGATATAGGATGTTACACAGGTTTAAAGAAATAAGTGGAAAGGCTACAAACCACTAAAGTATAGCAGATTATTGTTCATATTTGTAAAGCACGTAATATCATTAAGAAAATAAAAAATAGTGTCTTAAAAAATAGTCCATTATGTTTTAAAAGATTTAAATAATAAGTAGAAAATCTTATATATTTACCCATATATTTACCATTTCAAGAGCCTTTCTTTCCTTTATGTAAATCCCCATTTCTATCCTTATGCCTGAAAGATTTCCATTAACATTTCCTGTAGTGTGTGTCTGCTGGTAATGAATACTTTCTGCTGTCATATGTCATTTAAAGTCGTCATTTAGCTTCATTTTTTAGCTACATTTTCACTGGGTCTAGACTTCTAGGTTGACAGGAGCTTTTTGTTGTGTCGTGTTTGTGCTTTAAAGATGATGTTACACTGTCTTTTCACTCATGCTTCTAACAAGAAATCTGCTGTCATCCTTATCATTTTCATTCTGAATATAGTGTGCCCTTTTATACTCGCTGCTTTTAAGATTTTCCTTTTACCACTGGTTTTGAGCAATGTGGCTATGATGCACTTTGGTTTCATTTTCTTCCTATTTCTTGTGCTTGAAGTTCACTGAGTATCTTTGAACTGTTGTTTTAGTTTCCATCAAATTTGGAAAATGTTTGGCTATTAATTACTCGGTATTTTTAACCCTACTCTCTGTGCTCCTTCCAGATACAAATGTGCTTGAAGATGCTCCACCTTCAAGCCCCAGTGCTTGCTGCCTCCTCATTACAGGTCATTGATTCCTGCTTACGGGCATGGTTGGTCATTTGTATTGGAGTCCACACATTATGCATATTACTTGGGTAAAAATTTAGTTGAGTGCTGGAGAGTTCTCTATTCCTGTAAGTATCCGTAAGCTTCGAGCAGGTGAATTACCTGGAGGCAGTTTGAATCTTCTGGTTTTAAAATCCGTCAGTCATGACCCGAACAGTGTTCAGTGTAGGGCTCGTGTTCCCCTCCAAGGCACAGCCTTTCTGTGATGTGACCTGCTCCGCCTGCCTCATGAGTCCCCCAGGCTGCCCAATGGAGCAGGTGCTCCTTTCAGCCAACTCTGAGACGTGGGCTCTGTTACTTCTCTTCCTTCCAGATGCTCCTTTCCTCGGCCCTGGATGGTTTCCTCACAATCATGCAGACAGTTGAACACACTGTGTGCCTTCTGAGACCTCCAGGGCCTCTCTTGGGCTGCTCTCCCACTCCTGCTCTCTGTTCTGCAATTTGAGCCACTTGGTGTCCCTGGATTCTCAGCCGTGTCTCTTCCTATCAGGAATCCAGGAGGCTCTGCCTGGGCCCCCTTCCTGCATCTTCTCCTGGCAACTCTCCCAGGAACAAGCTGGGAATATCGCAGGCTCACCCTGTCTTATTCCTGTCTCCCAGGAAGCTCTGTCCTTTACTGCCTCAGAGCCAGTGTCTTGAACAACTTTGTTTTATATAGTCAGTTTGTGCTGTTGTTTCCCACAAGAGGTAAACCCAATTCTATTACCTTGTTTTGGCCAAAAAAGAATTCTACACCTTCCTCACCATCTTTTTGATCTTTGGGGTTTTTTTATATAAAATTTTTGAAAATATATTTAATACATCTTGTTTAATTGACCTTTGTGAAAGGGTAATTTCCCCAAAACATGATCAATTTAATCTACTTGGCCAAATAATTGCTTTAAATTCTATGTATAAAAGATAAGCAAATCTCAATTTGATTAACACAAATCTCTACCTATACAAAGATAGATAGGCCTGAAGAAAAATGACATGGAAAATATAAACATAAGAAGGGGGACTATGGGAACCCTCACTTCAACCACCAGCAGCCTCCGCCCACGCTGGCATGCATCATTCCTGCCCAGGCATCACGTGACTCACACACATTCAATGGGGAGCGGCTTGCAGGTGAACCAGGTGCTGGAATGAGAAGAACAGGAAATGCAGAGCAGCCTTTGTGCCTGTCAGGAAAGCTGTGAGATCAAGAATTTTTCCAGGAGGAACAGGACAGCCGGCCTTGGCAGTAATGAGTCCAAACCAACCAGGCACCATTGTCTGGGGGCTGGGTACAGTGCCATCTCTCACAACATCAAAGTGCTTCAGCAGAGAAGGATGGGCAAATTAGAAAGGCAATCATCAGTGTACCACAGGAGCACAGCCCTCCACGTCCAAACAGCCCTGTGGAGGGTGACAGAGGGGCTCTCTCTGAAACTCCATCTTCATTAGTTTCCTCAGAAGTGTGCTCTGGCCTCAAATACATTACAGACTTTTTAGATAAATAGTTCTGACATACACTTCCTCATATTGCACCCACCCTGCACTTCATGGAATTCATATTTGAGTGGCATGTGGCAGACCCAGGAGATGACGTCATTTGATAGCCTTGAAGTCATAATCATCCCTTCCCCAAGGACCAATGCCTTTCTGTGACGTTGTGCTCATTTTAAAGGCTTCTTCTTCCTTCCGGAAGCTCCTAAGCCCCTTGCACAGTGGCCTCTGATCCAGGAAGTGGGTCACAAGCTTGATGGAGTACAAACAGCACCAACTTTAGATTTAGCCAACTAAGTCCAAACCTTGCTGACACTGTCTTCTAGCTGGAACACTAGTGCAAATAAGCTAATCTGTCAGATCTTAAACTGACATAGAATGTCTACACTTCAGGCTTGCCTGTTTCATGGGAGAAAATGCATAACTGGTGGCCATGGTTGTTCAAAAGAGAAAATATCTACTGCATCCTGTCTGGCCTGAAGGTTTCAGCCCCAGGCAAGTTCACTGTGGATTCTGTGAGACTGAAAAATGACAACAGGACATTGGAGGTAAATAGGGGCTCATACCAAGCCTTATTCTCAGAGTGACAGGTCAAGCGCTAGAACCATCTCCACCTCTGTGTGGAGCAAGTCCCTCTCAATCTCTGGTCCCGGCTCCAGCCTCTGCCTTAGGCCCTGCCTCCGCTCCAGGCTCTGTCTCTGCTCCCAGCCTCTGCTCTCTTGCTCCCCAGTCTCTGTTCTCTTCTCTAGTCTCTCTCTTAATACCAGAGGAACTCTTCTTAAGCAACACCAGCATAATGACTTATTCCCAACGAGTATGCAAGCATGCACCCGCGCAGTAGGCTGAGTACTACCACAATGGGTATGGGGTAAGGATCCTGGCTATGGAACTTCCATTTTCCCCACACAGCATCTGGGTTCTAGCCACAGCACATGGTCTCTCATTGTGCATCTTAGCATCTATAGTGATTTGTTTCAGAACATATTCAAATTAGATGCTTCGTTTCACTCTATGTATTTTGGACCTAATTGGGAGGGGAAAAGACTAATAAAATTTGCAATGATAGTAACAGAAAAACATCTCAAGAAACATTTAAAAAATGGAATTTTAATGTCTTCATGAAAATCCCAATGGTCAAAATAACCTATGGTAAAAATTAGGTAATACATGGGAGTAGAGTGCCTTCTTCTGGAAACACTGCAAAACCAAATGAAATAAATGAATGCATGTTATCACAGTTTCTGAGGGTTTCTTTTTTCCAGATCAAATCTTGTTTGCTTCCTTAAGAATGAGTCAAACACACAATGCTGTGGTAAGTGAAAAGAATTCAGTGCTTCCCCACTGGTATGTGCTGAGTCATTACTGGTGGTAAATAGTTTTTGTGTTTGGAATATCTACAAAAGATCTAGGAAATCTGAGTTCCGATAAGGTTTCAATTAGTAAGTAAAACAAGAAAAATATTTCCTATTATTCCATTTCTTCTTCATTAACTCTATTAGACCTGACTTAATCATTCTCAATTGCATGCCTCCAAGGTAACAAACAAGGGTTATTCCGTGCTTCCTGACAGGGAAATAAAATGTTATATTCTATGTAAGTGTTTCATTCCTGGTGCGACCTCAGAGGCTGAATTTAAAATTATAACTGTGCTGTAGGATTATTACTCACACTTTACAGATGAACAAACTGAAGCTCTCACATTGCACCCTAATCTGCTGTGACCAATGTCCTTATAAGAAAAGGAGATTGGGACACAGGCAGAGGGATGACCACATGAGGACACGGAGAGAGGACAGAGACTACATGCCCAGGAGAATGGCGTGAGGAGGTCCCCTTTGTGACACCATGACTCCGGGTGTCCAGTCTCCAGAACTGTGGGAAAGTCGGCTTCTGTTATTCATGCCCCAGTCAGTGGTGCTTGGGTACACCAGCCCAGCAGACTCACATACTAGAGAATGTCTTTTGTCATATTTATTGTCCCTTTGGCATCCAACCATTTTTCTACCTGTATTAAAGTTATTGATAGAAAAAAGTTGCAGCAGGGCCCTGGAGGAACCTTGGCCCATCCCTAGGGGCTCAGCTGCTAGACCTATCAGCAGGTGTGGCCTGAACATGCATCCTTACTCACCCACATCTGCACGTCTCAGCTGGCTCCCGGCCTGGCTCATGTGTCGGGTGTAAGGCCAGCCATGATCTTCCCTCTGTTAGAGGGTAGAATATGTAGGGCTCTCTTCCCCTCACTAGAGTGTAAATGTTGAAGGAAAACCACCCAGGACTTATCTATCCCTAAATCACAGGCAAGTATTAGTCTAGTGATGAGTGGAGACACAAGCATTTAGGTAAGTTAATACCCATGGCTGGAAGAATTCCTAGATACTTGTTTTTTACATAGCAAACTTGGGCCCTGTGGGATGCAATGGCGTATTTCCTTAACTATTGGCAGAGGTAAGTCTTGCTTTCAGAATATGGGCTTCCAGTTTTCTCCTGTTTCTGTACACACCTCTCTCCATGTTAGCATACTTCTTTGCCATTAGTGTCAGCTGACTTGTTCTTATGAGTTTGTTGGATTTTATGTTTGTTTAGTAATGGTAAGCTTCTCCTTTATTCCCCTTTGCCTGATTCTGTGAGTTATTTTTAAACCTGGATTGCAGTCATGGAAATCTCTTGGGAAATAACTCTTAGGAAAACTGGCTGGAATTATTTCTACTTAGAATTGCATGGACAACAGAAGATGTTCCACTCACCATGGTCTTGGGGCGGAATATTAGCAGCTGTCAGAGTCTGTCATTCCCTATGCTTCCCTTCGGTTCTCACACCAGGCATTGGTTTTCCCTGCTCTCCCCCCACAAGAACAGCTGAAAAGCGTCTTGAGATGGTTTTACTCAGAAAGTAGTTTTGCAATTCCAGGAATCCCCAAATGCCCTAAATCAGCACAGGGAATGGACTCGGACCCCAGTGCTTGAGTCCCAGCATTTCTTTGGCCTTTGACTATGAGGGTCAAGAAGGGTGAATTTTATTAGAATGAGCAGGAAAAGAGGAAACCAGGAATGATACTTCAAGCAGAGGGTGCAGGATGCACAGGCAAAGCTTCCCACAGGATAGGTGACAGCATGGAGGGGATTGGAGTCTCCCATGAACAGCCATGTGGAAGTGTCTGGTAGAGTTCATACCACATGCGGCAAGCAGCAGGGAGCCAGCAAAGTGTCTGAGAAGAGCGACATGACCGGAGCTTTGTTTGTGAGGCTATGGGGACAGTTGAATCATTCATCCAAGTGAGGGTATCTGATTGACAGAAAGAAGAAATCAGAAGCTCTAGGAGTCATCCAGAAGAGGAGAGAGCAGGTTTGGAATGGGCAGGGCAGCAGATAAACCAGGAGACATGAGCGGAAGAGAGCTGACAGGTGGGAGGTGCGATGCCTGGGAGACATGTTTCTGGGCCCCTCAGGCTGGGGGTACAGGAGGCCGAGATGTGACCCGAGAATAGCAGTTTGTTTCTGGGGCAGGCAGTGAGTCCACTTGGAGAGGCTGGGGCTGCCTCCATGGGGACGTCCTGCAGGCAGTTGGACATCCCTGCTGATGAGTGTTCCCAGGAGAGTTTGGGCCACAAATGTGCACTTGTCAGCTAGAGAAGAAGGTGGAAGTGGTGATTAAGATAGAGGATGAGCTACCAATCCACTGGGCTTCTGTCACAGCACCACGGACCAGGACATAGGACCATCTGGGTATAGGGGACATCTGTTTCTCCCAGGTCTGGAGGCTGGAAGTCCAGAGTCAAGGTGCCAGCAGATATGGTGTCCGGTGAGCCCACTTGCTTGCACAGTGCCTTCTTGTTGGGTACTTAGAACTCTGTGGGAGCTCTAATAAGGACACTCCTCCCACCACCAGGCCACCCTTATGACCTCATCAGTTCCCTTAGGCCTCACATCTAATACCATCTCCTTGGGAGTTAGGATTTCATCATATGGTTTGAGGGTTTGGGGAGACACAAACCTTCAGTCTATAGCAATAACCTAGAGAGAACACCCAGTATGAGAGGAAAGAGCTCCCTAGCTCGGAATCTGAGGACAGCGCCACTAAAGGGGAAAGGAGGGGGAAAAGGATGGGGCCAGATGAAATCCGAACCAGACGACTTCCATGCTGCAAGGAAGCTTCTCTGGGGAAGTGTGGGCAGAGCTAAATGATACATGGAGGCCAAATATGATCCAGCATGAAAGGAAATGAGGTAACCAGGAGTCCCCAGCCCCTCGCAGCTGTGAGTCATGGTTTTGGTTGGGGACTCAGGAGAAAGTCACCAGAAGGAGTCACCTGCTGGCCACTGTGGCAGGAGGCCAGTGTGGGTTGGGAGGAGAGGGCTGGGAAGGAGTTTACAAGGCAGGGCTGCTGAGTACACAGTAGGGCCGTGCGGATGCCAGATGGGAGTCTGATTCTCCCTCTGCAGGTGTTCATAAAACAGGATTTTCTAAGTGTGTTTCCTATTGAAGTTGTGTTACAATCTCTGGGAGTTCTTCGGCTAATCAAAACTTTTCAATCTGCCAGCAACAAACATTCTAGAAAAGTCATGATGCATATATACAAGTAATGTTCTTCCTTTGGGGATTAGTCATTCTAATTTCCCTCGCCTCACTATTCCCTTGTTTCACTAAGAGTTTTTCTTCACTATTCCCTGTAATATTGTACAAAAGTCACTTCCTGCCTAAACTGAACTCCTGATAGATTCCAGAGACTTGTCTATGTAAGTGGCTCTGTGTGTTGGAGACCCCTGGCCATATCTGACTCTTCCTTGCTTGGTGCCAGTGCAAACAGGACCACCGCCCCAGGCGTGCGAGGGGGCCCCAGTGAGGTGGAGGACCCGCGCCAACACCACCAGCCAAAGGTCCTACTGCTCCCAGGGCATTCCCCCACCCAAACGGTGAGGTGTCCTAGAGCTGCGGTCAAGCTTTCTGTATAAACTGGAGCCGAGTCCACAAACTATAAGGTGAACAATGACTCAATGTCCAGAGTCCAGAAAACAGTCCTACAAAGAGCACCCTTGAAAAGAGAACTGTGCTATTTATAATGCCAAAAGCTAAAGGAGATTTTTGACTACGCTATGTGCTCAGTGTATACGTGCCCGTACAGCTCCAGCTGAGCCGAGGTCATCTCAGCTTAGAATGAAGGCTGGCTTTCTTTGGTTCTGCTACATGGAATGACCATTTTCTTCTAATTGGCAAGTAATTGTGGTTGCAAAGCAGTTTAATGCCTTTTTGAGATTTTTCTTAATTTACAATTACCAATAATAGTTATTTCCATATGTTTAGCAGTATTTGTATTTCTCTATGACAAATATTTTTAAAATTTCAGAATTATAAAATACATTATTTGTAGTGTGATAAATATATTAAAATTACTCAACATCCTAACACCGGGGAAACACACATTTAACACCATGTACATTATTCTCCAGATATTGACACAATATGGGTGAAGATATAAAGCAAAAAGATTTCTATAAGAAATTATTTAATAGATGCATAACATTTTGCTGTTGGAAGTACCCTATTAGTATTTTAACAACCCTGTATTGCTGGATATTTAGGTTGAATCCAGTTTGTTACTATTTCAACAATGCTGAGGACAATTTTACACATATATATATTCATGCAACATTTCCTTAGTATATCTCTTTTAAATGAAATTGCTCACAAGAGTGACAAATCAGATACGAAGTGGTATTTTTAAGCACTTTACTGATAAGGTACAACTCCAAAATTATATTTTCATGTTCTAGAGATATTTTTTAACTACCCACCACCTCTAAGATAAAACAGAAACTAGAGTGGTAAACCACGACCATCGACAGTTTGGAGTCTGCTGGGGCACCTCTGGCGTGTGCTCCTGCATCTGATGGAATCATCTGTCCCTTCCTAAATTAAAATCTCTACTTGGCGAACATGATGAGGGAGCAAAGACTTTTGTGGAAGAATCCCTCTACCCACAGGTTGATCCTGTTTGCATTTTCTAGCATGAGGAGCTCATTCATTATAAAGAATCTCATTTCCACAATAGTCCACTATTGTGAGTGGGAAGGATGCAGAAATACTCAGGATGGATCCGTGAGGTTTGTTTGTGATTTCTTCCTCAGTCAGTAGGCAGAACCCAGGGCTCAGTCATGTTGTGTCCTGCAGAGCTCCTGGGGCTTGGTGTTAGCTCCTCTTAGACCTGATCACTTCATCTGATCACAGCAGTGACTGTGATACTGGGACAGCAGATGCTGTTTTGCCCATTTCCCCAGTGAAAATGAAAGGCAGGCTTGGCAGGAAGGCAATGGGGCTGGCTGGCTAGCTCAAGAAGGAAGGGGACGCATTTCCTGTAAGGACCAGGGAATTCTATTAGGCCTAGGAAGAGGAGACAGATGGGTCAGAGCGCAAACAGTGCCGATAAGATTCCAGAGAGCCCAGGGGACTCTGTCGGAGCCAGGCTGAGACTGAAGGTCGGACCTCAGGGAAGGGTGTTAAGAAGGAGAGACGCTCGGATCCCTGTCTGGCTGTTTGTGTCATGTCCACTGGAGGTGACAGTGTGCCCTGTCACACAGCTGCCAGTGGACCAGCAAACCTCCTGCACCAACCAGAACTACACAAAAGCATTCCCACTGATCATGTGAGCTTCAAGTCCAGGTGCAACGAGGCTCTGGGTGGTCTTGCAGTCAGCTCAGACACCCGCAGGCGTGGTTGGTGGGCGGGGACACAGGGGCAAAGCCAGAGAGGCAGACAACATTTATCTCTGATTAGGCTGCCCTGTGCAGCCTCCCCCTTCCCTGGTCTCATTGAGAGAGAACCTAATGGGACCAGCAGCCCACAGATGGTGGCCTCTCAGCAAATACAGGTGCGATTGCAGTTGCAGGCCCATTTATCTACATTCCCCGCCCTTCCCAGCCCAAACTTGGACAGAACAGAGGAGATAACAGTCACCTACAATCTGATGCCCTGTCACTTAAAAACACCCCTCCAGGGATGCACACACACACCCCCAGACTGGCCTCCCAAGGCCCCCACGAACACTTCTACTGGCCTCTCCCACCACCATCTGTAGTCAAAAGCAGGCAGTGCTGCGAGAGACTGATGGCCAACCTTAAGTCACAGGATAGTGGCTGATCACAGTGAGGATGTGTGACAATGACTAGGCCACCCCGGGTGTACAAGTGTCTACATCCCCACATCTGTGCGGCCCTGGGCAGTTCAGCTGATCGGAGCCGGGGTGGCGGGCCCACTCAGGGGTCAGCTGTGCGTTGATGGGCTCTCAGTGGTGTGGTCTGTCAATTGTGGCTGGGCTCTCACACAGGGCTGGCGTCCAGCAAGGAGACAGCTGGTAAAAGCAGGAAAGCAAGAGAAGGCCCATGAGTGACCACAACCCCTAAGCCGAGAGCCTGACGCTGTACCACCACTTCCTGGCCATTGTCATCCTTACAGAAGTGGGGGCTCTGTCTCTGAAAAGAAGTGGTTCCACTGTGCCAGGGCAGACAATTTAGGCACAGAAAAGCATAGACAACGGGCCATTTTTGCAATCAAGTTACCACCCATGAAACCCAGCTGGGCTGGCCTGCTGAAGTCAAGAGCGAGCTGTCTGCACTGGGGCCATATGAGATAAACCCACAGCCAACCAGCCACCAAGCACAGGTGACATCCACCAGTGCCGAAGGACCTCCAACCCAGATCGGCAGAACCTCCAGACCTGGGAGTCGTGTAAACCACAAATGCACACATGAAATTCTCTCAAAACACCTTTGCTTTCATTATTTCTAATCAAATTAGATTAGTATTAAATTTCTCTCTCATGTGGATAGGAGTAGAAAAAGGTGATAACAGGGGGATGGCATGGAGACTGAGGCCTTCCTGAGTTCCCAAACCCACTGGCCCCACTGATCATGCAAGGTCACCTCAAATGGGCACAGAATGACGGAAGCCAGATGAAGCCTACAAAGCTCCCCTCCTAATTGTGTGATGTATCCCTACAAAACCTCTTTGGGTGGAAATAACGCGAATTTAGGGGCTCAACCAAAAATGCTCTCATCATAAAAAATTACAGCAGTTACCACCTCTAAACAAGAGATGAAATTCACTCCTTCCTGCTTCCATTCAGAAGACTTCCTTGATTCCATATCTTAAAAAGAGAAAAAATCAAGACAGATGTTTGAGTTATTCAGCACTTCTATATTTGGTATTTATTTAACACTTTTAAATATTTGATAAATAGTGACATGTTTATGGCATATGGGTCATCACAAGAATTGTCATCATGTCTCCCTTACTAATCCCAACAGTAGTGACATTGTCAGTCCTACTTATTGGTAACATAGAAAAAATAAAAAGATCCGTTTTTAGATGCCAAGAGTTTTCTCAGCTTCCAGTGTTATGTATAGCAGTAAAAATTGTTAGCAGCTCACACCCCATCAATGTCCAAATTTCGTTCATTGCCAAACACATGCACACACTGGTAATGGAAACACAATAAAATGTATAAAATCGTATGAGCCCATGAATGAATGACTGAAAGGGGTGGGCTCTGTCCCTGTGTAAGAGGCTCACACAATTTATTTCAAATTTAAATAAACATGAATTTACAGACACACAGTTTTGTATAATTAAAGCCCATATCTGAGAAAGAGTGGGGGATACCCACAGTAGAATAAAATAGCTTCATAATTTCAGCATTTAAAGGGTCCTGAAGACCCCTGGGTCCATGCCCTCCCCCTCCACCTTTTGGTAATGAACCTTTGGAGCCCAGTCGACTGCGGATGTGCTGGATCTCCATGAGGAGAGACCTGCTTCTCAACTCCACGACTACAGTGTGTTCTACTTTCTCCCAGTGGGTTTCATTTCAGAAAATAATAGATATTAAAACTGGAAACTCAGTTAGAGGCTCTCTAGCTAAGCATCTTCATTTTTTTATCAGAAAAGAGAATTATCCTGTCCAAAATAAAGATCACAACAGACCTTGAATCAGGTGTCCCAATGTCAAACCACTGTGTTTCCTCTTTCCTATACTCTCTCTTTTTAATTTCAGTAAAATCTGAGTATAATTTTGCTTCATAGGCTATGATATGTTTTCATTTAAAAAAAATAGCTACATGATGTTCTGAGCATATAAAGCAGGGAAAATATCTGCAGATGTATTAGCAAAGTTATGAAAACATATATTTGAAGTACTAGTATTATAGCCACTCGCTCCCCGGT
Source organism: Smutsia gigantea (assembly GCA_032199065.1). Classification (NCBI taxonomy): domain Eukaryota; kingdom Metazoa; phylum Chordata; class Mammalia; order Pholidota; family Manidae; genus Smutsia; species Smutsia gigantea. The sequence goes on from JAVSCE010012298.1 coordinate 121,428, forward strand.
TGCCATCCTTTGTATGTATATACTGATGACTAACAAAAGCAGGTGTATTGGGTAAGGAAACTGCACAGCAGCCAGAAAAGCAGCTGGAAATATTCCAAATGCCACCGACCTCCAGCCCTACCAGAATAGCAGCAAAGTTCTCAACAGCAATTATCTTCTGTCTCATGCCACTCTGCTTGTCAGAAGGGGAAATAAACCAGTTAAACAACTAAACGTTATTCACTGAAGTTACATCATGGATGGAAGGAATTTTTTGCCTTTAGGGATTTACAAGTCCTCACTGAGATCCTGTAAAAGGGTTAATCAAACATAAAACTCACAAGGTCAAAGTGTAAAAAGAACAGCCAATTTGCTCTCCTCTAGAGAACGAATCTTAAATGGTGTTTTATTCAGTTCCGACATCACCTAAACATAGTTCTACAATCCCTGCTGCTTGAAACCCTAGACATACTCTTTGCAAATATTTTGAGGCCCCTCGTGTCCAGGTACACCCTCACCCCTAGGAGCTGGTCTCCTCTAGAGCTGGGGTGCCCTGCACATGAGAGCTCATCTGCCTCCCCTGACAACAGCCAGGAATGCCCCTCAAGGACGAGAAGACGTGAGGCCCTGGGACTCAGGCAGGCCTGGGGCAGAAGCCAGCTTCCACCCTGCTCTGTGACATGAGGGAATCCCATAACCTCTCTCAGGTTGTGAAGAATAAATAAATTACCCACGTGACAAATTCAGCTAAGTGGCTGGCACACAACAGAAGTTCAGTGTGTGTTAGTTTTATCACTAAATGGAGGGCTGGCCAAGCCGCAGACATGGAATCCATGATTAGCTTAACCATGTTCCTGCCAGTGGCTCATTTACGTTACTTCCTAGCCCAGAGCAAGTGATTGCTTCTTGGCCAAATTTCCACCGTGTTATTTTTGCCGATGTTTAAACATCACTCGGGCCTTTCCTCGCTCCCTGCTTATAGCAGCTTCCACACATGTCTCAGCAACAGAAATGATGACTCACAAAAGGAAATTCAGAAACATCCCTTCAACATGGTCATTTTCTTCACGGCTGATGGCTGTGGACTTCCTGTGCCCCTTGTTCCAGAGCTGTAGGTACGCTGGGCACTCCAATGTCCTCATCATCTATGGAGCAAGGCAGCCACCACACTGCATAGCAGCGATCTGTGGGACAAGTACGGTGGGTGACGTTTTGTCATATCCACTGAAGCATATTTCATTCCTACCATCTCCTCGTGCTAGAAAATGCAAACAGGACATTCAACTTACAAGCTGATTTTATAGAAGAACGTTTTTATAACAGAACACAGAACACAAAAGAGACAATTCTCAGAAGTCAACAAATATGAGATGAGTCTCCTTGCCCTCCAGAATAGAAAAAAATTCCCCAAGTTGTAGGAAGAAGAAAGGGATGTGAACACACAGGAAGGCTGACTCTCTTGGCATTGCAAACATGAATGCTGAGCCCTGTGTCTGCACCAAGGCAGGTCTAGAATAAGGAAAGAGCAAGCTGCATTGATCTGGGGTGCCAGATGGTAGAACTGTGATGACCTCCCCCAGAAGGCAGGGTACAGCAGCACAGAGGAGTGTTGGGACTGCCCAAAGGATTTCTCATAGACACAGATGGTTGCAGAAATGTGAATGGCTTCCTGTCTGCCCCAAAATAGCATGAAAATATAAGGACACTGAGACTCAGGAACAGTCAGAGCTGGGGATGAGGGGAGAGTCGGGAACACAAAGGACATAGTCATGACAGTATGTATCAACAACCAAAGACAAGACATAATTAAGACGCCTCAGTGGCTGCCAGCCCAGATAACCACTACTAGAATCGTAAATCCTTAGACCAAGGCATTTCCTGGGAAGGAAAAGGGTAGTCTGAGACCCTGTGTTGTCAAATATTTAGTTTCAGAAATTAAAGGACTCAAAATAGAGATTATGTTCAAAGGTGAAAAACCAAAGTTACATTTCTTGCACACCAGAATCTGTGGGTTGAAATTCTTACATGCAACATAAGCACATACATTTCTTTACATATCAGACAGGCAGTGCCCTCAAGGCACTAGTATATTATCACTTGACCTCATAAGCAAGTGCCTTTGGAAAAGCTAGGAGCAGAGGACAGGGCTCCTTGGGTGGGGTTGGGACAGAGGTCCTGGGCAAATAGTGGCTTCTGATCTTTTGTCCATACCCTCCCCTGGTGCATCTTCGTTTCTCCATTTGATGTCATCATTCAGAGCTAGTGTCTCCTATCTGCAGCTGCAGGGGTCTTGTTTGATTTTAAATGCTAGGGGAACATCAACAAAACTCTAATACCCAGTCAGGGGATTACAGCCTATCCACCTCTGTTCTGATCGTCCAGTATCAGAACGCTTTCAACAAGGAAGTTACAAAGCATGATAAAAGCAAGAAGAAACACATCAGGAGAGGCAAAGCTAGAACAGAATTAGACTCAGGTAAGACACAGATTCGGGAATTATCAGACGTAATCTTTTGTGTACAACAGCTCATTGGGATACAGTTTGCGTCCAGGCCATCCAGCTGTTCAGAGAGTGCAGCGGTGGCTCTTAGCGTCTTTACGGAGTCGTGCAGCCACCACCCCAATCAGAGAAGAAGTTAGGAAGTGTTCCCTCTGCTTCTGCTTTCCACACAAGATTAAGAAGAATGGCTGTGCGCTTCCTTCCATGTTGGGTGGAATGTACCTGTCCGAGTGTTAGGGGAGCGTTGTGTATTTTCCTCGGTTCTCGTCCCCTCTGCAACAAAGAATTAAAGGGCAGATACACAGTAGTGAAGCAGAGTAAAAGTTTTATTTAAAGTTAATTAAAGAGAGAAAAAGTGCAGCATGCAACCCCAGGGAGGAGAGGCGCCTTGAAAGGTTTAAGGTTTACTGAAAAAGAGAAAATCTATGCACTTAGAAGGAGCAGGCGACCTCAGAGAGAGGGGCACACTGAAAAGTTTAGGGTCTGGGGTTTTATAGGCAGTTGAGATTTTCAGGAAAGCAACCAAAGGCCAGGTGCAGACCTGCCCAATCGTCCCAGAATGTTCATCTTTGATGAGACATTAAGTTTCTTTTTTTTTAACTTAACCCAAGAAATATACTGCTTTGATTCCTTTCCAGGATATCAGCTTCTGTCTGGAAGCATATCAGTCAAGACTGTCTGCCTTGCCTCCAGCGTGGGCTGAGCCACTGTCCATCTGATTAAAATGCAATCTTAGCTTTAGGATAGAATTCTTCCTGAATAAACTGGGCCTTTTAGCAGGGGCTAAGGTAAATCTTACAAGGTTATGTTCTCAGTGACACAATGAAAGCATAGGCTATGCTGAGATACTTTTCCTTATCTGGGGAGTATTCAAACTTCTAGGCCAAGTTGCTCTGGCCTTCGAGCTTTTTGTTTTTAACTGGTTAATTCTTTGAGTCTCTTCTAGTGGGCTTACTGACCTTATTCTCTATCTACCCCACTCATACCAATTTTCCTGCCTAACACCAGTAGGGGCCCGTGTTTGCTTTGTTTTGGAAAAAGTATTGGTTATTGATTGACTCCACTTCTTTAATAGATACAGGCCTTTCAGGGGATCATCTTGTGAGTTTTGGTTGTTTGGGTCTTTCAAGGATTCGGTCTGTTTCACCTAAGTGATGCAATGACAGAGCTGTTCATGTTATTCCTTCATTATCTTTTGATACTCATGGGATCAATAGTGCTGACCCCTCATTGATTCCTGATATTGGTCAGCTGTGAGTTCTCTCTTTTGCTTTCTTTTTGTTAGACTGGCTAGAAATTGATCAATCTTAGTGATCTTTTCACTGTTAGTAAACTGCTGTCAATCCCTTTCTCTCCGAGGCCCCTCAGTCCGCCCGATGCTGGGCGACACCTTCCACCTGGTTGCGCTGAAACATTCAAGGGGGCAAAGCTGCATGGTGCATTGATGCAGTGTCTCTGTCATGTTCCAGACTCACACCTGCTACTTCAATCCAGCTAATTCAATTCAATGAAATATAAACGATTCTGTCCATTTTACTGGGTAAAGCCTGAGATCCTAGGGAAAGTGACTCCCAGGAAAGCCTCCCAGGGGAGCCCAGGCACCGAGCAAGGCTGCCAAGACCCATGGGCAGACCCCCGAGTGTGGGAATGAAGGACCGCGCACAGCAGGTCTGGGGCCAGGATTTTGTGAGAAGCAGCCTAGGCCTCCATTCCATCTGCACTGGGCTCTCTTGCCTGTCACTCATTGCAGGGCCCCGAGTGAGAGACCCTAATAAAAACAGGGGGTGGGGAAAGACAGGGCTCTTAGCCCTTAGACAAAGAAGAAGCTTCCCCTTCTGTTCCTGTCCTTGGTCAGCCTTTCACTGTGAGCTTTGTTCTGTGCCAGCAAAGCCTGTGCTCTTTGCCCGTTTAGGCCCACTGACTCCTCTCAGAGACTGCCAGGAGGCAGAGGACAGGCCCGCGGTCCCCTCCTGTCCAGGGCAGGCCTGCGTGAGCTGGGCTAAACCAAAACCACTGTTGCTGGCCCTGCAGGCTCTTCCCAGGTCTCTGTGCTGGGGGCCACGGGGGTAGAGTTGTCCCTGCCCTAGGGAAGAATTCAGTCCAGGCAGGGAAATCACTCAACAGCATAAAACAAAATGCAAATGCACAAAAGACAAAGACCAGGGTCGGTGTGAGTAATGTGGGCAGCAGCGGGTAGGAAGGAAGGTTAGGGATCTCGAAGACCAGGAAGTTGTCAGGCAGCTGCATTTGGGGAGGTCTCTCCCTGCACACCGTGAAACTTCAACCTGCCCGGGGGAAGGTTCTTGACTCTGAACTAGAAAAAATTCTCGAGCAGGTTGGACGAGTGTAGGTAAGGAAGGAATTCATTAAAGCAAGAGCAGCAGAGAATGGCTGCTGCTGTGTAGGCAGCAGAGAGCAAGGAAGAGCAGAGGGAGGACAGGGAAGCTCGTCGAACTCCAGTTGGGCATACGGCAAATCCCTTGCCAACTCTTGAAGCCAGGATCACCTGGTGTCCGGTGTCTGCTTGAATCTGCGCAGCATGATGGGAACTAAGCCCCCACCACCCCAGGATTTGGGGGAGCTGCAGAGCACTGGATGGAGTGAGAACTTATGTTCTGAGAACTCCCCAAAGGCAAAGAAAGGAGATTTGGGGCAGGCTACTTATGAGCATGATCATACAGCTGCAGTCCTGTCTGTGTCACCCAGGTGACAGCAATTTGCAAGCCCAAATCAGAGATCTTAGTAGCCCTTCCTACTTGTCTGAAGTAAGACAGAGACAGAGTGAGGACTTGTGCTTAAGTCTAGAAAATAGAAGGAAATAGCAAAGTAACAGACACCATTGAAACAGTGCAGACAAAACGCAGTTTTTTGAGCAGAGAGAAGTCTTTATTTAAGGCAAAAAGTACATACTCAAAGAATACAGTGTGAGCAACTTCAGAGAGGAGGTGTGCTTAAGGGCTTAGGATTCTGTCTTTTAAGGCTTTCAAGAATGGGGCATAGAGCAGAGGGGGCGCGAGCAGTGGGCATAAGCTTGCCACATGGTCTCATGATGTCTCTCTCCAGGGAGAGACACTGTGTCACCACCCAGAGTCAGTCCTCTAGATATTCTGTAAGATAAACTGAACACAAGGAATGTATTGCTCCTGTTCTTCTCCAAGATAGTGGTGACCCTCAAGAAGTGGAAACATACCATTTAGTACTGCTTCTCCCACCTTAAGAGAGGGTAGGTTATTGGTCCCACTGGAGAAGGGATGGGTCCCACTGGTGAAGGTGGCCTGGAGCTGTGTCCCTCAGGTCCTGCGCGAGGCCCACGGGAGCCCAGGCATTCGCACTGGAAGCCAGGGCACTGGGCACTCCAAGGGTGTTCATGGGGTCTGGAGGATTGTTCATGGCTGTACCAAGGAGGAGGTGTCTTACTGTCGATAGAAACCTTTGCTATCTCAGTTTTGGGGGAAGCCTGAGAGCTTCTGCACCCTTTCTGGGTTTAAGAACCCCCTAACACTCCACATGTTTCAGGGACTCAGAGCCCATCGTCACCTGGAGTGGAGATGGATGGCCATCCCTGCAACCTGGCTTGTGCCATTCACGGTTCCTCTAAGTGGGCACTGCCCAGCCGGCCCCCTGCCCTGGGCTCCAGGGGTGCCCTCGCTCAGTGCAGACCCCAGAACATACAAGCGCCAACTGTGGGTTATGTGTTCCACCCCACTGCTCACCACGGAAGCCACCCTTCACTGGGGATATCGCAGTTACAAACCTTGCCACAACCAGGAGCCCTCTGGCTGGTTGACACAATGGCCCAATGAAAAGAGTGCAGTGAGAACAGAGAGGAGGGGAGGGGTTGGGGCGGGGGGCAGAAGAGCAGGAGGGGTAAGCAGGGGGTGAGGAGGGGTGAGCAGTGGGGGGCAGGAGGGGTGAGAACGAGATGCAGGAGGGATGCGGGGGCAGCAGAGGTGAGCAGGGAGCCTAAGATCCATAGAAGGTTTCTCTGCCCCCCTTCCCAGCTACGCGAACCTGCAGGAAGCCACCTGTACCCCTCACCCTGCCCACCCCCGCGCCCACTTCTGGAGCAGCAGATTGCACGTGAGCCCCAGACACTTTATTCCTTCTCTAGACAGTAGCCCAGCACCCCCAGCTGGGGGCCCAGTCAGAGCTGTCCCCGGGACCAAAGATGCATGCCTTTTTATTTTGTAAGAATATGACAAGATAAAAATTAGGATGAATGCTGGGAAGCCATGCCTTGAAAAACCTTAAATAGAAAATACCCGAGACGATTTTCCACAAGCAGAGGTGCGCCCTGAGGCTGCAATTGGATATCAAAGGGCATCAATTTCATGCAGCCGAACCTGAAGTGAAATGTACATTCCATTCTGTAAGGGAAAGCATTTCCTCTTCCTTAGACAAGTCGTCCTTGGGGAATTGTACACCACATTTCTTGACGTGGGTCTCCCTGGGCACCTCAGGGAAACGTCCTCTCCATAAGGAAGCCCAGCAAACCTCGTCCAGGAGATTCCTGGTCAAAGACCGCCATCTGGTGGCGGGGTGCAGCCCGAAGCCAGGGCCTTGGGCTCTGTTTTATTTTGAATTCTGAGAACACAGCAATGGAAAAACCCACATACAGGTTTACTCTGAGAAGGGCTTGGACGGATCAGTAAGGCTCAGCTACTGCCTGGTGCCTAGTGGGGCTAAGAGAGCCCTCAGAGCTTGCCCGGCTATCAGGGCTCCCAGGCCCTGTACAGCCAGCCAGTTTTGGCTGGACAGGTGGCGTCCAGGTCCACATCCCCTGGTGACTGTGATCATCACCCAAGAACAGACACCAGACAATGGGATCTGACCTCCCCGGGGCATGCAGGCTCCTCTGGGCCCTCCACCCTACTGTCGGTCCCACCACCTCCTGTCAGCGGCCCTGTTCCTCCTCCTCTGCACCCCACCCAATGTCAGACCCTCCATGGTGTCCTGTCCTGCATGCTGTCCCCCAGCAGCCCACCTCAGTCTGCAATGTGAAGATGCCAGGGAGCCAAACTTTGGGGAAGGGACAGGGAAAGGTCCCTGTAGCCGTGAAGCAGTAGTCACCCCTTTCCTGGCCATCCCCTTCCAGAAAGCCTCCTCGGTAACAGCAGAGATGTGGGCTGGAGGCCCTCACATGCACTAAGTACACCACGTGTGTGACAGCAGCTCAGGGCACTGGCGTCCCATTGAGGATTATTAATGCTCACTCCATTCTCAAAAGCAGGGGTCCGCAAATGTTTTCCATAAAAGCCAGGTGGTAAACATCTAGGCTTTGGTCTCTGTAGCAACCACTCAATTCCACTACTGCAAACAGGCAAGCCTCCCCAGGCCCATGAGCAAATGCAGGGCCGCCATGCTCTTAAAAGTCTACTTAGAAATTGGGGGTGCAGCCCCCAGAGGCAGCATGCTGACCTGATGCAGTGAGCACGGGCTGCCGTCTCCCCCACTCCACTGCCCCATGAACTGAACAAACCACAGGCACAGACAGAAGGCTGTGGCTCCAGAGTTGGTGTGAGTGTATCTGTGGTCTGAGGGACAAGACTGGCCAGGTGGCCCTGCTGGGGGACAGATCGTGGCAGGTGGGTTCTGGTTACTGAAGTTGGTGTCATTGGAGCCAAAGTTCTTGTCCGTCAAGGCCAAGATTGTCTGCCTTATTCAGCTGATTAGGAAGTTAAGGCTCAGAGGGCCAACCCGCATGCGTGGGTTACATACATGTGTGATCTGACAGTGTGTGTTCGTCTGTGTCCTTCTTCCCATCTGAATTCCTCCCCGGCACGGCCTGCAATGATTCATATGAACCTATCTGCATGGACTATATTTACAGCTTCAAATATTGGCCCATGAGCTGCATCCAGCCTGCCAGGTACTTTCTGAAAGACAACACAGCTCAGCCTGCACACACCCTCCCTCCCTTCCCCTCCTCCTTCTCCTTCCCTCCCTTTGTCTCCTCCCTCTGACCCTCGCCCTCTCTCCCTCCATCTCCCTCTCTCTCTGTCTCTCTCTCCCTCTCTCTTTCTCCCTCTCCTTCGCCATCTGCATCTCTCTCTTTCCCCGAAGGCTCGTTCTGAGTCCACCCCTTCACAGAGGGAGAGCTGCAAACACCAAGCCCAATATCAGCAACGTCTCAACCACAGCCAGTCTGAACTGGAAGTGCCCCGCCATCCAAGGAGAGAGTGGGAAAAGCTAATTCAACATCTTTGAAACTCTTACATCCAGGGACTGGCCCTTACCTCTCACACATCCAGTGAGAGCTTCCCGTGCCCACCCCTGGCTCTCTCAGTGGGGCTTGTGCAGCCCTATGTGTGCCCAGTGCCAAACAGGACCCGCCAGAGCCCCGCCAAGTGTGGGGGCACAGACTGGGCTCTGCTGACACAGCAGACGAGGCAGGACTCCTCCTCTCCCCACCCCTGCCCAGCGCATCAAGGGCACAGCAACATCAGGCCCCAGAGCCTTTTGGGGGTCCACAGGCCAGACGCAAGAGGGACGCAGGGCAGGGCTGGTGAGTGCTGGGGCCCCCAACGTTGCCCTGTGGCTTCCTCCTGAGTGGGAGGAGGGATGCCTCCACCTCTCCAGCTCCTACAGAATCACTGGCCCTGGGATGGGCAGCTCAGACACCCCATCACAGCATGCAAACTTAGGACAAAAACAGAGCCTTTCCCACTGTGTCATGGTCCACAGCTGGGAATTGGCCATGCCCAAGCTCCTCTCCAGCCTCCAGCTCCCACCTCATTCCAAATACTCAGGCCCCTTTCAGAACAGGCCCTATTCCCCCAGGGCATCTGCGCTGGCCTTGCTCCCTCGAGCTCCCCTATTCCAAAACAGGCTCCCTGCCCTTGTTCTGTCATTGCACCTGACCTTATTTCCTTTATTGGGCCAGCCCTCTCTAAGCTGATCCTATACATGTGTATGTTTAGTTGTTTATTGTATGTCTTCCCCTCTAGAATGTAAAGGACACAGGAACCCGTTTTACCCATCGCAGCATCCCCAGCACTGAGAGCGTGATTAGTCATAAATACTCACTGAACAAACCATGACCTGGATTGATACCAGCTACTGTCCACTGACACCTAGTGTGTCACCAGGGAGCAGGCATGCCTTGTCTGAAGCTCTCAGAACATGTCTTAGAGGCAGGACCTCCAGCCTGGCTTCCATCACTGTATGTTTGCAGTGAGTGCAAACTCAGTAAAGGTGACTACAAGAGAGGAAAAACCAGAGCCTGAACCTTCTCCTGGCCGCATGATCAAACAGTGACAGTTCACAGAAGTGACTGCAGTCCCCAGGCATCAGGGGAGGAGGCTGACCCAGGCCACAGCTCATGGCCCTTCCAGTTCAAATGGGGGCTCACAGGTGCCCCACCACCACCCACCCCAAACCCGCTGTCCCAGGTTGTTGGGGTGACACCTTCACCATGACAAGGCAGAACTTTCATCCTGGAGAAAACTCACAGCTCCGGAGGTATAAAGGCTTTGTTGAAAATTTCTGGAAAGCAGAAATCAGTGGATGCAGCTCAGGGCACTGACAGTGGGTGCCCCGAAGGCTGAACTGGGAAAAACACAAACAGGACAGAGAAGGAGATGGCACCAGCCAAGACGGCCCAGGGCCACCACACCCAGCCTCCCTCCTGCGATTCCCATCGGGCGTGGCAGCCATTGCTCTGCACCTCCGTCATTGGCATCGGGTGAACCACCTACAGCCACCAAGCTGCCAGGATATTAAAAATCTAATGGCACAGGGCATGGGTGGGCCTGGGGCTGTGGAGATTCCACTCACCTCTGACCTGGGGCCTAACCACTCAGAAAATCCATTTGACATAATCTCATAAAACTGAGCATGTACAGACTCCACACAGATCATTGCACAAACATTCCCGCAGAGACACTCAGGCACATGTGCCCGGCAACCCTGCTCAGAGAAGGCAGCCCCCAGAGACGAAATTAATAAACAGGTTGTGCCACATTCCCCATACGTGACATTTTATAGAGCAACGGGAACACAGGAGCACATCACACCCACAGGCTAAAGGGAAGCCATAGATCAACCAACTGATGCAGAAAAATATGCACTTCAGTGACATCAGCAAGGAAACGTTTCAAAAACTACTGTTGAGTAAAAAAAGTAAGTTGCAAAAGAGGGGACATGGCATGATTCCATCTAAATAAAGTTCGCAGGAGGCTAAGCTAAGCAATGTATTAGCTATATGAGATTTAGCTATAAAGCCAAGAAATGTGATTACCAGGAAATTCGGGATAGGCGCTCTCCCCAGACAGGGGGGCAACCACACCACCAAGAGGGGCATGGGGAATTCCACAGGGTGATTTTATCCCTTATTACTATTAATGCTTTTTAATATACATACATTTTATGTACTCTTTTCTATTTAGAAAATATTTCACATTAAAGAGTTAAAAAATAATAGGAGCCAGCCATTGTTGGAACGTTTCTGGAATAAGCATAGCCATTCTGGATGGATCTAAGGGACTCACTGGTTACCTGTCCCTGCGGAGGGAGGAAATAAGAGCAAAGACTGAAGGCCAGTGATGGTGATCCAACCTTGCTCTGTCATGCAGAGGCCCTGCTATTTAAGGCTGGCCCCATCTGCCATTTCTTCCTTCAAGTTTGTGTTGCTGAAATAGAGTTCATGTTTTTGGCATTCGGCATGTTCTCTGGCTGAAGAACCACCTTTCAGACAGCCGGCCACGCCTGACTCCCCTGCCCCCCCACATAAACCCCAGGACTTCCACGACTGTCCACCAGGATACAAACATATTTACTTTGACTGCTGCAGGCTTGGCCCAGCTCATCAACAGCTCCCTGGTGCTCTGTGCTGTCCCAGAGGGTGACCTGCCTGCATGGGCACAGGGCCCACAGTCCCAGCAGGAGCGGGGGACACCCAGCAGCAGAGTGGCTCCAAGCAGGGGTCCACACTCCGGCCAGAGGTTGCTCATCAGCTTTCAAACCACCTCACCATGTTCCTATTCTCCATTTTTCTCATGCACAAAGCCATGCCCTCCGAGCCAGAGGGGCGCGTTCAGCGCCTGAAGTGTTTGGGAATGAGTCATCGCCATCACCAAGTCCCCATGCCGCGCCCAGCATGCTCCCTGGCAGGCATCTGTCTCCGACCTGCACTGACTGCCTGGTGGCCTGGGCCCCCACTCCGCATCTGCACTTCTCAGCATCGGCCGTGAGTCCTTCTGTTGGATGCGCCCCTGTAGCATGGGGCTGATATAATATGACAGGTTCTGAGAGCTGTCACAGACAGCCACTTGGAGAAACGCAGCAGGGGACTAGCACAAGGTCACATCCGGGGAGTGTGAAGGCACACTAACACCGGCCTTTCCTTGTCTCCTACCACCTGGCGCACTCGTGTGCGTGTTTCAGACTCTACCCCACAGAGGTGCAAAGCTCAGACCCCTCCTGGAGGCAGGACACACTGCCCGGCTATCTGCACAAGTCCCAGACAGCATTCCTGTCAGCAGCCGAGACCCAGCCAGGCAGCCACTGCACCAGTCCACCGCCCTGCCCACTGCCCCTCTGGGGACTGCCGCAGCACCAAGTCTCTCTCCCTGGCTGCTCCGCTGCCTGTGGCTCTGTCCCTCAGCTCCACCTAACCCTAAGCCTGTCGGCTCTGGCTTCAGCCAGGACTGGTGGGCAGCTTGCCCCAAGATATAAGGTGCTCGGGGTGCACACTTCATCCTGAGGTGTCCTAACACAAATGCAGCCGGGAGCAGGACTTAGACCTAGCCTCACATCCCCTCTTCCTGAATATCCCTGTACACAGCTGCCTCCTTGCCGGCGCCTCCATTACTCAGGACTCAGGGGCCACTTCTGTCTCTAAACCACCTGAGGCGCGTCTGACTTCCAGCCCAGCCGCCTTCTCTCCCCAGCTTCCCACCCAGCAAACCTCGAGGCCGTTTGCCAAAACCACCTAGAGGCCCCCAGAGCAAAGCGTGCTCTGCCTCTCCCTGGGGCTAAGGGTCTCTTGGAGCAGCTGCCCTGGGGTCTGTCCCCACTGTTGCCATGGCTACTGCACGGCCTCAGCCCCCTGGGAGCAGGGCATCGTGTGGAGCCATGCCTGATGCCCCGTCCAGCACAGGGAAGGCCTCAGGGAGGGTGTGCAGAGCCTTGGATGTGTGAACACGAGTGATGGGTCGTGGTGACCTTGCCACATCCCTGGAGCCTCGGGGACCATTACCCATTCTTCCCACACACTGTACCTGCCCTGGTCGTTGGAAAAGTGCCTGGCCACGTCACGAAAATCCCTGGCTAAGAGAGCAGAGACCCAGGCTCTGGTTCTACAGCCCACACTCAGTGCTCGACTGTGGGTGAGCAGTTTGTCTCCGGCCTCCACTTGTCAGGCCTCCAGCACACTCTTCCGTGGCCCTGGGAAGTTTTCCCACCATTTCCATCACATTCTCTCTCCTTCTCTGCCACCCCTTGGGAAAGGACGCTCAGCAGGCCGTGGGTCCACAGGTACAGCCTTCAAGGACGCTGTGGTCATCTCTTGGGGGAGCATCTGCCATCTATTTGTGTCCAGCTGACTCCAAAGAAGAGCGGTAATCATAAAAAGCTCATAAAGGAACTGGCAGAACAAGTAGAAAATTTAACCCAAAACATCTGTGGGTGTGCTGTGTGGCCTAGAACTCCAATTCCTGAGCCTTCCTTCCAGAAGCACAAAAGGTGCCTGGTTTAGGAATGGGGTTCAGTCCATGAGCAACACATGCCAAAGAGGAAGACCCATAGATTCAGAGAGAGAGACAGAGAGATAAGGAGGGAGGTAAACATAGGGACAAAGAAATTAGATAGAGAGCATGTGGTTGGCAATGCAAAGGGATCAAGTTATGAAACTAAAATCTGTACAAATGCATCACTTCAAGCAATCAAATCTCACTCTTGACTTGGCACCAGAACTGGAACTCATAGCGGTGAGAGGGCAGCCTGACCACTGCGGGTAGGCTAGTCACTCTCCACATACCCCCTTCCTCCCTGGAACTGCCCCCAAAAGACTGGTGGTCCCACAGGCCTGGCTTCTGGCCTGGGCGCCCAACACCGTCATGACTCCTGGCTGGGGGCTTTGCTCCTTCTGAACCCTCAGGCTTCCGTGCCGCCTTCCTCTGTGCGAGGACCTCAGCCCATCTCTGCAGCCACTGAAGAGACCTGCCTGACGGCTGGGTTCCAGCCCAGCCCCCAGCAGACCCCATGGCTGGTGCCCCAGGAACAGCGTGGCTTGGGCAGAGGACTTGCACTCCTCAGGCAACAACTAGTTTTGCCCTCAGCCAGGGGATGTTCCTGAAGCCCAGTATTTTACATCTAAATTACATCTCCTACATTACTTCTCACACTGAGATTCAGCAAAAAGGTGTGTCCCTGTTTTCAAAGAAAGCATTCAGAGGGAAATGCTACAACAGATAACACGGGAGGAGAAATTTAGTCCTACCAAGTTACCCTTTGTCCTGAATTCACCAACAGTTCCACACAACTGCCACTGAATTTGGAAAGCAGGTGCCATGTCCACTGTCACAAAAGCTCTTTTGGAATTTGGTTCATCTCAGTACTTAACAGTTAGTGCTCAAAGGTCAACCAAAGGTCATGTGCTGAGACCTTGATGGAGCAGGAACCCACCTAAGTGCTGGCCAAGGCAATATGGATGTTGTCACTATGACTACTACCACCTTGTTATTATCAGAGAGTTCATCTGGGCCCTGATCCCGTTGCATAGAACTCATTAGCAGGCTTCTAGGTGGTTCTGTTTCCCACCGATTCCTCTTCCCTCGATTCCCTATGGAGTCGCTGGGCTTCCCTTGCAGAGATCCTTCAAGCCAATCCAGTGACCGAGCAGGTCCGCAGCAGATCACCCCCACCAGCTCACCCTCTGCCTGTTGGCCTGCTTTGCTTCCCAGGGGGTAGGGCCTGGCAGCTGCCCCAGGGCCTGGGGTGGGACCTCCACCCAGGTGGACACCTCTCTTTCTGGCCCCAAATCCCTCAGACCCCAGAATGACTGGGAATGCAGCACCTCATGAGCCATGGCGGCCAAGGAACCAGGCCCTGGCAGGAGCAAGCTGCCAGCCCCACCACGGCAGTGCACACCATGGTCTCCACAAGCACTCTCCCCCAGAGCAATGGAAAGAGAAAGGGGAAGGAAGACCTGGGGTGTCCGGTGGGCAGGGACACAGGCCATCCCCCGGCATGACCCCCAAGGATGTCTCAGCTCTGCTCACATCTCACAGGGGAAGCACCACTTAAAAACTTCTTGCTGAACGGATAGATGGAGATAAAGTCTTGGCCCCAGGGTAGTCAGCCAGGCCAGGTGTGGTCAAGATGACCTCCACCGGGTTGCTCATCATAGCAAAGGGAAGGCTAAACCAAGAGCTGAGGTCCCAAGGTCTGTGACAGGTGGTGACACTGAGCAACACACGGTCCCTCTCTACTTAAGGGAAGCTGGGCTCACTGCTCCCAGGCCAGCTCACGTTCTTGGCATGGTTCCCTGGGGGTTCTGCTCCTGGGAATCCCGAGCCCCTGTGTGCCTGCGGGTTCCAAGGGCTCACTGTCTGGACACTGTTCTCAGGCAGGGAGATGTGAGCATCTGTGTGGCAGAGGCAGGAAAGAGTTTATGTCCTCTTGTCCTCGATCAGCATCCTGCCTTCTCTCAGTAAGAGACCTTCAGAGAATTCAATTTTTTATCAAAAAGCAACCCGTTAGAGTAGGAAAACAGCAAAGCCCTCAGAGGGGAGGGGATAGGGATGAACTTTCTGCTCTGCCACTTTGTGGCTTGATAATTCAGACACGTCTACGTGGGTTCCTGGACTCAGGATACAAACTAGGACAATTGCTCTCAGTGCCTTTGACATCAGAGTAGCTGAGGGGCCCGGAAGACGGCAGGTTCCCACTAAACCAGAGTCTGCATGCTGTTCCTATAAACTCTGCTGCCCGTGAAAGCTAATGGTCAGCTGTGTCTTCTTTTCACTCAAGTACACTGAAGAGGTGGTGATGGCATCGGCCACTAATCCTTCAGCTCTCAGATGTGGCACAGTCCCTTGGTCCTCGCTTTAACCATTTGGGGCAGCCAGGAAACTACATGCTCTTGGGAAGGTCAGAGCAAACAGAATTTCGGGCTCTGAGCTAAGCCCCAAAGTCAGGCATCATGCCCCACAAAGGCCTCAAAAGCAGTTCTGAGACAGGCCCAGCGACCCAGTCCTCAGGCCTGCCATCAGCGATGTTCAGGCTGCAGGCAGGCCTGAGCTACATTAGCCTTCTCCCTGCCCTGTGAAATGTCTCGCTAAGGGCAGGAGGGAGGAGGGAAGCCAAGGAGGTGGTCCCTGTGTTCCTGTCGTGTTGACACTTAAGGGCCCTCCCCTAGCAAATCTCTGACAATGGGACAGAAAGGAGATTGAAGTTTGCCACCCCTTCTGCGGAGCGCGGACACCTGAACACCAGCAGACTTCTTCTGTCTACCACCCCAAAACCCCCTACCCGAAGATGCAGAAGCCTGGGAGACTGGAAACGGCCCGTGTCCTAACTGGCACTTTTGGGGGGATGTCCTGTCACTGAGGGCTGCCATGCACATGCGTCAGCTGGGCGGTTCGCGTGTGTCACCTCTCATGTGGACAATGCCTTTCAGAGAGTGTGTCCCTTATCTTTGTTTTAAGGATGAGACCTATGACACCCAAGGTCAGAACTTTCTCAGTGGTGTGTGGGAGGCAGAATGGAGGGGAGTGGGAGAAGGACATTTGGGAAATAGAGAACCAAGAGCCCTCCTGCATTTCTGGTTGCCATAGAGACAGCAAACCTGGGGCCAGCCACCCTCTTGCTTCACCTACTGATTTGTCCATTGACCCATCCATTTACTACACAGGGGACTATCGGCTCCTCCAGGAGCAAAGGACAAGTGAGAGACCATCAGTCCTTGACGTGGGGGCTTAGTCCAGGCAGCCAGGGACCCGTAGGCCTGGTGGCCCACTCCACTCTGGACTGGGGACCACTTTTAGAGAGAACATCCTGTAACCACGTGCATAGAGAAGGTGCTGGGATGACCATTCATACATTTCCTCGTGTTTCCTCATTTGATTTTCTTTTAAATCTTGATTTTTAATTTTGTGTATTGTTAAAAAGCAGGAACTCAAAAACTGGGTCCCATTGTATCACTTACATTTACTGGTCTACACATTTAGTGGCCATGCAGAGCATGGACAAACCTCCAGAACAGGTGGGGTCCCATTAATAGGAATTTTAGTAATAGGAATGAGCCTGAAGGGGGGCATGGTACCATGGGGCAAAGATGCCAAGGAACACCTGATTTCAAAGCTCCATCACAGCAAGGAGTATGAGCTTGAAAACACTGTGAAACTGTGGGCAACTGGCCGTGCTTTCCTGTGTAGCCTCTCTTCTCCGTGTTCCAAGCATCCAATCCATCATCCCCCAGCAGCTTTAGATTGTAACATAATTAGAGAGCTATCTACTAACCATTCCATCTATCTCATCTATCATTTATCTATCTATCCATCTGTCTGTATAATCTATTGTCCTGTTTTATCTATCATCTCTCTACATACCTACCTATCTAGTCATCTATCTGATAAATGCTGGGAAGTTTCTCCAGATAGTGAAACAGATCAAAGGCAGGTATGTTTTTAGTGCTAAAGTACTAGGTGGTGGGGCTCTGATGGAAACGGGCTGGACCAAAGCTTAGCAACCCTACGGTGCACTCCCAATCTCCCTGTAGTCATCAATCAAATTTAGGGATTCACCTGTTTGGACTGCTCTTGTCTCTTTCTCTCAGCCTCTTTGGTTGGTTTGTTAAGAGTGTCACAACCTCCTTCGCTGCCCAGGGTCACACAGTTTCTTCAGTGTCTTGGGCTCCAAAGAGCAGAACTGGCTATTTCTAAATATTAGGGCCCCATGCATTTCTCTTCTCTGTCTTGACTTTGCCTTGTGTCAAAACCATTGTGCTAAAATCTGGAAGGCTAATATTGGGCAGGAGAGCAGAGAGAAGGAGTGCTCCCAGGGGATTAGGCCTGGTGTCCACAGTGGGATCCATAGACTGTCCTGAGGCCTGGTGAACAGGTGGCTCACAGAGTTTAGACCAGACCTCTGCTGGGATTCGGGCCAAAGCCCTCAAAAGTAATAAAAAAGTACGTGTGTGTCTGATCTTGTCCTGGGAGCACATATCAGCTCTGGAAAGCTGAGGGGCAGCAGGTGGGAATTAAAAACAACAAAGTCATCTCAAGTCATGAAATAAAAATCTGGACAACTTTGGTGCTCAGAGTTGTAAATCCCAAGGTCAAAAATTCATCTCCTAGCAGGGCTCTGCATGGAATGTCCGTGGATCTGACATGTGCCTGGCGATGGCCCACGACCGCGGGACCGGCAGCCTGGCCCTGCCTCGTCAACCCGAGCTGTAGCAAGGGCTCCCAGAGTCCTCCAACTAAAGCGTGTTTTTCTGTTTCTTTGCTTTTTCACCAGGTCTGCCTGGCTCCTGACCCCAGGGAAATACCCTCTGGACTCTGTTCTGGGGAAACATGCCCTATTTCAAATCCCATTCAACCAAATAAAAAGTAGGTGAGCAAGATGCAAAACTAAAATATTGTACTTACTTCTAAGACACGGTTGGTTTATTCTCACTGTGTAATACTTTGATATGGCAGAAAAAAACAGTTTTAGAGGAAACTATCATCATGTCCTGGGACTGATCATTTCCTAATTGTGTGATTTCCTGACAAGGCGATCCGTGGGGGACACTGGGTGACAGCCTTAGAGCCAGAGTCTCAGGACTTCAGCAGACAGAGGCTTCCCCTCAGGGAACGGAAGGCCAAGCGCAGAGCTGCCTCCGCTGAAGTGTGCCTTAACACGGTAACGCATTATTTCTGTGCTGATGCCAGGTCTGAGCAGGTCACACAGAGTGACAGGAAGAATGGCAATACATGGAAAAGTGGAAAACAACACTTCTAATCATCACTTCCTGGGTCCGTGTGAAGACGTACTGGACGGGTGTAGGGTAAGGAGATGAGCAACTCCCAATGATCCCATGCAAGAACTCAAGTCCCCGATGTTGGCATTTCCCTCCCACGAGAATGGGATAATGTTTCTAGTTTCTTTCATTTACAATTGATTTTAACATAGAAGTAACAGGTCCGAATAGATCATGGCAACGTAAAGGAAAACATAGTCTCCTTTCCTCTCCTGTTCTCTCTCTCTCTCCCCTCTTCCTCTCTTCCTGTTTTCCTCTCATTTCATTTTTTATGGAGATTTGACATAAAGTACATAAAGTGAACTAATGTTAGTGCAGCTCTTTGAGCTTTTACACTTGCATACTACTGTGGATACATCCACCCAGATCAAGACTTAGAGTAGCACCCAAAAACTTGCCAAATGTTGCATCCCAGTCAGTGACCCCCTACCCCTCACCCACCAGGTAACCATCATCTGTCACCATCAATTCGCTTTGTCTTTCTGGAACTTCATATCTTTGGTATTTGGGAGTGTATACTATTTTCTGCCTGGTTTCTTTCAACTGAAAGACTGTAAGTTTCATCCGAGGGTGAGATACGGCAATAGTATGTACCACAGTGACATCACTACTTATTTATCATTCTCCTCTCGATGGATATTGAGTCGTCTTCGGTTTTCAGCTTTATAAAGAAAGCATCTGTGAACATTTATCCATGTGATTTTGAGCATATATTTACTCATTTTTCTTGAGCTTACACCAAGGCAAAAATTTTGCTTTCCCTTCTGAAAAAGTAAACCAGGAGTAATATCACATCTGTGGGGAAACTGCAGAGACTAATGTCACCATTCAGTACTTGAAGGAAGCAGGGGTGTGGTGCCCATTATGGTGCATTTAGCTCACCAGTTAGCCCTAGACAGCATCAATGGGTCATGGGGAATGTGCATCAGCCTACTCAGTGGGAGGCTCCACTACAGCGGCCAGGGGTACCATGGCTCTGTTCTCCACAAGTCCATGCACATTTGGCCATCTTGACCAAACAATATGCAGGTTCACCTCCAAAATGAAATTCAAGGCACTGCACCACATGTCCAGAACAAGCGTCTAGTAGGTGTGTCATGTGTCACATTCCACATTAGGAGTGGAACAGCATTTAATCTTTACAGTGACACTTTTACTTGCCTACTTCCCCCATTATGTAGATTAAAACACTGAAGGTCACAGAAGCTAACTTGTTCAAGGACTCACAACCAAATAGTATTGCAATTGACTCAGCCTGAACTCCCAGCTCTTACTTGCAATTTTGAAGGGCAGGAAGGATGTCTAATGATAATTATAACAACCATGACTATCATTTTTCTCCAAAAAAGAAAAGAAAATCTTAAACCTAACAATCATTAAATGCTCCTTAGACCAGGCACAATGCTACACTTAACTGTATTCTTATTTTGTTTGCAGACCTCACGGCAGAGCGGAAAAGAGGCATAGGCCATTCCCCAATGATCATAGGGTATGAACAAACCCACAAGAATAGCTCAAGGTTTTAAAGAGCACAGAGTGTGTGAAGTTGATCCCCAAAAGCCACAGAGGGCTTCAAAGGCGAGTAGGCATTAAGCTTGCCTTTGAAGGTGGAATATTCTTTCAGTAAACACAGTAAAGATGGAGTATGTGCTGACAGAATTGTAAGCACAAGATACTACATGAGCAAAGTGCAGAGATGGAAGAGAAAACCCTCTGAGGTGGTATTCACAGGCTATCAGCAGACTGTACAACTGAAGGATACGTGGCCCAGGGGGGCCGAAAGCAACACAAGGGGAAGCAGGACACTAAGTACAAAGTGTCCTCACTCTCTTGATAAAGAGTTTCTTCAGTGGAGAGAAGGTAAAGAACAAGAAATGCAAACAGAATAAGCATCACTTAATTAGTCAGTGGTGATGATTACACACCTGTGACATTTCAACAAACACTGGATTAGTCAGGTTGGGCTAGTTTGTGCTTGATAACAAATAAGCCCCAATATTTCTGTGGCTTCACAAAAATTCCCTAGTCACTTACATAAGGATATGTTGCAGGTCTGGGCATCCACCTCCAAGTAGTGACTCTGAGATCCCAGCAGCTTCCAAAATGTGGTCTGTCACCCCAGTGTGGCCTCCCTTATTAGCCACAGCAGGCAAGAGCTCTTACCTGCTGCAGGTCAGAGGTGTCACCTGAGGACTCTGCTCATAGCCGGGTGGTGAGAAGCACCCTCAGGCACCACCCACCTGCAGGGAGCTTGGAGGTGGAGTCTTCTCCATGCCGGCAAGGAGTGAAAGCTGGAATAAAGGGAATGCTAGGAACCTCTACCTCGAACACTGAGGAGTTAAATGTTTGGCTGGGTCACAGCTGACATGAATGTGCTGTGCTGTCAAACATTTCTCTTACACACCTTTCCTCCCAATTTTAATTTGTGGTTTTCGTTTCAGAGTAGATCCTGCTTTTCATGTATTTTGAAATTCAGTTAGTTGGGGTAGAAAGTGGTCTTCCTTTAATATTCATTTGGAAGAAAAGGAGTATATTTAAATTACAGTGATTTAGTAACTACACTGTTAAATAAAAAAATCAAAAAGTTCTGAAAGAGATCTTGCCATGTGGTGTGGACTGCAAATTCTAGCCCCTAGTTCCAGTTGTCTTTGCACAGACTCTCAAAACAGAGAAGCCGGCTCCCATGCAATTGCGGCCTCCCCCTTTAATTCTGGAAAAGTGAGCTGCCAACACCCTTGCTGCTTCCTTCCTTCTCCTGCTGATATCCCTGCTCCCTCGTGCCCCCCCCCACCAGACCCCTGCCTGGGTTTGCTCTACCTACTCCCCCAAAGTTTGGAAGGATTCTATCCCCAGTCTGGTCACCTGATCTCCAGACTGAGTGCCTCTGGGAGCCAGTTGTACCTACACCTATCAAGAGACTCCAGGTCAGCGTGCAGAGCTCATATTGACAGTCACGGCACTGGAAAACCAAGGACAAGAGCTAAAGTCCATGGGCACTGACCAGGCCCAGAAGGTGTACAAAGCTGGGCTCAGCTCTGCTGCTCAGAAGGATCTCAGTTCTGCACTCCCTTCACCAGGTTGGGATTCCCCCTGGGTGCTTCAAGAGCCCCAGGGCTCATGTGCTGCCCATGGGTGTGGACCTTCCCTCAGGATAGAGGCATTTTAGGTGCCATGGGTCCTTGTTCAGTCAACCCTTCATTCTTGGTCAAACACTGCCACCCAGAGAGGCTGAGAGAATACCCAGTTGATGGGCACCTCTCCCAGAGCCCCTCACTTAGTGACAGATGCCACAGGAGTCATCTGGGCAAAGCCCAGAGTCTGGGGTGGACCTCCAGGGCTGTGAAGCCCACCTCCCTCTTGCCCTTCCCACCCAGGATAACCCAACACCTGCCAAGTATCTGGCCATGCCCCCTCTTAATTGAAAACCACTAAGTCCTCCTCTGATTGGATCCTTCTTCATTCCCAGAGGGTCCAATACACCTAGGAAAGGGAGCGATGGGGCATAGCCCACACATTCCCGTGGCCGTGGTTGGCAGCTGCTCCTCTGGCTCGGTGCCCTTGATGCATTAAACTTGTTTATCAGCACTGTGTCTGTGATCATCACAAAGGCCCTGACAGCCAGGAATGCTGTGCTCCCATTTTGCAGACAGAAAGAAAGTGGCTGAACCAGCCAAAGAGCACTTCACACATGCGCACCAAATCTGGACCCACAATTGGGGCTCCCCCTGGACCAGGGCTCATTGCTGGGACACAGGGACCCACTGCCCGACTGTGCCTACATGAGAGAACGCTGCTAGCATTTCCAAAGTTCTCTGAGCTTACGGTCTTCATACTTAAAAAGCACATAGTAATCCTCGCATTGGTCAGGTTCTCCAGAAAAACACAACCAGTAGGATATATACCTATGCAGAGAGAGAGGGAGATGGATTTATTTTAGAGAGTTGGGCTCAGTGACTGCAGGGCTGGCTAGTCCAAAAACTGCAGGGCAGGCCAGCGAGCAGGGAACAGGCTTCTCTCCTGTGGACTTGAGGCATAACTGCTTCTTTGGGAACTTCGGCCCTCACTGCGAAGACCTTGGAGCTGCCCACCCAGTCCTGGAGGCATGTTGCTTTACTTAGATTCCATTGATTGTGAATGTCAATCACATCTAGAAACCCCTTCCCAACCACACCCAGACTGGAGTTTGAGCAAACAGTTGGGCCCCCTGGCCTGGCCAAGCTGATACATAAATGTCCCCATCACAGTACCAGTGCTCAGAGGACAGTGCAATGCAGGGCTGAGCATTTTCTGCTCAGGATGTCTTCCACGCTGCCCTGTGAAGGCCAGGGCCAGGCCCCCAGACAGGCCCACGCATGGCTCCAGCTGCCCCAGGCCCAGCCAGCTGCCCAACTCCAGGACCAGGATCAGAAGCACAACCCCACTTGCTGGCTTTCTACTCTGGGGTTTTTCTTTTCAATTTGTTCGTTTCTGTTTCCTAATCTCTGAGGATATATTTACTCTGTTTTAAAAACACTTAAACCGTAGTAGCAGAGCTACAGTGTTTTATGCACTCTGCGGCCCCAATTCACACTATTTCCCAGCTTCCCTTCGGCCTTCTGATTTCCTATCACCCACCTTCCTAGTCTTCAAGTTTTCTGCTTTTACTTTCTTCCATTTCCTTTTACTGTATTCACAGCAAGAGGAGTTTTCCTGTCATTAGCTGTTGTCTGTCATCATCTGTGTTCCCTCTCACCCACACCCCTGCCCCCACGGGCTATCCCTCTGCCCTCTGTCCCCAGTGCTTCTTTTGTCATGGCTGGTCTCTGGTCCACTGTCTTCGTCACCTCTCAGGCAGATGTTTATTTAGCAGATTCTTAGTTTATGTTGTTGCTTCCACCCTTCTTCCTTGGATCATTTATTTTCATATGTTCACTTCTCTACTCAATTTTTGAACCATTTTTGCTTTAATGATCCTTTTCTCCAACTTCCATCATTTCACTGACCTCTCTTACTATTTATGTTTATATGTCTGTCTCCTTCATGGACATAGGCAAAGTGTGGCTCTGAAGACACTGCTGGAAATGAACCCCTAATGGGGTGACCTAGCTGAGGCCATGGTTCTCAGCAAGGACACAGGCAGCCTCTGCTCAGGTCACCTGGGGAGCAAGCAAGGTCACGTGGAGCAGCCTCACCTGGGAGCAGGGCCACCTGGGAAGAATCCTAGCCATTCCCTCACTAGAACTTTCTGCAAAATTTCCTCAGGTGATGGCATGTGTGTGAAGTTTGAGACCTGATGATTTGAAGCCCCTGATGTATGGGTCTCCTGTCTTCCCACCAGTCTCCACCAAGGAGCCCCCACCCCAATGGCCCCACGTAGCCCTCCTCCCATGCATGTCCTCCAGCCTGGGACAGGCAAACAGAAGCAGCACAGATGCCACAGTTGCAAGGCTGGCCTCCCCCAGTCAGTCTCCACCAAGAGCTGTACCATGTTACCAGGTCCAGAGCAGGCAAGTGGGCATGCAAAGGTGTGCAGCCAGCAGACCCCAGAACTGGCTGGGAACCCAGGAGTTTCCAGGCCAGCAGGCAGAGGCACCAAAGCCCCTTCGAGCTTCTGGCACATCCTGAACCTGGACCCACACTGGGTTCCTCATGAGGGGCCAGATGATAGAAATATGATAAAAGGGAGAGGAGGTAAAATGGACTACCCAGGAAGAGTCCTTTCTTACCTTCTCACCGCCAAGAAAAACCAGCAAGTGAGAAAAACGTCCTTAATTCCTCATATTCCTAGCCCCTGTCAAAGTGGATCTCTCTCAAAGATTACAGATTATCTGAAATTGCTGTGTCAATCTACTTGGCCACCATCACGAAGGACCAGAGCAGGTGCGTTAACCACAGACCTTCCCAGTCCTGGGGCTGGGTGTCCAAGGTCACGGTGTGGCAGGGCAGGTCTCCCTGAGGCCTCTCCTGGGCATGTAGATACCGTCTCCTCCTGTGCCCTCCCATGGCTGTCCCTCTGCACGTCTGTATACTTGCCTCCTTTTCTTATAAAGATACCAGTCACGTGGGATCAAGGCCCAGCCACATGACCCCTCTTAACCTTAATTGTCTCCTAATGACCCCACCTCCAAATACTCTCCCATTCTGGGGTCCTGGGGCTTCAACACAGGGACTTGGGAGACACAGTCCAGTCCATGACAGCCACCAAACTCCAAGCCATGGTACTCACTCTCTGCCAGCAGTCTGCAAACTGCAATCTGACTGTGACTCCATAAAGTCAAGCCCCAGCCCTAAGCAGACACTATAGTCAGAGTCCCAGGAGACCCTGAGAGTGTCCCCTGATTCTCTGCCTCCCCCTCTGACTCCACTTCCTCAGCCAACTCCAATGTGCCGAGCTTCTCCGCAGCACTGGCCTCAGTCTTCCCCCTTCTCGACACTGTGATGAGCATTTAGACATGTTTGTTTCCTTTAGTCTTCTATTATAAAATTCCAGGCCAAGAACCTAAAAGAAAAAAATTATCCCTAACCAGAAACCCTGGCAAAAAATTACACATTATTCAATTCCCCTGATAAAGAGATCACTAGGTGAAAAATAGTTTTTCAAGTAAAACTTAATTTGAGTTTCTCACCAGCTGGACATGAATGAAAAAACAAAAGGTGCCAAGGCCCTTTGTCCCAAGTGAGCATATTAATTTTGCATCGGAAGAAGAACTGAACATAATGTCAACTGAAATTCATGGCTGCTTGAAGTCCAACGCCAGTCACCCTGAGCTGTGGCCAGAAGTATCACATGGGCTATCCTAAGAGATCCTTGCATGTGGTATTTGGGAAGTCACTCCCTCCAGCCTTCTCCTAACTAGACTGAGAATAGTGTTGCTGTTTCAGGTATTCAATTTGAGCTTCTTTTGAAGTTTCCTACTTCTGAACAGGTAGGCAATGTCCTCCCTTCATGTCCTCCCACCTCCTAAACCCCCAGACTCTCCAGAAACCCCTGTGATTCTGTGGTCTTGGAGGCTTGTCCTAACCCAGAGTAAGTGTGGCCACAGAGTGCTCTGGTGGCCCCACATCCAGTGATGGAGGGGAATTTGGGGACCTAGAGGGAGCAACAGAAGCAGATTCTCGTGTTCCAGACTCAGGGCATGAAGGCACATGGCCACTCAGATTTGTTTATTGTTTCCTAGACTCGTAAGAGTGCCTGCCATTCATAAGTTCCTTCTTCCAAGTCAGTCATGATGCGAACACCTCATGTAATCATTATCCTGCCAGTACACCCACAAGCACGGAGGTATTATGGCAACGAAAAGTTGTTACTGGCTAAGGTGAAGCATCTCATGAGTGTTAGTGGAGAGAGGGGTTAAAGGGGCAGCCTGACTGAGGCCAATGCGTCAGTTCTGAGGACCACACTGGGGGAGGCAGTGTGATTCAGAGAAGGTGGCCTCCCAGCTCTGGTGACGGACACCTGGGAGGAACGCACCTCCCTCCCACTGTGTTGCCCAGCCAACTCCTCTGAGCCTCCATCTCCCTGACTCTGATGTCACATAATAACTGGTAGCTCAGGATTCCAGGGGGAAAGGATGAAAATATAGACAGTGTCCAGCTCAGAATCTTCACATTGCAGCTTCCCCATAATCCCCTCATTCCACCACTAATTTCAAAAGAGAGATGGTTTAAGGTAAAGAACATGTGATCTGTGCACACAGTGGAATATCATTGAGCCTTAAAAACAATGGGAATTCTGCCAAGAATGACAACATGGATGAACCTTGAGGACATTATGCCAAGTGAAGTAAGACAGGTACAGAAAAACAAACACTGCATGAGACCCTGATAGGAGGAACTAAAACAGTCCTGTTCATAGAATCACAGAGTGGTGGTTACCAGGGCCTGGTGGGAGGGGAAAAGGGGAATTATTCACCAAGAGGTATAAAGTTTCCATGAAGCAAGGTGAGTAAGCTCTGGAGATTTGCTAAACACCATTGTGCCTCTACTCACCAAGGCTGTATTGTATACTTAACATTTGTTGAGAAGAAACTCATGTTAGGTGTTCCTACCACTGTCAAATAAAACTTAAAGAGAGTGGGAGAGACAGTGAGAGACACAGTGGTTGTGTGCCTCTGGGCTCCGGGCGTGCTTCTCCCATGGGCTTGTTCTCTAACTAGGTCAGTCTCCTCCCTGCTTCCCACTTCCAGTCCTTGCTAAATGTTCCAGCATTGCCAGTGCCTCACCACGCCTGACCCAGTTACAGAACACAGCTGTCGACTTCACCCTCCCAGTTCACAAAGCCACCCTTGGCACCCAGGGGTTTACATCCCATGAGCAGCCACTCATGGTGCGCTGCACCTCAGCTCCTCACGTGACAGCATGGAGCCACCGGGAGGCAGTTATTCTTGCCCCTCATTGCCACCCCTGCCTCCACCCTGACATCGATGGGGCAACTTGACCACAGGCAGCTGTAACACATCACAGTTCTTTGCAGCAAGAAGGAAGCCTGCACCAAGCTGCTGATTTCTAGGAACCTCAGTTTTGATTCCAGGAATAATGTTTGTGGTAAACGCCATGACAATGCCATGATCACTAGAAGCTGCATTTCTTTGAAGCTCACAAGACAGAGCTGAGGTTTCTGCACGTTGTCCCTAATTCGGTTCAGCCACTTCTACCATCCAGTAAATCATGTTCGTGGTAAGGATCAGAACTAGCTGTACTCTGGAGTACAGTTAATCCTGGCTCTCCCTCCAGCACAAGCCAGGAGCTGGGCTGAGATCCCCCAGCCTGCACATTCTATGAACCATGTTAGGAAAGACAAATTGTCCAGGGTTGGAAAAGTGATCTGCTTCCATCAGTGATGGGTCATTTCTACAGGCCTGGAGTGAAGGAGGGGATATTACCCAGATCTCACCCATGGCGGCTTTAATCTTAGAATCACTGTGCAGGCTCCATTGCTTGAACCTTCTTTGTGAAGTCTGGACATCGGGGGTCAAATACACATGTGCATATTGGCACATTTAGTCAGTAAATATGTATTGTGTATATCACATGTTCAAGGCTTTCTGCCGGCTCTGCAAGGCTTAAAAATGAAGAAAGAAGATTCAGACTCTTCCTTTGTTCTAGCAGATTTCAGTAGAGTACAATCATGAATAGAGTAGACTGTAACGTATGTAAGAATTTAGTATATGATAAAGAATCATTAGAAAAAAATAGGGCATGGGCCAATTTATTTTAGGAAAATGACTCATAATTTGTAACTGATAATAGTAATAATAAGTTGTTCTTATCTCATAGCATTTATCAAAATAAATTTCCAATAGATTCAGGAATTAAATCTAGAATTTGCTGCAGAAGAAATTATTGTTTTGCAAGGCAATGGACTTGCTCAGCATAAAACATTTAAATAAATTAAAGTAGAAATATAATGATTGGACATTATAAGAATTATAAACATATTTACATACCATAAATAAAATACAAAAAAACCTATCAAAAAATTGTTGTTCGTGTATCAGAAAATAAGGTACAAACCATGTAGAGAAATCTCAGATTAAGTTATTACAGTCTAATATTCCAAAATAAAGAAACCCAACCACACAGGGATTAAACATGAACTGACAATCAGGAGAGGAGAAAATAAAAACGGTATTAAAAACTTGGAGAAAATTTTCTTGTGCTTTTGGTGTCATGTCTAAGAAATCATTTCTTAACCCAAGGTCATTAAGATTTCTTCCCAAATTTTTAGTTTTACCTCCTATTTAGGTCTTTGATCCATTTTGAGTTAATTTTTATGTGAGATAGAGGCCCAATTTAATTCTTTTGTATATGATACCCAGTTTTCTGAGCATCATTTGTTGAAAAGACTCTTTTTTCCTCCGAGTTGTATTGTCACTATTGTCAAAAATCAATTGGATGGGTTTATTTCTGGAACCTCAAATCTCTTCCATTGCTCTACCCCTCAACTGTGTGGGTTTATTTCTGGAACCTCAAGTCTATTCCATTGCTCTATCCCTCAACTGTGTGGGTTTATTTCTGGAACCTCAAGTCTATTCCATTGCTCTATCCCTCAACTGTGTGGGTTTATTTCTGGAACCTCAAGTCTATTCCATTGCTCTATCCTCAACTGTGTGGGTTTATTTCTGTAACCTCAAGTCTATTCCATTGCTCTATCCCTCAACTGTGTGGATTTATTTCTGGAACCTCAAGTCTATTCCATTGCTCTATCCTCAACTGTGTGGGTTTATTTCTGGAACCTCAAGTCTATTCCATTGCTCTATCCCTCAACTGTGTGGGTTTATTTCTGGAACCTCAAGTCTATTCCATTGCTCTATCCTCAACTGTGTGGGTTTATTTCTGGAACCTCAAGTCTATTCCATTGCTCTATCCCTCAACTGTGTGGGTTTATTTCTGGAACCTCAAGTCTATTCCATTGCTCTATCCTCAACTGTGTGGGTTTATTTCTGGAACCTCAAGTCTATTCCATTGCTCTATCCCTCAACTGTGTGGGTTTATTTCTGGAACCTCAAGTCTATTCCATTGCTCTATCCTCAACTGTGTGGGTTTATTTCTGGAACCTCAAGTCTATTCCATTGCTCTATCCCTCAACTGTGTGGGTTTATTTCTGGAACCTCAAGTCTATTCCATTGCTCTATCCTCAACTGTGTGGGTTTATTCCTGGAACCTCAAGTCTATTCCATTGCTCTACCCCTCAACTGTGTGGGTTTATTCCTGGAACCTCAAGTCTATCCCATTGCTCTACCCCTCAACTGTGTGGGTTTATTCCTGGAGCCTCAAGTCTATTCCATTGCTCTACCCCTCAACTGTGTGGGTTTATTCCTGGAGCCTCAAGTCTATTCCATTGCCTTATGTCTCTGTCCTTATGCCAGTACCAGTCTTGATATGTATACCTTTGCAATAAGTTTTGAAATTGGGAAATGTGAGTCCTCCAACTCTGATCTTTTCCATGATTGTTTTAGCTCTTCTGGGTTGCTTATATTTCCCTATAATTTGGGATCAATTTGCCAATCTCTCCCCTAGAAAGAAAAAGGCAGCTATAATTTGACAGTGATTGTGTTGAATCAGTAGTTGAGTTTGGGAAGTTTTGCCATTGTAACATTATTAAGCCTTCCAATCCACAATCACAGGATGTCTTTTCATTTACTTAAGTTTCTTTAATTTCCTTCAGTGATGTTCTTCAGTGTTTGGTGTACAAGTCATGCACTTTTTTATTAGATATATTCAGAAGTATTTCATTTGTAAATGGATTTGTTTTCTTAAATCCAATTTTGTTCTGTTTATGAAAAATATATAAAATACAATAATTTTTGTCCATTTATCTTATATCTTACAACCTTGCTGAACTCATTTATTAGCTCCAACTGTTTTTGTGTATGTCTTCAGATTTTCTACATTCAAGATCATGTCATCTGAAAATACAGTTTTTTCTCCTTTCTAATTTGTATGCCTTTTGTTTTTTGGTTTTTTTTTATGATCAGAGTTTCATCCCAATGATTTAGTCATTCTTAAGTGAAACAAGAGTAACACCCTCCAGTCCTTTGAAGGACTTAGAATAAAACTATATATTCCCCTCATGGAAGTCAGGACAAGTCACAACCTCAGAGTGTCCACACAGCTTTTTCCTTAGTCAGTAAGCCCAAGCCTAGTCCCCAGATAACCTCATTTATAGAACTGGGCCTCTTAGCTGGTCTTCCTACTTAAGATTCAAGACCGGGCCTCTGTCCTGGAACTCAGCAGGTGCCTGGCCTCAGCCCTTGGTAGGGTTAGGATGGAGGGGGCCATTGTCCCTGTATCAGCTGTGTGATCCCTTGCTACAGTCAGATTTTCCAGGGCCAAAGACTCCATTTATCAAGTCATAAATGAGTTACTTCCTTAGTAGCACCCACACCTCAGGTCACAGCAGAATTCAGACTCAAACCCAGTCATTCTCACACCAAGAGCTGAGCTGCTCTCACTGTGCACTTCCGCTCCCACTGAGCCATCTCTGCGGAACAGAAGCCAGCCTTCCTGGGGCCATCCCACAGCCAGAGAGCAGACCGTATAGTAGAAAGCTGGAGGGGAAATATCACGTGTTTAGAAAATATTTCAAGGAGAGGAGCAGAGAGAGGGACCCAAAAATAGTTCAACACCTATTTAGCTTTGTACACTTTATCTCAATTAATACATGGTTGATAGAGTTGTATTCTTTTTCTGAGAAGTGAAACTGAGATGGATAGTTTTTAAATAACTTGCTCAAAATCACACATCTAAAACTAAAATCTCTCCTCACACCCACATACCCCCAACCAACCTGGGTTTTCCCATTGTACGAGTGCGAGTGACTTGCCCAAAATAAATGAGGTAAAAAATGCATTTCAGAACTTTACACAGCACATGGCATGGAACTTAAGAGCTTGGGGAGTGTTCTGTGTGGGGGACACTGGCGTGTCCCCCTCAGGGGCCGTCCTTGGTCTCTAGCCCAGGAATCAAACCATGATATCCAGTCAACTAAGAATGAGCTGTTTGTTTCAGGAACCCGCTGCTGGACTTGACAAGCACAGACAGGCTGCAGCGAGGAGAGAGCACAGATCCAGAGGAAAGGGCTCTGAGGCGACTCCCAGCTCTGCCTCTTCTTTGTCCTGCAAATCTGGGCATGATCCTTTCATCCCCTGGACTCCACTTCCCCTTTGAGGAAGTGAGTGTCAGAAAAGTGACTTTCCCGGCTTGCTGAGAGAATACCCACGCTTCACAGACCTCCAGCTTAGTGGGCAGCCTGACCCACATGGCCCTGACTCTACGCCCAGGCATATAGAAGACAGCTGCCCTCTCCATGTGCACACAGGATCCTAGGCAGGGGCATGTACCATTCTTCCTTACAAATCAGACCAAAGTCCTCCCATCCCACCCAGGGCTGCAACACAGCTGCCTCTTGCCCTCACTGCAGCATGTCCTGCTGGGCACCCCTGTGGGGCATCTCTAAGGGACATAGAGGCCAGCTGAAGCCTGTGTCAAGAAGGTGACATGAAGCCCCAGGCCGTGCCTGCTCCCTGCATGGGGAAGAGAATGCCCACCTCCCCATGCCGGGTGACACCTCGGCTCACTATCCTGACACCTTGCAGAGATTTTGGGAACACAACTCTTCCCATTTTCTCCTTATGGCCTTCCCACCCCCAGGATCCCGACAGCAATGCTCAGGACCTGGACTGGGGGGCCAATTCTAGGGACAGATGCCAGAACACCTGGCCCTAAGTCCATCCACCTTCCTCTACCTTGATGTGATGTGACGTTCCCCCACCGGACCCTGCGGCCCATCCTGGGATGGAGCCAGCTAGGAGACAAGGCAATACCCTTGGTCCTGAGAAGCCATAGCAGCTCTGCACCCAGGACAAACACTGGCAGGAAGCCGGCCACGGTCACTGAGCGCCTGGCCGCGCCCCACCGGCCTCTCCCGCTCTTGGCAGGGACACCCGGCGCCTCCCAGGCTCTGCTGGGGAAGCTGATGAGAAGGCTATTTCCAGTCCTCGTGGCCCATGACCCATCCCGTGGCCACTGCCTGGGGCCGGGGGCCGGCTTGCCTGCAGCATTTGGGAAACAAAGCACAGGGTGTCTTCCTGGTCCTGTCTCTGTCACTGTGGCCTTACTTTTCCAGTGAGGCTTCCTTTGCTGCAGGGGAGAGGCTGAAACAAGGCCAAGGGAAAAGCAAACAGCTCCAAGAAGGCACATGGAGCCTAATCCAGTGTCTGAACGTGTATGGTGCGTGGAACAGTACTCAGCCCTCAGAAGGAAGGGACTCCTGAGGCCAGCTCCAGCCAGGATGAGCCCGTACACACCATGCTCGGTGGGAAGCCCTCACAAAGGGCAAACGCTGGATGAGACCACCAGGCGAGGGGCCTAGAGCCGTCAGATACAGAGAAAGCTGAGTGGTGGGCGCCAACCCTGGGGAAGGGGAAGGCTGGTGTCTCATGAGGACCGTCTCAGCTTCGGAAGGTGAGGACATACTGGGCATAGTGGGGGGTGGCAGTGAGAGGGTGCTTGATGCCCTGGGCTGTGTCCTGAAGTGAGGTTGAGACAGCACATGTCATGTTAGGTCTATGTCACCACAATTTTAAAAAACACATAGAAACCCAATCTGGGAGAAAAATAAATCATGGAAAAGAAAAACATATACATGCATAATGCATATATGCCGATTATCAATACTAGGTAATCTCTGGTTCGTGGGTTTACAGGGAATCCATGTTTTTTGACGCTCTTTAATTTGCATGTATTTCCTCTAAAACCAGAGAAGAAATAACTTTTTCAAAGAAACGCTATAAAAATACTCATTGCACATCTAATAGGTCCTTAATAACGTGCATCCCAGTGGTTGGATTGCAGAAACACCCACCGGCATGCGACCCCTCCTGCCAGCCTGGCCACCCAGAGGTCACTGGGGTCCATCTTGTCCCAAAGCACCAGCCCTACCTCCCTCTGCCTGCAGTGCGCTTGGACCTGTCCTGACCCCCTGCCTACTATCCGTTGTTTCTGGGCATGGTGAAGACAGGACTCCCAGCCACACCTGGGCCCCTAGCATTTCTTCTCCCCCCTCTGGGATGTGAAACAGGGAAGGGGAGTCACGGCTGCCCTGCCTCGGCCACCATGCTTTTGGCCAAGTCTGTTTCCCACAGGCCCACTGCCCGCCCTCAGAGGAGAGGAGAGCCACCTTGCAGCTCCAGTGCCCTCGGAGAAGGTGCACAGTGGCCCTGAGGCCCCCACAGGACCACTGGTCTTCCTCCACTGCATGCCGGCTTGCTCAGGATACGGCAGCCATGGGTCTCCTCTTTCCTGAGCCCTAAACCTGCCACACCTCTCTAGATTGTCGTCAGACTCAAAGTGATATACGAACAGAATTGGACACAGAGGAAGAGCTCAGGACATCATTGGTACAACTGGTGCCTCCCAAGGTCCCCGTGCATGACTGGGGCAA
This sequence comes from Smutsia gigantea, assembly GCA_032199065.1. Lineage (NCBI taxonomy): Eukaryota > Metazoa > Chordata > Mammalia > Pholidota > Manidae > Smutsia > Smutsia gigantea. Next base: position 154,797 of record JAVSCE010012298.1, read on the forward strand.
ACTCCGCCTCTATATCTGGGCCCAGAAGATGCATCAGAGATGCAGGACTCATCCACAAGGAAAGACACATTGCTACTGGCCTCTACAGGCCGTGGAGGGCAGTGGGGAGAAGCCAGGTTGGCCAAAATGGGGAGGTAATGGGTTCCACCAGCTAAAATTGCCTGCCGTCCATACCACTAACCAGATGAGGCCAGGGCTTCTGTTGACTGCAGAACGGGACGCTGGGCCCTAGAAAATTGCCCTGCATGCTCCTTGCCTCCCTAGAGATTAAAGTGCATCACTTCTGTGTATCAGCCCAGAGCAACCAAAGAAACAATCCAGAGCAGTTCAACATGGACTCCATGTGCTTGTGTGTGTGCATGTGTGTGTGTGTACACATGTGAATGTTCAGGCGTGTGCATATGTGTATCCATGTGGATGCATATGTTCTAACATCTGTACAATTCCACTTGGAAAACCTGTCAGTCTGGAAAGGTCTCGCGTTACATGGCAGCCATACTTCCCAACTTATATGGGCATCGGCTTGCTCCTCATGCGTCTCTGACCCCTGGAAGCCCCCTGCGGAGCCCGGCACTTCAGCTCCAGCTTCTGGAAATCACACCCACCCGCCCAGCTCCAACTCCGCCCCTGGGCACACTGCGGCCCAGACCTCTGTGACCTCCACAGAGGTCAGCTCTAAATTGAGCAGAAATTAAATCTCCATCCTGGAAGTTTGCCCCCCTCTCTTAGACCCGCCCCCATTTTATCCATCCATTTATCTGGTCAAGGGAAACAGACTGGGAACAGCACAGCTTGGTCCACGGAGAGGAAAACCCAGAGGAGAGCTGAGACTGTCCTCTGGGTGTCACCAGCTACCAGATTCCCACCCGTTTCTTAGCAAAAAGAACCTGGATTTAGCCTCAGGAACCCGTGAATACCATTTGTGGTTTTGTAGCATATGTTAACTCCTCATATATATAATAAATCCAACTTGGCATGTGTCCTCAGTGTGAGCTGAGTCCCTTTTGTGAATTTGCCCAGCCAGCAGGTATGCTGTCACATATGCTGAAAGGCCCGCCCTCCAGGCTGGCCTCATGGACACAAAGTGGCCTCCTGCTTTCTTCAGGCTTCTTTCTGTCCAGACAGTTTACTCATTTCCCTTTGTTAAATCCCCACTAGTTCATCCAGCAAAAGCTGCCTTTTCTGAAGGCAGTAGCCGTGCTCCGTGGTGGGATGACCCCAGCCTGAGGGCCAGGAGGTGTGGGCCCCAGCTCCCCTCTGCTAGCCAGGCCCCTCATTCCATGGACCTCTGGGCACCCCTTCATCAGTTTGGGGTGGGCTGGATCCCACAAGCTCGGGGAACTCATCAGACCTTAGCTGGGCACCTGAGGCCTGGAAGTGCCTGGCAGAGGCGCTTCATAGGGAGCAAGCCCCCACTGACACGGTTATGAACAGGAGGAGCCACAGGGTGGAGGTGAAGCCGGGCCTAGGAGAGGGCTGGGGCCCAGGCACATGCAGGCTGTGACAGGGATTCAAAGCAAAAACACAGAAACACAGGAACACGGAAATGGTGCGCATCGTGGGCGTGAGGCCTGGGACCTTCCTTCAGCTGGGCTAGAGGCTGAGATTCCTTCCCCTGAGTCTAGCCTCCTGGGGTCTTGAAAGAGGTTGGCCTGCTTGAGTCATTGGTATTTTGAAAAGAGCTCTGTGAAAAGTATAATTTAAATCCATTCCCAGCTTCAATGAATACTGAAGGGGCTGACTGATGAGTACACATCTCTCCAAAAGCAAAAATCGTAAACGAAAAAAATATCTGTGAAGCTCAGCAGTGAACCAATCATCTCTTTAAAGTGAATAATCCTAGGTTCACATGAAGACTTGCTGTTACCAACTCAGAAGCCAGAAATCGTGGTCAGAAGCCACAGACGGAGCCACAGAGCCCGAGGATCGGCACCTTTTCCACGTGGCCACTCATTGGCAAGAGGACAATTGTGATATTTTTAGACCCATGTTTTTCTGCAAAGTCCCTGGCCCATTCCTCTGGGCACTATTATTGGTCTGCCCCTCCCTAGACCCACGCCCTGCGCCCAGCCTGCCTCTCTGGAAGCTCACTGCTCCCCACCTGGCAAAGCAATGGAAACGCACTCCCTCAAACCCCATGCACCTCAGACCTGAGTCTGCTTGTCTCCCGGCCCACCGTGTTCCTAATGCAATCAGCTGTGCTCTGCCCCTTCTACGACTGAGCCCTCCTCCAGTCCCTCTGTCCCTCTCACTGACCATCTAGGCATTATCTGCATCTGTCACCTCCTTTCTCGGTCTCCAGGATGGTGCTCCCTCTGAGGTCTCCCTGTTCCGCTGTTGCCCTTCTTTCTCGAGGCTCCTCACGGCTTCCTTCCCTCCATCCAGTGACCAGTAGTTGATGGCCACACATCCCCCACCCCTCCCAGCATCTTGAATGCTGCCCTCTTTCCTCCAATTACACCTTCTTCCAGGGACTTCTCCACTTTGACTTCAAATACCACCTGCATCCTGGGAACTCCCAAAACCCGAACTTCTCCGGAGGGAAAGAGGAACACAAGCCGTTGACTGCTCCCTGGCCATGTAACCTGAATGTCCTCAAAACCTTTAAGTCAGCCTGTCAAAACAAACTTCACTCTTTGACCTGAAGGGTCCGTGTCCCATCTCCCCGCCTGTGTTCATGGTACCAGCTAACACCAAGCCCGAACCTAGGAGTGACCCAAGAGTCCCCAATCTTCCTGCAAGCCCCTGAGCGCTCCTGTCTCCCAGCCCTGCTTCTCCACCTTCGCACAGCTCCCAGCCCAAACTCTACCCCTTTCTGTCTGTCCCACTGTTGACAGCACAGTCCAAATCATTATCTTTTCTCATGTGCATTTTGGAATAGACTGGTAACCGGTTTTTCAGTGTCCAGACATTTTCCACTACAGAACATTCATTCTAAGGCCTGATGGGGTTTTAGGAGGATGGTAGCAGCAATAGTAGTGCATGGAATTTTAGTCTCTGCAGATCCACACTTGAAACAGTAAAGATCCTCAAAGCATTAAAAAAAAGAAAGAAAAGAAAAAATATTTTCAGAAAAAACTTGGTGAAAAGATATTACCATGAGCCCAAAAACCTAAGTGAGTCAGAGCAATAACCCCTAAACAGCTTTTCTCAGCCTTGGCCTTTTGACTGGTTGAGCTAGATAATCACTTCTGGAGGGAGGAGGCTGTCCTACGCCTGGTGTGATGTCCAGTAGCACCCCTGGCCTCCCCACCAGTTGCCAGCAGAACCCCCTTTCTTCCTGCATCAAGTTATAACAAGATGCAGGGCTCCAGGCATATCCTCTGACATCTTATATACTGTACAACTATTAAAAATGGGGAGAGATGGAGAAAGCAATACAAAATAAAGTGTAACTCTCTTCAGTAATCACATTGGTGACGGTAATGCTGGTATTGTGGCTCTGATAGCAATACATGAGGGTAATTGTGGGGAAAAGAAAAAAATTAGGGAGATTCCATTTTTATCATTTCTGTATCCTTGAGAAACAAGGTTCTAAAGTGAAAAGACAGAGATACAGATGTAATAGAGACGAGAAAGCACAAAGAGTGACTTACTCCTGAATGCAGATTGGACATATTAGCATGAACTTCGGAGGTAGTTATCTTTTAAAAAGACACTTAAGCAATTGCCTCCCTCTGTTCAATAAAATGTCCTAGAATAATGGCCAATCCAGTAGCAATGAGCACATGTAGAGCACAGATTGCTGTCTGGAAATTCCACTCTACACAAAAATAACTAGGGTCTTCTAAAGATCTTGCTGATCCCACATCTGGACCAGGGAAGATGAACTTGGAACACCTTGTAAAATCAGACGGTGAGGAAACGATAAAAGACAGCTCTGGTCATATTACAAGGAATCAAGTTCCAACCTGAGGATTCTCCAATTAGCCAAACATGGAGATTTTTGAAGTCACTAATCAAATAATTGCCATTGGATTGAAGCCTATGATATATTAAATCCAAGAGCTTATTGTAATACTTTTAAAAATAATTATCGCCTTCAGAGAATGAAGAGACCTTTCATATCTTGAAAACTGGTAAATATGGGGAAAAGCCACCAAGCAGTTTCCTACCTTCCCTGTATGAACTCAGTAATCATTGCATAAGCAAACAGTGGGTGAAGGCAAGTACCCCTTTACAAAAACATGACAATTAAGAGATGAAGAAATAAAGTACTAAGATTAGAATATCCCCACTTTGTGAATGCCAGTGAATTGATGGATCTGGGTGCTTAACATCCACATCCGAAACATTAGGGAAAAAATCAGCCTGTTATGAGCTTTATGATTAAAGAGGAGAACACTGGATCATTGAAAATTCAAGATGGCAGCATAAGAGGTGAGACAGAGAACTCCCAAAACCACAGATAGTGTGAAAATATATTTAATACAACTAACCCTAAAACAGCAACAGGAAAGAAGGCTGCACCAGACTGCATACAGACCTCATGAACAGAGCAGACCTCACAAAACAGGGTAACGTACGAAAGCCTTGATCCAGAAGGACCACTGGCGGGAGGAAGAGAAACAGAGCAGGGGAGGGGGTGGAAAGCCTGTGACTGCTGAACACCTAGCCCTGGAGATCTACTTTGTGAGCTGAAACCTACACTGTGTGGTGCTCTGGAGGATGGGAAGCTCAGACAGGCAGAGTGCTTGAGAGACAGATTTCTGCCATTTGTGGAGGACGGGATCCACACCTGGCCGCTCTGACACAAGGGAAAGGCAGGCGGTCTGAGAGGCTTCCTAGCAGTGAGAGGGCTGCTGAAGGCGTGGAGTTTTCACGGAGCTTGCTGCACACGAGAAGGGATAGGGGGACAAGGTTGTCTGGGCACGCTCTGCCCAGCAGATTGGGAACTTTGGGGAGCTTCAAGAGCTCCATCCCTCTGGCTTGCTACACAGCTCCAAGGACCCCACTGTGATACGCAGCCTGCCGAGACTTCCTTCTGGCCTGACAGCACCAGCTCGCAAACTGGCAGTCACTGCTCTGGCATCAGAGCAGCCAGAGGGAGGGCTCACCTACAACAGCTAGAGACGCCAAATGCAGAGGCTTACACCTGCATACTCGGCCCACTGGCTTTGATACTGGAGACAGGCGCTGCAGACAGGAGGCAGGAAACAGATCTTTCCTCCCCCCAGGCACCAGCTCCACTACCCGGAAACCCCCAGCCTCATTCTAGGGGCTGAGCACCTCCAGAGACTGGAGCTTCTGGGCAATAGAGGGCACCACACTGAAATATGAAATGTGAAAAGAACATGGTACAGACCAAAATATCACAAACTCCAGAAAAAGGGCCAAATGAAACTGAACTCACCAATCTTCCTGAGAGAGAGTTCAAAATAAAAATCATAAACATGCTTATGGAAGTACAGAAAAATATTCAAGAACTCAGGAATGAATTTAAGATGGAGATTCAATCATTAAAAAATCCATATCTGAAATGCAACGTACAATGGAGGGATTTAAAAGCAGAATAGATATAATAGAAGAGACAGTAAATGGAATAGAAATTAGAGAAGAGGAATACAAAGAAGCTGAGGCACAGAGAGAAAAAAGAATCTCTAAGAATGAAAGAATATTGAGAGAACTGTGTGACCAATTCAAACGCAACAGTATTCACATAATAGGGGTACCAGAAGAAGAAGAGAGAGAAAAAGGGATAGAAAGTGTCTTTGAGGAGGTAATTCTGAAAACTTCCCCAATCTGGGGAAGGAGATAGTCTCTCAGGCCATCGAGATGCACAGATCTCCCAACACAAGGGACCCAAGGAAGACAATATCAAGACATATAGTAATTAAACTGGCAAAGATCAAGGATAAAGAGACTTTTAAAAAGCACATAGAGAGAGAAAAAAGATCACATACAAAGGAAAACCCATCAGGCTATCATCAGACTTCTCAACAGAAACCTTACAGGCCAGAAGGGAGTGGCATGATATATTTAATACAATGAAGCAGAAGGGCCTCGAACCAACAATACTTTACCCAGTAAGGTTATCATTTAAATTTGAAGGAGGGATTAAACAATTTTCAGATAAGCAGAAGCTGAGAGAATTTATCTCCCACAAACCACCTCTACAGTGCATTTTGGAGGGACTCCTATAGATGGAAGTATTCCCATGACTAAATAGATGTCACCCAAGGGATAGACAAAGAGTACAGAACATGATTCATAACATACAAAGAATGGAGGAGGAAGAAAAAGGAGGAAAAAAAAGAATCTTTAAGTTGTGTTTGTAATAGCATACAAAGTAAGTTAAATTAGACTGTTAGATAGTAAGGGAATGGCTCTTGAACCTTTGGTAACTACAAATCTAAAGCCTGCAATGGCAATAACTACATACCTATCAATAACCACCCTAAATTTAAATGGTCTAAATGCACCAATCAAAAGACACAGAGTAACTGAATGGATAAAAAAACAAGACCCATCTATATGCTGCCTACAAGAGACTCACTTCAAACCCAAAGACATACACAGACTGAAAGTGAAGGGATGGAAAAAGATATTTCATGCAACTAATAGCGAGAAAAAGGCAGGAGTTGCAATACTTATATCAGACAAAATAGACTTCAAAACAAAGAAAGTCACAAGAGACAAAGAAGTACATTACATAATGATAAAGTGGTCAGTCCAATGAGAGGATATAACTATTATAAACATCTATGCACCCAACACAGGATCACCAACATATGTGAAACAAATACTAACAGAACTAAAGGGGGAAATAGAATGCAGTGCATTCATTTTGGGAGACCTCAACACATCACTCACTCCAAAGGACAGATCAACCAGACAGAAAATAAATAGACAGAGGCACTGACCAACGAATTAGAACAGATGGACCTAACAGACATCTACAGAACACTCCATCCAAAAGCAAGAGAATACACATTCTTCTCAAGTGCACATGGAACATTTTCAAGAATAGATCATATCCTAGGCTACAAAAAGAGCCTCAGTAAATTCAAAAAGATTGAAATTGTACCAACCAGCTTCTCAGACTACAAAGGTATGAAACTAGAAATAAATTACTCAAAGAAAATGAAAAAGCCCACAAACACATGGAGGCTTAATAACGTGCTCCTAAATAATCAATGGATCAATGACCAAATAAAAACAGGGATCAAGCAATATATGGAGACAAATGACAACAATAATTCAACACCACAAAATCTGTGGGACTCACTGAAGGCCATGCTAAGAGGGAAATATACTGCTATACAAACCTACCTCAGGAAAGAACAATGCCGTATGAACAGTCGAAACTCACAATTAATGAAACTATAAAAGGAAGAACAAATGAGGTCCAAAGTCAGTAGAAGGAGGGACATAATAAAGATTAAAGCAGAAATAAATAAAATTGAGAAGAATAAAACAATAGGAAGAATCAATGAAAACAGAAGCTGGTTCTTCAAGAAAATATACAAAATAGATAAACCCCCAGCCAGACTTATCAAGAAAAAAAGAGTCTACACACATAAACAGAATCAGAAATGAAAAAGGAAAAATCACTACGGACACCACAGAAATACAAAGAATTATGAGAGAATACTATGAAAAATTATATGCTAACAAACTGGATAACCTACAAGAAATGGATAACTTTCTAGAAAAATAGAACCTTCCAAGGCTGACCCAGGAAGACACAGAAAATCTGAATATTCCAATTACCAGCAAAGAAATTGAATTGGTAATCAAAAAACTACCTAAGAACAAAATCCCTGGATCAGATGTTCTCACTGATGAATTTTATCAAACATTTAGTGAAGACCTAATACCCATCCTCCTTAAAGTTTTCCAAAAGGTGGAAGAGGAGGGAATACTCCCAAACTCATTCTATGAGGCCAACATCACTCTAATACCAAAACCAGGCAAAGACACCACAAAAAAAGAAAATTACAGACCAATATCCCTGATGAACATACATGCAAAAATACTCAACAAAATATTAGCAAACCGAATTCAGAAATACATCAAAAATATCATCCATCATGATCAAGTGGGATTCATCCCAGGGATGCAAGGATGGTACAACATTCGAAAATCCATCAACATCATCCACCACATCAACAAAAGAAGGACAAAAACCACACGATCATCTCCATAGATGCTGACAAAGCATTCGACAAAATTTAACATCCATTCATGATAAAAACTCTCTACAAAAAGGGTATAGAGGGCAAGTACCTCAACATAATAAAGGCCATATATGACAAACCGACAGCCAATATTATACCTAACAGCGAGAAGCTGAAAGCTTTTCCTTTAAGATCAGGAATAAGACAAGGATGCCCAGTCTCCCCACTTTTATTCATCATACTCCTAGAGGTCCTAGCCAAGGCAATCAGACAACACAAAAAAATACAAGGCATCCAGATTGGTAAGGAAGAAGTCAAACTGTCCCTGTTTGCAGATGACATGATGTTGAACATAAAAAACCTTAAAGAATGCACTCCAAAACTACTAGATCTAATATCAGAATTCAGTAAAGTTGCAGGATACAAAATTAATACACAGAAATCTGTTGCATTTCTATACACTAACGGTGATCTAGTAGAAAGAGAAATCAGAAAAACAATTCCATTCACAATTGCATCCAAAAGAATAAAATACCTAGGAATAAACCTAACCAAGAAAGTGAAAGACTTATACTCTGAAAGCTACAAGACACTCATGAGAGAAATTAAAGAAGATACCAATAAATGGAAACACATACTGTGTGAGAATGGATAGGAAGAATTAATATTGTCAAAATGTCCATCCTGCCTAAAGCAATCTACAGATTCAATGCAATCCCTATCAAATTACCAACAGCATTCTTCAATGAACTAGAGCAAATAGTTCTAAAATTCATATGAAACCACAAAAAACCCCGAATAGCCAAAGCAATACTGAGAAGGAAGAATAAAGTGGGGGAAATTATGCTCCCTGACTTCAAGCTCTACTACAAAGCCACAGTAATCAAGGCAATTTGGTACTGGCACAAGAACTGACCCACAGACCAGTGGAACAGACTACAGAGCCCAGATATAAACCCAAGCATATATGTTCAATTAATATATGGTAAAGGAGCCATGGATATACAATGGGGAAATGACAGCCTCTTCAACAGCTGGTGTTGGTAAAACTGGACAGCTGCATGTAAGAGAATGAAACTGGATTATTGTCTAACCCCATACACAAAGTAAACTCGAAATGGATCAAAGACTTGAGTGTAAGTCATGAAACCATAAACTCTTAGAAAAAAATATAGGCAAAAATCTCCTGAATATAAGCATGAGCAACTTATTCCTGAATGCATCTCCTCGAGCAAGGGAAACAAAAGCAAAAATGAACAGGTGAGACTATATCAAACTAAAAAGCTTCTGTACAGCAAAGGACACCATCAATAGAACAAAAAGACATCCTATAGTATGGGAGACATATCCGATAAGGGGTTGACATCCAAATTATATAAAGAGCTCACACACGTCAACACACAAAAAGCAAATAAGCCAATTAAAAAATGGGCAGAGGAGCTGAACAGAAACTTCTCCAAAGAAGAAATTCAGATGGTCAACAGGCACATGAAAAGATGCTCCACATTGCTAATCATCAGAGAAATGCAAATTAAAACCATGAGATATCACCTCACACCAGTTAGGATAGCTGCCATCCAAAACACAAACAACAACAAATGTTGGCAAGGATGTGGAGAAAAGGGAACCCTTCTACACTGCTGGTGGGAATGCAAATTAGTTCAATCATTGTGGAAAGCAGTATGGAGGTTCCTCAAAAAACTCAAAATAGAAATACCATTTGACCCAGGAATCCCACTCCTAGGAATTTACCCTAAGAATGCAGCAGGCTAGTTTCAAAAAGACAGATGCACCCCTATGTTTATCGCAGCACTATTTACAATAGCCAAGATAGGGAAGCAACCTAAGTGTCCATCAGTAGATGAATGGATAAAGAAGATGTGGTACATATACACAATGGAATATTATTCAGCCATAAGAAGGAATATTATTCAGCCATAAGAAGAAAACAAATCCTACCATTTGCAACAACATGGATGGAGCTAGAGGGTTTTATGCTCAGTGAAATAAGCCAGGTGGAGAAAGACAAGTATCAAATGATTTCACTCATCTGTGGAGTATAAGAACAAAGAAAAAACTGAAGGAACATAACAGCAGCAGACTCACAGAACCCAAGAATGAACTAACAGTTACCAAAGGGAAAGGAACTGGGAAGATGGGTGGGAAGGGAGAGATAAGGGGGGAAAAGGGGCATTACGATTAGCACACATAATGTAGCAGGGGGGTGCATACAGAGAAGACAGTATAGCACAGAGAAGACAAGTAGTGATCCTATAGCATCTTACTATGCTGATGGACAGTGACTGTGATGGGGTATGTCATGGGGACTTGATAATAGGGGGAGTCTAGTAACCATAATATTGCCCCTATAATCGTATATTAATCATAGCAAATTTAAAAAATTAAAAAATAAAAGAGGAGAACACTATCTATAGTCTTGCTGACTGCATGAGGCCTGAGTCTGATGATGGAGCCCAGGATTGTCAAGCAGGGAACACAGGGGGCTGTCAGGTCACCCCATGAGCCTGCGGTCTGTAAAGGAGATGCCACGGGAAAACTGCAGGTCAAACAACCCAGATTCTTCTACAGGTAAATTGCCGGAATAGGAGACCAACGGAGGGTGGCCTGCATCTTGGAAGACACTTCAAGCACACACAGGGTTCTACAAAATGTACCAGCGTGAGCAGCCATGCCTAGGGATGCACATTTGGGTGACCAGCTGTAACAAAATGGCAGGCTCTGATTACCTTTGCAGGAGGGGAGTTGTGATGGGGCCTGACGCAGCAAGTGTCTGGGTGCTGGGGCAGGGCGGTGTTTTGACCTGGGTCGGGATTATAGTGGTGTCTGCTTTATTATATATGAATCCATATATTTGGCGTTGGTTTTTTTTTTTTTTGGTGGTTTTATATATTTGCATTTTATTTTACAATTAAACATTGAAATACAACCAGGCGTTGATATATCCATGTCACCTTTCCAACAGGTGACTGAACTTAGCGCTGCGCTCCTGCAGTGATTTTCCATGAACCTTGCAACAGGGCCCCCCCACCTCACCTTCATCTAAAAGAGCTCGCACAGCTGTACGGGGTGAGTGCCCGGGCCTGTGCCCCACCTAAGGCCAGCTGCCTTCTGCCTCCGAGAATGTCCCCCTTTGGCTGAGCAGCGCCATCTGTGTGTCTTCACGCCCTGAGTGGCCTGAGGGCTAAGCTGCGTGACTGCCCCTGAGTATGGTGGACCTTCTCTGTTGGCACGAATCAGCGTGTTGAGCTTGTATAGGGACTATGAGATTTTCGTAAAAAGAAACTAAAGGATCCTGACTAATGGAGGGTCCTGGTTCCAGCCTTCCCCTCCAGCCCAACATCCGCTCGCACTTCGGCTTGCAGCCTGTTCTTCACCCACTGCCAGTCTACTTGCCACCTGCGAGGATAACATGCTCATCATCCCATGGCTTGCCCTGTGTCCCCTGCCTCCCACAGTGCCAACTTCCTCCTGACTCTACAATCTTATTCATCCTTCCAGGCAGAACTAACCTCTCCGTGTGTGGGGGGGAAGTCTGCTGGTCTGTGCAGACTGTGTCCTGCCTCTGTTCTCTGCATTACACACAGGTAGTGGAGGATCATTAGATTTTTCACACAGAGTTCTCACTGTGAGCCTCCTTTCCGACAGCCCCGCCTAACATGAGTACTTTGAGGGCTGGAACTGTGTGTTTCTCTCTTTCCCAGGCCCTAGCACGGCACACACTATGTGCTCCACAATATGTGTAACAAAAACAAAAAACAGAAAAGCCTATTAACTAGCAGGTGACTTCCTGAAGTCAGATCCAAATACCTGTTTGTTTAGCTGTCTCTGATTATTTTGGATCTTTCTGTTCATTTCTTCTAGAAATTTCCCAACTCTTCAAGAATGGAATGTACTGGACTTCATGGAATTTGAAAATTCTGGCCTGAGGATCTCTTTCAATAGCTTCACATTCTTGTTTCAGCCTAGAAGACTCATGGTAATAATGGCATCAGATTAGGGGAATTCAGTAGCATGCCTAGAAGGCTGCTTCATGACCTTCAGGAAGGGTGTGACAAGGTTCATCCCAGTTTTTACAGGACTTCATGTGCTTTCTCTCCATGATGACCTGGCTCTGCACTAACATGGCCACGATAATCCTAAGACCCACAGGCAGAACCTGAGCAAGTGTCATCCAGGAAGTGCCATGAGATCGTGGAAGGGCCACAGGGCGGTAGGTCAAAAGCACAGTTCATGGTGGACGCCCTCAGATATAAGCTTCATCATTTGGAGAAGCTGATTGAGCCTCTGGAAAACCGGAGCCAGTCACCCGAGGAGGGTGGGAAGGGAGAACATGTGTCAACTCCACACTCTTGTAAGGACAACTGTTCTCCAGCTGCTGCTTAGAACTCCAGCTGCAGACTCTGGGCGCAAGTCAAGGGAGCTGCTGCGAACAGGGTCTGGAGGGAGGGACACTCAAGCACTCTTACTTTTCACAAATTCTCAGCCACTGCTTCCGGATTTTCCTAGATGACGCTTTGCCCTGTCTTCACCCCCCACCCCCAGCCCATCCGGGGGACGCGCTGTGAGGATCATCAGAATGTTGGCATGCTGACACTTACCCCACCACTTGGCCAGCCGAGATGTGGTCCCCCAGCCTCTCTGTCTCCTCAAATAGCATTAAATTACTAGTGATGAGGAACCAACCCAGATCTGTGTGTTGAATCCCAAACTCCAAGAAGCTGAGAGAGCTATCTAGCCTCCCTAGAACCAAAGAAAGACAAATGGCATGAGCAGTGGTGGCTATTTTAACAAGCAAAACGGCAGCACTTTTATGATATTCTCAATGCCAAGAAGGGATTGCCCCAATAAAATACACCACTGTAGTAAAAACATCCTTCCTAGAAATTTGCTAAGCGATAGGTTTCAAGAATCTTTAAATATTCAGATCCTTCAATACACTCGATTTACCTTTCCAAACATATTCTAAGGAATAATCAGATGCGGAAAAGATGCCACTGATAATATGTTCTTACAGCATCACTGAGAATCATTAAACATCCAGAGGCAGCATAAAGCAAGAATCGAGGGAATGATCAAAAAAATGATGCATCGTTCAGGCAATTAAGTTGAACTTTAACGAAAATGTGATAATAGGAGAACTCATAATACTTCCAATTAGTAAACAGTAGAGCACAAAATCTTATACCTAGTAAGATCCCAATTTTCCTCTGTGTGGAAGATGTCTGGAATTTGGTTATACTTTACTTAATTCTATGGAGCATTTTGTGCTGTGAAGGGATGTAAAATAATGCAAAAACCACAAGAATTAGAAGGGAGGCAAAAAAAAAAAATGTATAAAAAATATGCAGTGGCACGGTGCGACATTCACATGAAAAATAAACAAGAGGCAGCAACAGGTTTTGCCACAAGTTTTCCAGCAGCCAACACAGTAAGGGGGTTCTTTCATGTCTGCTTTCTCACCAAAAACACACTCACTGTGGAAACCAACCAGAATAAATTGCAAGTGCTGTAAACTATGGCTTTCTCCCAGCGTTGATCGTTCAAACAAATTTTTAAAAATATTTTCTAAACACTATACAAGTGAAACTGCAACCCTTTTAAAATCATGAAAGTATAATATAAAGAATACAGATATTATGGAATGACTGACACAAAAATGTGGAGAGTTGTATCTGACTGGAGTGCTTTTTCTCTTTTTCTTTCTCATTCCCTGAACTAATAAAACTTTCTAAAATGAATCAGTAGGAAGGAGGACAGCCAAGGAGATGCCCATGAATGCCTGAAGAAAAAAGTGAAAGTGGTTTTGTTTTCCCCGGGATGCTCTCCTCTGCAGCCTGCCTGTGTGCAAACCCCACGCTCTCTGGGCTAAAATTGTATGCAAACCCCATATTATTTAGTCACTCTTCTACAAGAAATACCATGGCCTTAAGTCAAACAATGTTCTTTCCAAAGACACACAAATTACAAGCAAACTGGGAAAGAATTAATTAAATCTGGAGTCTGCACGCATGTGTGCACCGCCCGTGGTACACACCGTTGGCTGCCTGAATAGCAGTGGCACTCCACATTCTTCCATACTGCCTGGCAGACACTCTCTTTTTCAGCCCACAGTTTGGACACGTGACTGTAGCACAGGCTAGCCAGAAGGATCTGAGGGAAGGATTCTGTGTTGGGGCTTCGTGCAAAAGATTTTCCTCTCTGATAAAATGCCAGGTACACAGAGTCAACTTCCCCTCCTCATCTTCTGTCTCCTCAGAACACTGGCACCATGAGAAGCCACCGTGGTATGGTGGCGGTCATCCTGTACCCTGTATCCCATAAAAACCCTGGAGACCCAGCTCAGGAGCCCTGCCATCATCGGGAGTGAGCCTTCCTTGGAGCCAGGTACCCACCTCTGGGAGCTTTGTTATGGAAGTCATAGATCTCCATATATTTAAAGCCACTTTTAGCCGTATTTCTGTTAACTGCAGCCAAATACTCCCTGAGCATCACCACCTCTACACTCACCACCATGTGCTGGCAAGAGTAGTCTCCTGCTTAGCAGGGCTGTGCTCGCACCCTGGCTCTCTTTTCATTTTTTATTGTTTTGATGGCCAGTTGCAGTTACACAATGATTCATTTGCTTTCCTTACTTGAATATAAAATGGTGTTGATAAAGCCAACTGACCATCATTCTTTGTTGCACTTCCCTCCCCTCTAAATTCCCACCCCCAGAAGTAATCACAGCAAACAGTTTGGTACATACTCTTACAGACATTTTCCTTTCTGTCCACAGACCGACATGAACTCTGCACCCACTGCGGGTGAGCTCAGAGGTTTCCACGTGTGTTACTCTTCCCCTTGCTTTTCCATAACGCTTTGTCTTGGAGACCTGGCTACACTGGAACCTGTAGATCTTCCTTGGTCTTTCTTAATGCTATGTAAGTTCCATGCTGTAATGCAGCTTTACCCTGTTGTTTTTGTCACACATTTTTCTTCTTAAACTCATTGTTATGACATTTTTCAACATTATCCACACACAGAAAAGGGAGAGAAGCATGATAAACTCTGTGGACTCACACTCAGGCAGCTGCCACATGGAGAGCTTTGTTCCATCCACACCAAAGCCCACTTTATCCTCCTTACTAATTTAATTGAAGTGAATTCAAAACATCATATGACTTCATCTTTAAATTCTTCATTCAGCTTGTGTATGTAAAATTAAGAACTCTTTAAATATAACCATGATGCCATTATCATAGTTAATACAAACTAACACTTTCTGATATCATATTTGAAGAAACAACAAGTCATCATTCAGATTTCTCAGATTGTCTTATAACCATTTTTCTTCCTGTGTGTATAATCAGAATGTAAAGAACAGACACATGTTGTACTGGGTTGCTATGCTCGTGGCTCAGTTTGCCCTGTAGAGCCCCTGCCCCTTTTGATTCTTGATTCCTGCCACTTGTGAAGGACCCCAGGCCTTGTGCTGTGTTGTTCTGTGGTTTATGCCTACATTATGGATTTGGCTGATCACATCCCAGCATGGTGCCATAGAACATGCTCCTCTGTCCTCTGCTTTTCCTGTTGGCTGGTGATTAGCTCTAGATGCTTGAACACATCTGCTTTTAAACTTGAGGCAGGAAGGTCTCCTTGTCTACTGTCTGTTGTACCACAGTAGGAAGCACAGAATATCAGGTTGCCTTTCAGTTGCTATGTTAATATTGAAAAGTGTTGTCAACCTAATCCATTCCTTGTCCACATTCAACCTGATGGTTTTAATAGCCACTTGATTCATCCATCTAATCCTATGATTCCTTCTTCATTTATTTGCTAGAAACCTTTGTTTCTAACTTTTTGTGATTAACAGTATGTCACAATGGACATAGTAGTTTCCTCCTTGCACAAATGTGACTCTAGGGCAGAAAACCACATGATGGAACAAAGCATGCAAGGTCCTCCCCCAATGGAGAGAGAGCAGGAGACGGGCATGGGCAGAGACTGACCTAATTTGTGTTGGGAGAGTATCTGGAAAAGGCCTCACCAAGAAAATAAAATTATCTTTGAAACAAGAAGTATATTTAGGAGGTAAGCAGAGTGGAGAAAAAAAGCAGAAGAACAAGAAAAAAATTTTTTGTTAATGAGAGACCTTGATTCTTCGTAAGAAACTTTAAGCAGTTTCCACAGAAAGAGTGGCTGCTATAAGGTAAGACAGATACTGTAGTACAAAGTGGGCAGATAGAACATAAACTAGAGTTATCCAAATTCCCCAGGAGTTGACAAAAGCAAAGAATCTGGGCATTGCAGAAGAGTTTATAAGTAGGAGAGAAGAAACTGACTTCAAGAAAAGTAACATTGAATACAAAGACCCCAAACCTAAAAGATCATGATGCAGATATTGTCAGAATAGGAGAAAAACATCACCCAACCTTATGCTGTCTACAGGAAACCCCCTTTAAAAGAATGATGTATGATGTACATAGGTTAAAACAAAAGAACAGACAAGGATATACCATGCAAACTCTATTTAAATAATTGAAAATTTGAAACTCTAGAGTGGTTGTATTAGTATAAGACAAACTAGACTTCAAACAAGGCAAGTTAATAGGTATAAACGAAGATATGCATAACAGCAAAGGAGAACTTACCAAGAAAACACAAAGAAAATCCTAACTGTATTTGCACCTAATAGCAGAGGCAAAATACATGGGACAACATTGATAAATTTAAAGAAAAAAAATAGAAAAATCCACAGTGATAGTTGAAGAATTTGGCAATCATCTTGAAATGAACTGAACAAGTATACAGAAAATAAAAAACAATAAAAAACCCTTAAAGAGCACTATAACATACAAAACCTAATTGACATTTATAGAACACCACCAAACAACAGCAGAATACACTTTCTTTCAAGCATACTGAAGCATTTACCAAGCTACACCATATAGCAAAACACAAAACAAATCTTTAAATATAAAAATAATTAAAATTGTATGAACTATGATCTGTGATAATAACATGGTTAACATAAACTAAAAATTATTATTCGAAAAGTCCCCAAATTATTGAAAACCAACACAAACACTAGATAAAAGAGAAAGTCTCAAGGGAAATTGGAAAATAATTTTAACAGTGAAAATTAAAATAAAACATCAAAATTCATGGAATGCAGTTGAAATAGTGCTGACAGGAAATGTACTGTATTAAATTATCATATCAGAAAGGGGAAAAAGTCTCTAATTAGTAATGTAAGCTTCCACCTTACCTAAAAAATAACAAATTTATCCATACCGAACAGAAAGAGGGAGTAATCAAGATGAAGAGCAAATCAGTAAACTTGAAAAAAGAAAAACAATAGAAAAAATTATTGAAACCAAGAGCTGTTTTTCTGGAAATATAATAAAATTCATAAACCTCTAGCAAAACTAACAGAGCAAAAAGTGAGACACAAATTACCAATATCAAGACATAAAGAAAAGATATTACCACAGAATCAGACTTTAAAAGGTAACAAGAGGATGTCATGAGTCATTCTGTGCCCATAAATTTGACAATATAAATAAAACAGAGCAATTCCTTCAAAGATGCAAACCTACCAAAACACTCAAAATGAAATAGATAACATGAAAAGCCCCATATCTACTAAGAAATTGAATTTGTAGGTATAATCTATCAAAAAAGAAAAGTCCAGGCCCAAATATACTTATTAATATAGCCCACCTGATATGTAAGAAAGAAATACCAATTTTATTCAGTCTTCTCCAGAAAACAGAAAAGGAAAAGACACTTCCCAACCTATTTTATGTGGCCCAGCATTACAACAATACCCAAATTAGACAAAAAGACATCACAAGGAAAGACAATAATAGGCCAGTGTGTACGGTTGGAAAACAATTAAAGAAATACTAGCAACTGAATTCCAAACATATGTAATAAAAAATAATACACCAAAACCAAGAGAGGCAGATCTTAGAAATGCAAGACTGGTTCAACATTTGAAAATAAACTAATGTCATTAACCATAATACAATAAAGAAAACCACAGAGTCATTTCAAATGATGCAGAAAAATAATTTGGTAAAATTCAACATGTATCATGATTTTAAAAATCAGTAAAACTAAGAACAAGAGGGAAGTTCCTCAAACTCAAAAAGGGCATTTACAAAAAAATATAGCTAACACCATATTTAATTAAAATGGCAAAAGGAAAAGATGCTTTCCCCTAAGAGTAGGATGCCCATTCTCATCATTCCTATTCACTATCTTACTGGAAGCCAAACAGTGCAATAAGGCAAGAAAAAGAAATAAAAGGCTCACATATGAAAGCATTACAAATAGTATATATAAAGACTTCCCATCCATGAGGTATAGTTTAATTCATATCCCCTTGAGTGTGGGCAGGACTTAGTGATCCAATTCCAAGGAACACCACACAAAAGATAAAAATGTTAACTTACAGTTATTGAAACTGGAAAAAGAAGAACATATGAGGACCAAATTCACCAGAGGAGGGAAATAATAAAGATCAGAGAAGAAATAAATAAAATGGAGAAGAATAAAACAATAGAAGAAATCAATGAAACCAAGAGCTGGTTCTTTGAAAAAATAAACAAAACTGATAAACCCCTAGCCAGACTCATTAAGAAAAAAAGAGAATCTACACACATAAACACAATGAGAAATGAGAAACGAAAAGTCACGACGGACCCCACAGAAATACAAAGAATTATAAGAGAATACTATGAAAATCTTTATGCTAACAAGCTGGAAAACCTAGAAGAAATGGACAACTTCTTAGAAAAATACAACCTTCCAAAACTGACAAAGCAAGAAACAGAAAACCTAAACAGACCAATCACCAGCAACAAAATTGAATCGGTAATCAAAAAACGACCCAAGAACAAAACCCCCTGGCCAGATGGATTCACCTCTGAATTTTACCAGACAGATTGAGAAGAAATAATACCCATTCTCCTTAAAGTTTTCCAAAAAATAGAAGAGGAGGAAATACTTCCAAACTCATTCTATGAAGCCAGCATCACTCTAATACCAAAAGCTGTCAAAGACCTCACCAAAAAAGAAAATTACAGACGAATATCGCTGATTAACATAGATGCAAAAATACTCAACAAAATATTAACAAACCGAATACAAAAATACATGAAGAGGATCATACACCATGATCAAGTGGGATTCATCCCAGGGATGCAAGGATGGACAATATTCAAAAATCCATCAACATCATCCACCACATCAACAAAAAGAACAAAAACCACATGATCATCTCCATAGATGCTGAAAAAGCATTTGACAAAATTAAACATCATTCATGATAAAAACTCTCAACAAAATGGGTATAGAGGCCAAGTACCTCAACATCATAAAGGCCATATGTGACAAACCCACAGCTAAAATCATACTTAATGGCGAGAAGCTGAAAGCTTTTCATCTAAGATCGGGAACAAGACAGGGATGCCCACTCTCTCCACTGTTATTCAACATAGTACTGGAGGTCCTAGCCATGGCAATCAGACAAAACAAAGACGTACAAGGCATCCAGATTGGTAAAGAAGAAGTCAAATTGTCACTACTTGCAGATGACATGATATTGTACATAAAAAACCCTGAATACTCCTCTCCAAAACTACTAGAATTAATATCTGAATTCAGCAAAGTTGCCGGATACAAAATTAACACACAGAAATCTGTTGCTTTCCTATACACTAACAATGAGCTAACAGAAAGAGAAATCAGAAAAACAATTCCATTCACAATTGCAACAAAAAGAATAAAATACCTAGGAATAAACCTAACGAAGAAAGTGAAAGACCTATACCCTGAAAACTACAAGACACGCCTAAGAGAAATTAAAGAAGACACTAACAAATGGAAAGTCATCCCATGCTCTTGGCTTGGAATAATAAATATTGCCAAAATGGCTATATTACCTAAAGCAATCTACAGATTCAATGCAATCCCTATCAAAATACCAACAGCTTTCTTCAATGAACTGGAACAAATAATTCTAAAATTCGTATGGAACCACAAAAGACCCCAAATAGCCAAAGCAATCCTGAGAAGGAGGAATAAAACAGGGGGAATTACACTCCCTGACTTCAAGCTCTACTACAAAGCAACAGTAATCAAGACAATTTGGTATTGGCACAAAAACCGACCAGTGGAACAGAATAAAAAATCCAAACTTTAACTCAAACATATACAATCAATTAATATATGATAAAGGAGCCTTGGATATACAATGGGGAGATGACAGCCTCTTCAGCAGCTGGTGTTGGAAAAACTGGACAGCTACATGTAAGAGAATGAAACTGGACTACTGTCTAACCCCATACACAAAGGTAAACTCAAGGTGGAACAAAGACCTGAATGTAAGTCATGAAACCATAAAACTCTTAGAAAAAAACATAGGCAAAAATCTCTTGGACATAAACATGAGCAACTTCTTCATGAACATATCTCCCCGGGCAAGGGAAACAAAAGCAAAAATGAACAAGTGGGACTATATCAAGCTGAAAAGCTTCTTACAGCAAAGGACACCATCAGTAGAAGAAAAAGACATCCTACAGTATGGGAGAATATATTCATAAAAAACGTATCTGATAAAGGTTGACATCCAAAATATATAAAGAACTCATGCACCTTAACAAACAGAAAGCAAATAATCCAATGAAGAAATGGGCAGAGGACATGAATAGACACTTCTCCAAAGAAGAAATTCAGATGGCCAACAGGCACATGAAAAGATGCTCCACATCGCTAATCATCAGAGAAATGCAGATTAAAACCACAATGAGATATCACCTCACACCAGTGAGGATGGCCAACATCCAAAACACAAACAACAACAAATGTTGGCGAGGATGTGGAGAAAAGGGAACCCTCCTACACTGCTGGTGGGAATGCAAATTAGTTCAACCATTGTGGAAAGCAGTATGGAGTTTCCTCAAAAAACTCAAAATAGAAATACCATTTGACCCAGGAATCCCACTCCTAGGAATTTACCCTAAGAATGCAGCAGGCTAGTTTCAAAAAGACAGATGCACCCCTATGTTTATCGCAGCACTATTTACAATAGCCAAGAAATGGAAACAACGTAAGTGTCCATCAGTAGATGAATGGATAGAGAAGATGTGGTACATATACACAAAGGAATATTATTCAGCTATAAGAAGAAAACAAATCCTACCATTTGCAACAACATGGACGGAGCTAGAAAGTATTATGCTCAGTGAAATAAGCCAAGCGGAAAAAGACAAGTATCAAATGATTTCACTCATATGAGGAACATAAGAGCAAAGAAAAAAACTGAAAGAAAAAAACAGCCGCAGACTCACAGAACCCAAGAACGGACTAACAGTAACCAAAGGGAAAGGGACTGGGGAAGATGGGTGTGAAGGGAGGGACAAGGGGAAAAAAGGGGCATTATGATTAGCAGATGTAATGTTGGGGGGGCACGGGGAGGGCTGTACATCTCAGAGAAGACAAGTAGTGACTCTATAGCATCTCACTACGCTGATGGACATTGACTGTAAGGGGGTAAGTGGGGGGTACCTGATGAAGTGGGGAGTTTAGTAACCATAATGTTGCACATATAGCTGTAGATTAATGATATCAAAATTTTTAAAATGGTAACTTTACAGTAAATAAAACAAAACAAAGTAAAACTGGCAGATATCATCTTAACAGAGAGATAAAGATGAATATCACCAGTAAGAATTTATATTATCATGTTCACCTGTTATTAGGTGATGAGAAGGGCACCTCACCTCTCTGATATTCCTTCCCAACTCATTTTCCCCATCTGATCATGAGAAAATATGAGAAAAACTCAACTTGAAGGACGTTTTATAAAATACCAGACCAGCACTGCTCAAAACTATCAAAATAATGAAAACCAAGAAAAGACTGTCAATGAAAACCAACAGACACTGCCACAAACTGAGGACACAGCGTGGCTAAATGTAAATTGGATCATGGAAAACAAAAAGGCCACTTGTGTTAAAATTTGTAAAATCCAAATAAAGTCTATAGTTTATGGGTGTTTTAAGGTATGTGAATTAAAACTGTCCCTATTTTCAGATTTGCAGAAGTCAAGATTGCCTATGTAGAAACCCCCTAGGAATTTATACAACAGAAAATCCCCCTTCAGTGAATTTATAAAGGTTGCAAGATACAAGGTCAATATACAAGGTTTGTACATTAGCAATGAACAACTGGAATTCCAAATGTAAGAAATGATGTCATTTATAATTCCACCAAAAAAATATAATATTTAAGTATAAATCTAATGAATGATGTGCAGGAACTGCACACTGAAAGCTATAAAACAATGATGAAATAAATCAAATAAAATCTAGGTAAGTGAGATCTACATTTTATTCACAGACTGGAAGGATCAATATTGTAAGAAAGCAACTCTTCCCAAATTGAACATTAGGTTCAATACAATCCCAACCAAAATTTCATTAGGAATTTTTGTAGATGTCAACAAACTGATTCTAAAATTTACATGTAAAAGCAAAGGAATTGGACTAGCCAAAATGACTTTCCAAAAGAATAGAGTTGAAGAAACCACACTGATTTCAAGACTTACTGTGAATCTCAAGTAACCAACACTGCCTCATATTGGCTAAAGGATAAACACACAGATTAATGGAATGAAATAGACTTCAGAAATATACTCAGACAAATACAGCCAATTGTACAAAAACAGCCAATTGATTTTCAGTGAAGTTGCAAAGTCAAATGGATGGAGAAAGACTAATTTCTTCCACAAATCATGGTGGAACAAATGGACATCTACATGCAAAAAAGGAAGCCTCAATCCATGCCTCACACAAAAATTAACTCGTTACGGATCATAAGTCTAAATGGAAAATATAATGTGTAAAACTTTCAGAAGCAAAGTTTTAAAATTTCTGTGAACTCAGGTTAGGCCAAAAGTTCTCAGACTCCAACACCAAAAGCAAAACCCATAAGAGAAAAGATCAATAAATTGTATTTCACTAAATTTTAAGGCTTTTATGCTCAAAGGAATACTGTTAAGAAAATTTAAATGACAAATATTTTAATTTGTGGGAGAAAATATTTGCAAGTCAAATATCAGAAAAGGACTTATATCTAGAATATATAAAGAAAACAAACAGCCCAATTTTTTGAACAGATATTTCACCAAAGAAAAATGGTAAATAAGCATATGAAAATATAGTAAACATTAGGAAAATACAAACTAAAACTCAAAAATATTCCATATACACCTATAACAATGGTCCATAAAACCCACTGACACCACCAAGTGCTGGTGAAGATGTGGAAGAGCAGGGACTCTCATTCACTGGTGGTAAGAATGCAGAATGGTACAGCCACCTTGAAAGGCAGTTTGCTGGTTTCTTATAAAGCCAAACATAATTTTCCATATAACCCAGTAATTATGCCCCTACATATTTACTTAAATAACCTGAAAACAAAATATACCTATTAAAAATATGCTATGTCCATATATAACCTGCACATGAACATCTATAGCAGCTTTATTCATAATCGTCAGAAACTGGAATCAACACAAATAGTATTAAGACAGAGAATGGATAGTAGGTAATATAAACATGGTACATCCATATGACAAAATACTAGTCAGCAATAGAAAGGAACACAGAACATGGTTGAATTTCAGAAGCATTGTGCTAAGTGGAAGACATCAGACTCCGAAGGCTCCATGACATGGCATTCTGGGAAAGGCAAGGCAGTAAGGACAAGGAGCTGCTGGGAGTTATGGCTGGGGGAGAGGTTGCCTAGGAAAGTCATAGGGGCAGTATTCGGGGAGGACGCTGTTGATTGTGGGATAGGTACTTGATTTTACCCACGTGTCCAAACTTGAAGATGTGTACACAAAAAAGAATGAAATTTACTCTACAGATTTTAAACAATTTTTTTAAAAGATACGGGTTTCAGAGATCTGTGATAAGGTTGGATTGTAGGTTCACATGTAAGAAATGGGGAAAAACACTGGAAGGTGGGGAAAGGGCTGTGTCAGGCAGCCCATGAGACACTGCCCTGGAGCAACACAGACCTCAGGCTTTAAAGTTGGTGAGAACACACGGGAAGACTTCAGGTTTTAAGAAAGTCTGAGAACACGCAGAATGGGCTGGAAAGAGACAATGACAACTGCCTCCCAGACATAAAAGATCCCACGCTGACTTACTTTACCCTTTGACCCTTATCTACAACACCTTGAGGACATGTGTGCTTTGGGGGTGTAGTTACAGGGATGGCCTAGCTAAACAAGTATGTTCCATCCTAGATGGCAAATATCTGAGCCAACCACCATCACTCCCCACTTTTCATCTATGCAGACATGACTAACTGATCACCTACACTTTCCACGGAGTAAGGAGGTAGGCCGAGGTGCTTCCCAGTTCGAGTACAGTTAACCAGTCCAGCCCACCTAGTTATGTACAAGTTCCATGGCTGAGGTAACACACCAACCAGTTAATGCCGTTTTTGGATGTGCGCTTCAAGTGTCATATGTCCTAGGGGCATAGTTTTCTGGATCACAAGCATTCTTATAATCTTCTGCCCAACTCTGATTTGTAACAGAAATAGATCTCTTTGCTAGAGCAAAATTGCATACATGTGCAAAAATCCTACAAAAATATTTTAAAACTAAGAGGCATATTGATTTTGCTTTGGGGCTCAGGCCTTCTCACATAAGCCTCAGGATTCACCTGTGTGCCTTCATGGAGACAGGACGATATATCCGCTGTTGGTAATGAGTCAAAAAAAGGTACTTTCACACATCCAAGGGGGATGCGAGTATAAAAATATGTCTTCATTGTCACATTATAACTCTCCTTTTCAGGTATTCATCTTCTGCTTCTCCCAGGCCCTGGAGTGCTTACCTTAAACCCCATCACCCTTTTAGGTCATGCACAGACATATCAGCTGAACAAACCTAGACTCTGAATTATTAGCTAGTTACTTTTTCCTGGAGGAAAGAGGGTTTAATTTTGAATAGCATCAGGACTGAATGAGAAATATTTGCATTTCACACTTCCAGTAAGCAAAAGGAGCAAGAGGAGGAAAAGGAAGATTTGGTAGCTACATTTCATTTCCATGTTAAATTTGGACATTTGCTGTCAAACATTTGGTATCTTGATCTGGGTGGTGGTTGCATGAGTGCATACACATATCAAAATCCATCAAGCTGTAAAATAAAAAATGATAATAAATTATAATATTTTAGCCATAGGCAGTTAAATATTTTTAAAAAGATATTAAAAAATAAAAATACACTTGAACACTGGTATCCTGAAGGAAGTTCTTTCTAATCGTTGATGCTAATCCTACATTGTAGTGCAAGTCCTAAAATGCAGACTCCGTATTTTGTACCACCTCGACATCTGTGAAACTGGTGCACTTGCAAGCCCCTGCCCCACTCTGCTCCTGAGAGTGAGATTCTCTAGCTAACATCCCTCACCACAGGGGACCAGGTGCAGTGCCTGCTCACCCCTGAGCAGCAGGTTGCAATTCCCTGCCAGCTCCTGGAGTGACTCAGACCAGTCAACACACCACCCCTGGGAACAGGGGCTCCTGTGTTGATGCCACCAGGCCCCCTCCCCAGCCCTGCCATTGGAGCCCCTACCGTGTGCTGCTATGTGCTATGCCCTGACCTTCTCCCTGGGCTGTTTGTCTAGGGCAGGTGACTCCAAGTCAGCCATCCCCATCCTAGGGTGAGGACCCCCTTCATGATGGGTAGAAGGGAAATCATCACAGAAAGGGTCAGAACTTGCTTTTCCAGACTCTCAGCTTCCTTGTGAGGGACTTCTGAAGTGCCACCCTGCCTGGTGGGGGAGCCCAGGTGAACTGCCACCATCAGTTTATACCTGGAGGTACCCCAGAGCACCATCAGGGCAGACCACCATATCTAGACTTTGTCCACACTGCACAGTGTCTTTAGAGATCTCATTTCATTATCAGCAGTTACCTCTCCTCTCCTGAGGCCAGACACTTGGAGAAGATGTGACTTCTTAAAGTCACACTGCTGATAAATGGCAGATAACCAAACCAAATGTGGAGCTCTGGTCCCAAGACAAGGACTCTTACCTACACCACAGAAAAGCAATGCTTCTTCCCATTCAGAATAAGATGACCCCAGAAATGCTTAATTTATCTGGGAAGGCACTCAGCATAAGAATATACATGGACGTCTGTCCACTTTGTGACTGTCAAATGAGGAACAATGGACAAACCAAGGCAATTTACACTAAGGCAGTTTGAGCAGAGAAGTCCCAGAAATGACAGCATGGATGTATCTGAACATCGAAGGACCAGCCGCAGGCAAGAGGTTTGGGCTTGTTCTAGATAACAGAGCAGGGAGATTGAAGACCAGCTGGTTATTGTTATCAAAAACAAATTAGTTTATTCTGCCTCAAATGAGTTTGAATTAGCGAAGATTTATTAAGCATGCTGGAGTCAGTAATTACTACTATTAGCTGCAGTTATTTTTATTTTTAAAAATACGTTTGGAGGACCAACTCTTCACCAAATACTGTGCTAAGCACTTTCATCTCACTGCTCTGAACACCGCTGGGACAGAGCACTTCCACTGACCCACCGTGGTTGTTTCATTAGTCTTCATCAGTACGATCATGCCCACTAGAGTGATTATTAGCCAATAATCCACACTGGGCCTGTGGATGCAGCTCTTTGCTTTCTCAGAAGGTGAGCAGTCCAAGTGTGGGGGCAGCTCTGCATCCCTCAGCATGTGGCTTCCATCTGGGTCCATTCACCTCCACTTTCCAGCCCACGGGAAAACAAGAAAAGAAAGAATGAAATGAAAATAACTTCTTTGAAAAAATGAAAATTTTAAAAGAAAAATGAATCAATATTTGCAAATGATATGATCATTTACATAGAAAACTTCAAAGGTTCAATAAATTACTGAAAAAAGAGTCTAACAAGGTTTCCAGACATAAGATACCCAAAATACACAACCAATATACAAAACATAATAACATTTGTCCACATTCTGATTTTTAAAGTGGAAATACACTAGAAAGTAAGCTATGCATTCAAGATACCAACATAAATGTTGAAATCTTGTTAAAAAAAGTGAACATATTTTAATCCAATCAAGCATTTTCTCAAGTGCTTCAATAAAATGAAGAAATTCTGACTTGAAGACACTCTACCACCAGCCTGGAAGCCACTGCGAAGCTACATCAGCTGCACGTCTGCTCCAGGTAGAGGCAGATGCTAGGTCCTGCCTCATGCTGCTCTCAGAGGACATCCTCCAGGAGGGCCCAGAGGGCTCCCTGGCGGGTGGCTGCAGCAAGGCCCACCTGGGGAAGCCCTCGTGGAGATGCTCGGGTGACATGGCAGCACAGCCAGTGTCAAGGGACCCTCACACAAAGACGGGAACTGAGCACAGCATATCAACTGCCCTCTTCAGCTCCCTCCGAGGAGCCAAAGGTGGGGCTGCTTGGGGCCTGGGCTGTGAGCCACCAGGCCTGCCCATCTCCCAGCTGTGACCAGCCCCAGGACCCTCAGCATGACCCTCCTAGCCAGTTCCCTTGCAGCCCAGCAAGAGTCTTACGAATCTGGTAGGCAAGGCCTGGTTCTAGACAGTGGGCATCCTGGAGGAGGTGGCACCACTGGCCCAGGCCAGCACTGCGGCTGCCTTTCACCCCAGCCCCGTTCCCTGCACTCAGGCCACATGGCCCTTCCTGGGCTGTGGATCCCACCGTCCCTCACCTCAGAGGACCTGCTCACTGGCACAGCCCAGCCAAGTTCTCAGGGCCTGACCTCTTCCCTAAGGCGTCCCCCAGACCCCTGCCATGCGTCATGATAATATCCATGCGCATACTGGGACCCTAGAGCCCGTGTCTCAGTCACATGGGCAGCCACAACGAAATTCCAGAGCAGCCAGCCCAAACTAGAGAATTCTCACAGTCCGGGTCAGAGTCCCAGACCAAGGTGCCAGCAGCGTCCTTCTCAAGTGATGGCCTTCTTCCCAGCCTGAGAGAGCATCCTGCTAGCAGTGTCCTCTGGGAGCAGAGAGAGACCTCTGGTGTCTCTTGTAAGGAAGCTCTTCTGTCGAATCAGCGCCCCGCCCTATGACGTCCTTTAGCCTTAATCCCTTCCTTGGAGGCCCCATCTCCCAACACAGCCGCACTGGGGGCTGAGGCTTCGGTGCTACAAACATGAATCTGGGGGACACAGACAGCCCATGACAGTCCACAAGGGCATAAATGGCATCTTCTTTGGTTCATCACATGTCCCCAGCACCTAGCAGAATAATCAGCACCAGGTAATTAGTAAACATGTTGAAGAAATACACAAAGGAAGCACCCATTTCCTAGATGCCCTGTAGGTTACATAATTATGACATTTCTCTGATCTGCTAATTTGACAGGAGGGAAGACCCAAGACATGTCTTAGACAACAGAGGTTACTGAAGGCAGCCACCTGGGTTCGGAACACAGGTCTGACTGGCAGACTTGCAGGTCACTGTCTGTGACGCCTCCCAGTTTCATTATGGGCTGTGGGTTACCAGGAGGTTCGTGAAAAGGACTTGAATTAGGTAGAACAGAGTCTTGCACTGGCAGAAGGGAATTTCCTCTTATAAAAGCTTTAGTCAAATGGGTCCTTGCAAGCTACACAGGAGGTCCACCCATCCTGCTCCAGGGGTACCCACATACATTATGATGTGATGAGACAAGCCTCCTACAATTACTGCTACAGTATTATTACATCTTATTACTATAGATGGCACGAGGCCATGGAAGGGCAGAGGGTTGCTCCTAGGGCAGTAACTTTAAGGTACAAAATATCTAAAAATCTGAACCAAACTGAGAGCCAGAAAACTGGATTGGTCTTGACTCCTCCATGAGCAAACTTTGTGACTTTGGACAAAACACTTTCACCTTTCCATCCAGCTCCAGTATTTTATAAATTTATGATTTTGCTTCTTTTTGATGTTTATATTGATGAGTCAACCGACCACAGTTGTTTTCCAGAGAAAGCTCCAAATGGTGACACGATGACACACCGAAGAGCAGGCCATCGAGAGAACGGAAACTCACTGAAGTCACACCAGAAAAGGGCTGGCTGGGCCGCAGTACTGGAATGCAACCCTGTCTCATCCACTCAACCAAGTCAGAGTCCATCATATTAGTGGGTCCCTGAGCAGCAAGGAAAGATCAGTGTGGTCATTTGACCTTTGTTCTCTGCTTATCTGCTCATCTAAGAGTCCAAAGAACAAAGCAATAGGTATCAAGGGAGTTGAGAAGTTTATTTTTCCACAAACCAAGTGATTTTTGTGACCTGAGGTGTTGAAATTTCATGAGAGGCTGTATTTGTAGTATTTCTCTCCAGAAAAACAAGTGCCAGCTCTTGAGAAAGAGAGAACTCTGAACAGATCCAGACTACTCTGATATATTCAAAGTTTGGCCTGTCTTGGGAAGATTAGAACTATTCTAGGTACGACGTTTTTTCATGGGCAGTCAGATGCTCATGCGATTTCTATCATAATGTGCTGGACAGAACCTCCCCCGGACGGCTCTCATCTCTTCAGATATATTTATGTCCAGGAAGCAATGGTCTGAAAACAAGAACTGAGTGTACTGATTGCAGCAGAAGTGCATCTGCTCACTAGAAAAACAAGCCTGTCAGGTGCCTTAATGAAATGGAACCAACTGCATTGTCTTGTCCATGCCACATGCCAAGCAAACAGTGCCAGGTGCTCCACAGAGGCTCCCTAACTTAACACTTAGAGTGGCCCAGAGAGCTAAGGATGTGATTCTCGTTTGATATAGGAAGAGACTTGGGACACCTCCTGAGTTCAGATGGTACTTCTGCAGAGGCATGCCTTGGCTTCTAGGAAACCTGGGAGAGCATCGGTGTGTCAACTCAATTGCATTACTTGGGAGAAGAAAAAGGCCAGCTGCCATCATTCCTTCATTAATTCATTCATCACCAATTGAATGAGGCCATGATAAGATCAGCAATTTCCAGACTGTGATGTGTATGGGACTCACCTGGGGAAGAGGCGGCTGTGGAGATCCCAGCCCGGCAGGTCAGAGAGGCCCCTGAGCGCTCACATTCAACGAACTTCCTGGTGCGTCCAATGCAGCTGGTCTTGTGGGCCACATTTCGAGTAGTAAGTGCAACAGGTCTTGTGAGACCAGAGAGACTACAAAATTGAGTAAGACAGGGACCCTGACCTTAAGGTCCTTACAAGTCTAGCAGAGGAAGACACGTGAGACAAACATATCCACTGAAATGCCGCAGACTCTTTGGAACTCTCACACCTTCTGGGGTGACGGAGCTAGAGAGAGCCTCACTAAGTAAACTCTGGAGCTGAGTCTGAGGCAAAAGGAGTCGTTTTCTCATACTGAGGAAGGGGACGAAGCTCATTGGGGGAAAGCCCCGCGTGAGGCAAAATCACTCCCTCACCGAGAGTCCATGGGACAGACAAGGGCCCAGAAACCCGTCCTAAATGTCAGCTACTCGTAACAAGGCCGGAATCCATAACCCAAGATTAATGATGAGAAAAAACATCACATTCAAATTAGGGGAGATTCTACAAAATACCTGACCAGCTGTCAAGATCTTGAGAAAGAAGGAAAGCCATAGGTGCTGTCACAGACAGAGCTGATGAGTAAGACGTGGCAGCCAGAGGCAATGTGGCATCCTGGACCACATTCGGAAACAATGAAAATGGATACGAGTGGTAAAACTAGCAAACTCCAGATAATCAGCTTTTCTGTAGCTTTAAAATTATTCCAAAATAAAATGTTTAGTTTAAAATATGGAAAGCAGCAGAGACCATATTCATATTAGGAAAAGCAGACTCAAAACAAGGAAAATGAGCAGGGATGGATATGGACAAAACACAATGATAAAGGATGAATTCGCCAAGAAGACAGAATAATCCTAAAAACAGATGTACCTAACAACAGGCTCTATATGCATGGAGAGAAAGTTCACAGACCTGGAAAGTGAAATAGAGAAATCCACAATTATGTGTGGAGACGTCATACTCTAGTCTCAGTTATCAATAGAAAAAGGAGACAGAAAATCAGCAAGCATTTTAAAAAACTGAAAAAACTATCTACAAACTTGACTTAATTGTCATTTATAGGATAATTTACTCCACAAAACAGAACACAAGGGCCCAGAAACCCGTCCTTAATGTCAGCTACTCATAACAAGGCCAGAATCCATAACCCAAGATTAATGATGAGAAAAACATCACATTCAAATTAAGGGAGATTCTACAAAATACCTGAACAGCTGTCAGGATCTTGAGAAAGAAGGAAAGCCATAGGTGCTGTCACAGACAGAGAACAGTCACCGAAATAGAATTCCAGCCCATAGAACTGACACTAACAAATGTAATACAAATTATATTCTCTAACAAAGATGCAATTAGCCTAGAAATCAAAAGCAAAAAGAAATTTGGAAAAAATCTCAAATATTCAGAAATTAAACGGCACACTTCTAAATAGCACATCGGTCAAAACAGAAGTCTCCAAGGAAATTAGAAACTATTTTGAATTGAGTGAAAATGCAAATACAACATATAAATATCTGTTGTATGTTACTAAAGAACTGTTTAGAGAGAAATTTATAGCCTTAAATGCTTATAATAGAAAAAAAGAAGGGCCTCAAATCAGTAATCAAAACTTGTACCTTAGAAATATAAAAAGGAAAAGCAAATAAACCCAAGTCAAGCAGAAGGAAATAAGAGCAGAAATCAATGAAATTAAAAACACTAAGATGATAGAGAAAATCACCGGAACAAAAGCTGGTTCTTTGAAAAGGTCAATAAAACTCTAACCAGATCAACAACGCAATAAAGAAGACACAAATTAGTATCAGAAATGAAAGAAAGGATATCACTCAGACAACACGAAGAAGGACAATAATGGAATTCTAAGATCACCTCTTGAGCCATATAGTTAACAACTTAGATGAAATGGACCGATTCCTTGAAAAACAAAAACTTCTAAAACTCACTCAAGAAGAAATAACCTGAACAGTCCTAAATTTATTAAAGAATTTAAATTTTAGATTCTTTTGTAGTTCATAAGCATGACGATTGGGTGTCCATGCTTTTGTGTGACATGTACATCCCGCAAACCTTGTTATAACATCAGCACATTACCCATCTGATATGAAAAAAAAGAAATTAAATTTTGCCTTAAAAATCTTCCAACCTATGTAGAAGATTCTCAGGACTCAAAAAAGAAAAAATACCTGTTAGACCTAAACTAGCCTACCAGTGTCACATGCTACAAGATCGATATGCAAAACTCAAGTGTTTTTCTATATACATGATATAGAAAATGACTAATAATGAATAATCTGAAAATGAAATTAAGAAAATAATTCTATTACAATAGCATCCAAAAGCATAATATTTCTAGGAATAAATTTAACCCTGTATTCTTTTTTTTAAATATAATTTATTTTATTATCATTAATTTACAATTACATGTGCAATATTACGATTATTAAACTACCCCTTCATCAGGTCCCCCCCACCAACCCCATTACAGTCACTGTCCATCAGCGTAGTGAGATGCTATAGAATCACTACTTGTCTTCTCTGAGTTGTACTGCCCTCCCCGTGCCCCCTCAACATTACATCTGCTAATCGTAATGCCCCTTTTTCCCTCTTATCCCTCCCTTCCGCCCATTTTCCCCAGTCCCTTTCCCTTTGGTAACTATTAGTCCGTTCTTGGGTTCTGTGAGTCTGCTGCTGTTTTGTTCCTTCAGTATTTTTTCTTTGTTCTTATACTCCACATATGAGTGAAATCATTTGATACTTGTCTTTTTCGGCTTGGCTTATTTCACTGAGCATAATACCCTCTAGCTCCATCCATGTTGTTGCAAATGGTAGGATTTGTTTTCATCTTATGGCTGAATAATATTCCATTGTGTATATGTACCACATCTTCTTTATCCATTCATCTACCGATGGACACTTAGGTTGCTTCCATTTCTTGGCTATTGTAAATAGTGCTGCAATAAACATAGGGGTGCATCTGTCCTTTTCAAATTGGGCTGCTGCATTCTTAGGGTAAATTCCTAGGAGTGGAATTCCTGGGTCAAATGGTATTTCTATTTTGAGTTTTTTGAGGAACCTCCATACTGCTTTCCACAATGGTTGAACTAATTTGCAGTCCCACCAGCAGTGTAGGAGGGTTCCCTTTTCTCCACATCCTCGCCAACATTTGTTGTTGTTTGTGTTTTGGATGTTGGCCATCTCACTGGTGTGAGGTGATATCTCATTGTGGTTTTAATCTGCATTTCTCTGATGATTAGCGATGTGGAGCATCTT
This sequence comes from Smutsia gigantea, assembly GCA_032199065.1. Lineage (NCBI taxonomy): Eukaryota > Metazoa > Chordata > Mammalia > Pholidota > Manidae > Smutsia > Smutsia gigantea. Next base: position 188,289 of record JAVSCE010012298.1, read on the forward strand.
TTCATGTGCCTGTTGGCCATCTGAATTTCTTCTTTGGAGAAGTTTCTGTTCAGCTCCTCTGCCCATTTTTTAATTGGCTTATTTGCTTTTTGTTTGTTGAGGTGCATGAGCTCTTTATATAATTTGGATGTCAACCCCTTATCGGATATGTCATTTATGAATATATTCTCCCATACTGTAGGATGTCTTTTTGTTCTACTGATGGTGTCCTTAGCTGTACAGAAGCTTTTCAGCTTCATATAGTCCCACTTGTTCATTTTTGCTTTTGTTTCCCTTGCCCGGGGAGATATGTTCATGAAGAAGTTGCTCATGTTTATGTCCAGGAGATTTTTGCCTATGTTTTTTTCTAAGAGTTTTATGGTTTCATGTCTTACATTCAAGTCTTTGATACACCTTGAGTTTACCTTTGTGTATGGGGCTAGACAGTAGTCCAGTTTCATTCTCTTACATGTAGCTGTCCAGTTTTTCCAACACCAGCTGCTGAAGAGGCTGTCATCTCCCCATTGTATATCCAAGGCACTTTTATCAAATATTAATTGACTGTATATGTTTGGGTTAATGTTTGGATTTTCTATTCTGTTCCACTGGTCTGTGGGTCTGTTTTTGTGCCAATACCAAATTGTCTTGATTACTGTGGCTTTGTATTAGAGCTTGAAGTCAGGGAGTGTAATTCCCCTGTTTTATTCCTCCTTCTCAGGATTGCTTTGGCTATTCGGGGTCTTTTGTGGTTCCATATGAATTTTAGAATTATTTGTTCCAGTTCATTGAAGAAAGCTGTTGTAGTTTGATAGGGATTGCATTGAATCTGTAGATTGCTTTAGGTAGTATAGCCATTTTGACAATATTTATTCTTCCTAGCCAAGAGCATGGGATGCATTTCCATTTGTTAGTGTCCTCTTTAATTTCTCTTAGGAGTGTCTTGTAGTTTTCAGAGTACAGGTCTTTCACTTCCTTCGTTAGGTTTATTCCTAGGTATTTTATTCTTTTTGATGCAATTGTGAATGGAATTGTTTTTCTGATTTCTCTTTCTGTTAGTTCATCATTAGTGTATAGGAAAGCAACAGATTTCTGTGTGTTAATTTTGTATCCTGCAACTTTGCTGAATTCAGATATTAGTTCTAGTAGTTTTGGAATGGAATCTTTAGGGTTTTTTATGTACAGTATCATGTCATCTGCAAATAGTGACAATTTGACTTCTTCTTTACCAATCTGGATGCCTTGTATGTCTTTGTTTTGTCTGATTGCTGTGGCTAGGACCTCCAGTACTATGTTGAATAACAGTGGAGAGAGTGGGCATCCTTGTCTTGTTCCCGATCTTAGATGAAAAGCTTTCAGCGTCTCGCCGTTAAGTATGATGTTAGCTGTGGGTTTGTCATATATAGCCTTTATGATGTTGAGGTACTTGCCCTCTATACCCATTTTGTTGAGAGTTTTAATCAGGAATGGATGCTGAATTTGTCAAATGCTTTTTCAGCATCTATGGAGATGATCATGTGGTTTTTGTTCTTCTTTTTGTTGATGTGGTGGATGATGTTGATGGATTTTCGAATGTTGTACCATCCTTGCATCCCTGGGATGAATCCCACTTGATCATGGTGTATGATCCTCTTGATGTATTTTTGAATTCGGTTTGCTAATATTTTGTTGAGTATTTTTGCATCTACGTTCATCAGGGATATTGGTCTGTAATTTTCTTTTTGGTGAGGTCTTTGCCCGGTTTTGGTATTAGAGTGATGCTGGCTTCATAGAATGAGTTTGGAAGTATTCCCTCCTCTTCTATTTTTTGGAAAACTTTAAGGAGAATGGGTGTTATTTCTTCTCTATATGTCTGGTAGAATTCAGAGGTGAATCCATCAGGCCCGGGGGTTTTGTTCTTGGGTAGTTTTTTGATTACCAATTCAATTTCATCGCTGGTGATTGGTCTGTTCAGTTTTTCTGTTTCTTGCTTGGTCAGTCTTGGAAGGTTGTATTTTTCTAAGAAGTTGTCCATTTCTTCTATGTTTTCCAGCTTGTTAGCATATAGATTCTCATAATATTCTCTTATAATTCTTTGTATTTCTGTGGGGTCCGTCGTGATTTTTCCTTTCTCATTTCTGATTGTGTTTATGTGTGTAGATTCTCTTTTTCTCTTAATGAGTCTGGCTAGGGGTTTATCTATTTTGTTTATTTTTTCAAAGAACCAGCTCTTGGTTTCATTGATTTTTCTATTGTTTTATTCTTCTCAATTTTATTTATTTCTTCTCTGATCTTTATTATGTCCCTCCTTCTGGTGACTTTGGGCCTCATTTGTTCTTCTTTTTCCAATTTCAGTAATTGTGTCTTTAGACTATTCATTTGGGAATGTTCTTCCTTCTTTAAATAGGCCTGGATTGCAATATACTTTCCTCTTAGAACTGCCTTTGCTGCGTCCCACAGAAGTTGTGGCTTTGTGTTGTTGTTGTCATTAGTGTCCATATATTCTTTGATTTCTGTTTTGATTTGGTCGTTAACCCATTGATTAATTAGGAGAGTGTTGTTAAGTCTCCATGTATTTGTGAGCCTTTTTGATTTCTTTCTAAAATTGATTTCTAGTTTTATACCTTCGTGATCTGAGAAGTTGGTTGGTAGGATTTCAATATTTTTTAAATTACTGAGGTTCTTTTTGTGGCCTAGTATGTGGTCTATTCTGGAAAATGTTCCATGTGCACTTGAGAAGAATGTGTATCCTGTTGCTTTTGGGTGTAGAGTTCTGTAGATGTCTGTTAGGTCCATCTGTTCTAGTGTGTTGTTCAGTGCCTCTGTGTCTTTACTTATTTTCTGTCTGGTTGATCTGTCCTCTGGAGTGAGTGGTGTGTTGAAGTCTCCTAAGATGAATGCATTGCTGTCTATTTCCTCCTTTAATTCTCTTAGTATTTGTCTCACATATGCTGGCGCTCCTGTGTTGGGTGCATATATATTTATAATGGTTATATCTTCTTGTTGGACTGACCCCTTTATCATTATGTAATGTCCTTCTTTATCTTTTGCTACTTTCTTCGTTTTGAAGTCTATTTTGTCTGATACAAGTACTGCAACACCTGCTTTTTTCTCTTTGTTGTTTGCATGAAATATCTTTTTCCATCCCTTCACTTTTAGTCTGTGTATATCTTTGGATTTGAGGTGAGTTTCTTGTAGGCAGCATATAGATGGGTCTTGCTTTTTTATCCATTCTGTTACTCTGTGTCTTTTGATTGGTGCATTCAGTCCATTTACATTTAGGGTGATTATTGATAGGTATGTACTTATTGCCATTGCTGGCTTTAGATTCGTGGTTACCAAGGGTTCAAGGGTTGCTTCTTTACTATCTAACAATCTAACTTAACTTTCTTGTTAAGTTATTGTAAACACAGTCTGATGTTTCTTTATTTCTCTCCCTTCTTATTCCTCCTCCTCCATTCTTTCTATAATAGGTGTTTTATTCTTTGCCTTTAGTTAGTATTTGGATGGTCTGCTTTCTTTGCTATGATTTTATGTTCTCTGGTGACATCTTTTTAGCCTTAGGTGTGCTTCCATCTAGAGCAGTCCATTTAAGATATCCTGTAGTGGTGGTTTATGAGAGGCAAACTCTCTCAACTTTCGTTTATCTGGAAATTGTTTAATCCCTCCATCATATTTAAATGATAATCGTGCTGGATACAATATTCTTGGTTCGAGGCCCTTCTGTTTCATAACGTTAAATATATCATGCCATTCTCTTCTGGCCTGTAAGGTTTCTGTTGAGAAGTCTGATGATAGTCTGATGGGTTTTCCTTTGTAGGTGATCTTTTTTCTCTCTCTATCTGCCTTTAATACCCTGTCTTTATCTTTGATCTTTGCCATCTTAATTATTATGTGTCTTGGTGTTGTCTTCCTTGGGTCCCTTGTGTTGGGAGATCTATGAGCTTCGGTGGACTGCGAGACTACTTCCTTCCCCAGCGAGGGAAAGTTTTCAGCAATTATTTCTTCAAAGACACTTTCTATCCCTTTTTCTCTCTCTTCTTCCTCTGGTACTCCTATAATGCGAATATTGTTCCGTTTGGATTGGTCACACAGTTCTCTTAATATTCTTTCATTCCTAGAAATCCTTTTATCTCTCTCTGCCTCAGCTGCTCTGTACTCCTGTTCTCTGTTTTCTATTCCATTTACAGTCTCTTGCATCTCATCCATTCTGCTGTTAAGCCCATCGATTGCTTGTCTGATTTCTGTATTGTCTTTCCTCAGTTCCCTCACTTCCTCCCTCATTTTTCTTAATGAGTCTGGCTAGGGGTTTATCAGTTTTGTTTATTTTTTCAAAGAACCAGCTCTTGGTTTCATTGATTTCTTCTATTGTTTTATTCTTCTCCATTTTATTTATTTCTTCTCTGATCTTTATTATGTCCCTCCTTGCACATTTTTCTGTAGGTCCATCAGCATGGTTATGACTTTTATTCTGAATTCTTTTTCAGGGAGGCTGTGCATTTCCATCCCTTCAGACTCCCTCTCTAGGGTTGTCTGGTTGATTTTGGTCTGAACCATATTCCTCTGTCTTTTCATGGCTATATAATTGGTCACTGATAGTTGCCACGTATGTCAGCTGGACTCTTTAAGACTTTAAAAAGAGAAGAAAAAAAAAGAAAGAAAGAAAGAAAGAAAAAAAGAAAAAAAGAAAGAAAAGAAAAAACAAAAACAAAACAAAACAAAACAAAAAAAATGCCCACCGGACGTAGATTCTGTGGGAATGCTCTAGGTGGCACTATTGCCGCACTATTCCATAGCTGTGACTGTGCCGCTCCGCAGGGCCCTTTATCACTCTGGCACGGGTGGGAACGAATAGGAGGCTGTTGATCTCAGTGAGAAGTGTTAAGTATGGCTACGCTTCCTCAGTCGCCAGCTAAGGCGTCTGAAACTCCCCAGGACTCCCAGCCTGCTGGGCTGAGTGTGCTGGGGCGATCCGGCTCCTCCGCTGGGCTCCTGTCTCTTTAAGACCGCTGAAGGAAAGCGCGCTTTTTTTTTTTCCCTTCCCGGGAGCCGGCTGCAAGCACCCTGGCGCGTTCCCTGCTCAGATCCTGCCACTCTGTCTCTCCAATCTCCGCTGCACTGCGCAATGTGGGTCAGGGCTCCCCGCGCAGATCACCGGGGCTGGCTACTTCGCGGGGTGTACTTCCACTCCCTCCCGGCTCTGAATCCTCTCCTCCCGCCGGTGCGCTGGGGTGGGGGAGGGCTCGGGTCCCGCCGGGTCGCGGCTCCGTATCTTACCCGCCTCTTGGGGTGCCGAGTCCTCTCGGGTGTAGCTGCACGCTGTGCGCTTTCCTGTGTATTCTCATCTCTCTTTTAGGAATAGATGTATTTGCTGTGTTTTCGTAGATAAATATAGTGTTGGGAGGAGATTTCTGCCGCCCTGCTCACACCGCCATCTTCCCGGAAGTCTCTAACCCTGTATTCTTAAGACTACAAAATATTGCTGAAAGAAATTAAATATCTAAATAAATAGAAAGATACACTTCAAGATGGCCATTTTCCCTGAACTGGTATTTGGATTAAATCCAATTCCTGTCAAAATTCCAGCAGGCTTTTTTGTAGCAACTGAAAAATTAGTCCAACCTATACAGAAATGCAGAGAATCTAGAATAATAATTTTGCAGTCCTGAGATGTAACTGACATGGCATCAGTATTGAGTACATCCATGAACCATCAGAATTCCATCTCCTTGTTATGATATTCATTCAAAACTAACTGGATCCACCTAAACACATTCAGCTTATTTATGTCAGTAGATAAATGACAACAAGGAATTTGAGCCCTGAAGAGCATATATAAGCCCATAGTATGTGGGGCTGAAAGTTGCTATGTTTTACTAGACCACCGAACTCCAGGGTCTAAACACCATGCCTCTGCTGCTTGTAAGGTCCTTACCCACAAGATAGGTATCTGCTTATAAAACAGAGGAAAGTCAGAAGAACCTGGGGGACCTGCTTAAAACCATATGAAAAATACAAACAGCCCAGCCGCAAAAATATCAGAGTCAGAGCAAGAGGAACAGTAAGGAACCTGAAAGGTCAGTTGACGTGGAAGCCAAGCCTTCAAGTTACAAACAAGATGGGAGCTTGAGGTTTGGTTTGGCCTGGGGTCCACGGGGGAGCCTGGAGCCACCTCCAGTGGAGACTGGCCCAAGTCCCCCTACTCTGTGCTCAGTGTCTGGTACAGAAATAGAAGCCAAAAGGGACAGCCCCAGACTGGACACTCCATGCGGACTGGCTGCTTAGGTCATTTCTCTAAGCCCCTAAACCCAGAGCTCTTACATGCTCAGAATTCTGTTTTTTCATCTAGGAAATGAAGCATGTCTACACAGGTACTCACACACACAGAAGTACATGTGCATGTACAGTAGAATTTAGAGAGTATGCCAGGTCTCAGGCCATCCTGGGGTTCACTTGGTTAAGCCCTTAGGTAAGAACCCAGAGTTGTGGGGGAGGGAAGGACATACACTGCAAAGAGGCCGATCATGGGCCACAGGAGGGGCTGCAGCGAGGGCCTGGTAAAGCGGGCATCACAGCATGTGGGAGGCCTCCCTGTGGGTGCTTCACAGTGTTTTGTTGATGCTGTGATTGCATCAGATTTTATTACAAGGGCCACTTCCCTGCCAAAAAATGTCCCCTGGGAAGCAATGAGGCTGATCCTTCCTAAGTTTGAATCTTGCACACAGTAGGTAAGAATTCAGTTTTTCTTCCTTATTTATAACCCCAGGATCACTAAACTGTGTTTCTCCCAGGCCCCCTCCTGTAGGGTCACGCTGCCTGGGCAATGACGTGAAAATGGCTCCACACCCTTTGTTCCACGTTTGTGGAGAAACTCAACGAACCTCCTGAGGACATGTACCGCTCCTAGTCCCCGTGACCCCAGCCCCTTGGTTCCAGCCCAGCCCCCAGAACACCAGAGAGAGCTCCACACTGAACACCAGACGGAGCACCTCCCCCACCACCTCTCCCGCAGGCCACTCCAGCCTGCAGGCCCCTTCCCAGCCTGCAGTGTCCCCTCCCAACCTTCAGGACCTCCCACAAGCCTGCAGGGCCTCCTCCCATCCTGCAAGGCTCCCCCCAAACTGCAGGGAACCCTCAGCTTGCAGGACCTCCAGAGCCTGCAAAGCCCCCTGCCAGCCTTCAGTAGCCCTGCCCAGCCTGCAGCTTTACCTCCCCACCATTCAGCCTGCAGCCCGCTGCCTCCAGCTTCCTCATCGCAGAGGCCATGCCTGTCACTGTTTTATGAAGAAGAGCTCACTGAGCCCACTCCCACTTCTCATGAACAAGTCCCTTAAACTCCTTGGGCCTCAGTTTCTGCAACTTGGGATGTAATTGATGCTCACATTTTCCAAGTCACCTATGCTTTCCTTATATCAGAAAAGGAGCATCTTGACTCTTCTAAGGATTAACAACTTTAAAAAGATCATACCCAGGCTTCTGTGAAATGCAACATGTTCAGAGTAAGGGCACCCACCACGACCTAGGGGGTGAAGCTTGGTGACCAGGAGTCTCACAGAACAGAAGAGGCTGACCCCAGGTGAGAAGCATGGCTCACCAAGAGGGACAAAGATGAGGCGTGGGAAACGGCACCCAGAACATTTACAGAACTGCTAGGAATTCAGCAAGATTCGATGTTAAAGTCTGGGGGGAATGACAGAGATCGGGAAGATGTGTGAACATAGAGACCAAGGTCCTGAGCTGGAGATGGGCTGCTCAGGGATAGGGGCTGCTGCTGGCTGTCAGCAGTGCACCATCCGAGTTCTGGCCCGGGGCCCTTGCCACCCAGCCCCTCTGACCTCTGTGGCCATGTCCCCACCTGCTCCAGCTGTTCACCGGTACAGATGCCCACCAGACGCTGTCTGCTGTCAGTCCCCAGAGGAGAGCCAGGAGCCTTCCCCCTCCCACCTGTGTTATGTGTCCCCATGAGGACCATCCCGTTATTATCAATCTCAGAGAGGAGATTCTGGCCACAGGCACCCCAGCAGTGGGTCCAGCTGACCAGGATTACACTGGATACCATATGAATATGTCTGTACATTTAAGGAAAACTTGGTTTAGATTTTTACAGTGCCACAAAAGGTTGAATTGCCATTCCTCACCTTACCCACGGAAGCTAATGTTCTAAAAGAGAACATGCGTCTGCAAATGCATTGCCTCTGTGTCTGTAACCTTGCTTAGATCTCCCCATAGCAACAGGTGGCATCCCAAGGAGACCCCAGTTGGCACCCCCCAGGCCAGGCACAGTGCTGTGGCAGATGTCTCTGCATTGGACTGACCTCTGGCCTGAGCAGCCCCCAGGGCCCACTGCCTTCCTTTCCACATGTCCCCAGGGGCCAGGAGCTGCCCCTCAGCATGTCACCTGCTTGCCTGGCAGCATTGGGCTGGCTGGGGCAGAACAGGCTGGGGAAGAACCTGCTCTGCAGGCCAGAGGGACAGAGCTGCAGACCCTCCAGCCCTGTGATCCGCAGAGAATTCCTCAGTGTCCTTACCAGCGATACCAGAATACAGAACCTTCCTGGGTTGGGGTAGTATAATGAGATGATGTGGGCACATCAGACCAGAACAAATACTTTTCCCTCTGTCAAATACCATGCTAAAGTTCTGCAGTCTGGCACAAATGAGTGTACAGGGAGAGCTGTGCGGCTGCATATGTGTATCTACTTAGCAGTCCCTTGTATAAAATGATCTTTATATAGATTGTCACATCCTCTTATTCATTGTCTCCAGATGTTTTCCTTTGTTTGGTTTCTAATGGTTATTCTGGAATTGTTACTACAATTGACCTCTTTTTGTTGATTTTTCAGTGCATCCTCATTAAAAAAAAAAATTCTAGGAAAGTTGCAAACAAAAACGATCTGTTATTTCCAAATTTGTTATTTATAAATGTGGGATTTTTTTCCCTTCCTAAGCTTTTCTCAGGGGTTACATTGTTCCAGATCTTTCCAACATTTGGAATAGAGTTGAGTTGCACACTTAACATCCTTCTTTGATTATAAAGTTGAAATAAACATCCGTAGATGCCAGATCCAATTGCTGATGGAGATGAAAATGCACAAGCCAATGGGGAAAGGGTGCTGACCCTCTGTGATCTCCCACTGCACTGAAATAAAAATGATGGATAATCCACTCTATCACCCTTGGAAAGAAGGACAAGGGAGAGAGAATTTCCATTTTGGCAGTTTCTTTGTTTACAGAAAAAGGGAAGGTGGGAGCAGCCTGGGTTCGCCCAAGCATCCAGTTTGCGCAACTTCTTTGAAAAGAGGCTGGGAGACCGAGGCCTGCGCTCCAGGGGGTGAGAAGCAGGCGCTGTGTGCTGGCCCCGGGCTGGCTCTGGGGTGCTGCCCGGCAGAAGCACGGGAGTGGTCAGGTGCTGGGGAAGGCAGGGGTTAGTCTCATGGAGTTTATCCCTTGGCTACAGTGCTCTGGGGAGCCCCCACACTCCCCGGTGTAATCCGGGACCTCCCACCCCCAGGCTCACCCTGTCTCAGCCACTGCCCTGCAGCCCTGGCTCACTGCTTGTGCTTAAATACCCATGACTCTTCTGCTGAAATGATCTCCCTTCCTTTCCATGGGGCACCCTGGTCCTCCCTGAGGTCACCTGTCCCAGGGCCAGCTGGAACCTGCACCCCCATCACGGCAGGCACCCTGTTGTTTGGTAACTGTTATGGACAGAGCGTGTCCCTCTAAATTTCACAAGGCAAAGTTCAAACCCCTGATGTGACTGTTTGGATGCAGGGTATTTAAAAGGGTGGTTAAGGTAAAATGAGGTTAAAAGGTGGCCCTGATCCCATGTGACTGGCCTCCTCATAAGAAAAGGAGATGAGGACCCAGACGCACAGAGGGACGGCCACGTAAGGGCACAGGTGGGGACAGCGTCTACACGCCCAGGAGGGGCCTCGGGAGGACCCACCCTGCCACACCGGGACTTCAGACGCCCAGCCTCCAGACACGGGGGACAAAGGTCTATGGTTTGAGCCTCCAGCAAGTGGCACCCTGCAATGGCAACCCTAGGAGACGACTCAGTAACTGTCTGTCCTCCAGAGTGGCCCTTCTACCATTTCAAGTGATATGCAGAGCATCCTATCCAAGATAAGCACTGCCCTGACAGGAGCTGTACTTGCTGTCTTTCTTGTTAGTGTTATGGAGCAGAAAAATAAGATCTTCCTTATCTCCAGTAAGAAACAGGCCCCCTGGGGTTCCCTTCCAAGGCCTGAGGCAATCGTCTGGGGTCTCAGCACCCTGCTGTAAGAAGAGAAGCCAACTTAGAAGAATGGATGGATTGCAGGGAGCTGGGCAGGTCGAAGGAGCCAATAACCGCATGGATGTGAAGCAGCATGCAAGCAGTGCACAGCAGGTGCTCCACAAATGTAGATGCCCCCCTTCCAGAACGCACCTCTGCTGTCCTGCTCCAGTGGCACCTGCCGCAGGAGGGGACATTCCTCACATCGCTGTTCCATCAACAAAGGGCCCGGCATGAGAGGCATGGGCCAGCTGGAGGAAACCAACATAGGAAAGCCCACTCCACTCTCAGGAGTTTACTTTCTCGTGGGGGAAACAGACAAAGGGTCCCACAAACACATGGCTATAATCAGAACATTAGGGAACAGAAAGCACTAGAAAGGAAAATGAAATGGGGTTCAGGGATGGGGGCCCAAGTGCTAGTTTAGGCTTTAGGCGTGTGTATGCCAACTTTTCTCTGAGCCCACCCTGGAGAGAGGGGGAATTCTCATTCACTTCTTCAGTTGTTCCGGAATCCCTGATCAGACCAACTTCCTCTGAGACCCGCTTGCTTGTCACAAACCTGGATTCAACAGACAGCGTTATTGTCTGGGACCTTTTTTTCTCCTTTCCCCTTTCTGCCTCCACAATTAAATCTTTTGGATCAAGTGTCCTCAGACATCCGTTCTCCTCTGATAATATTCAGGATTGGGGCTGGGGAGGCAGGGTAAGAATTGTCACCGTCCCCATGACTTTTCTAAAGCAGAGAAATTGAATAAAAAACAAGGTGCTTCCTATATCCCAGCAGGAGCTTCCCCCTCTCATATTTATTTTTTTAGCACAGAGCTAACTTAACAAAATATCCTTTGCTATAATCAACGAAAGAAGTAGAAGCATTTCACACAGATTAGGACTTGATGCCACATGAATCTGGGTGGTGGAAACCGCCCACCTAGGCCTGACATCCTGCCCTGATAGGGGGTGAATGGCGCCTGGGCTGCTCTCCAGAAGAAGGTTCAGACCCTCTGATTCCTGTTTAAAATCTTCAAACTGAAGATCACATCCCTAATGTGGCCCCTCTCCTTGCCCCTAACCACCATGAGGACAGAGCTCTTCTGTCTGTCCTCTTAGGCCCACACGGCTTTCCCTGCCCGCTCCTCTCCTCTCAAGACGGGCCTCATAAGACGACAATTTCCCTGATTCCACCTTCTTCTGGTCGCTGAAAACTCACGATGCAGTCAGTTGGCTCTCTCTTAAGGCCATTTTACTTCCAGTCACGGGAGAGAAATACACATGGGGAAACCCGAAATCTGCAAGCTTTCCGTATCATTTTCTGGTTTCCTGCCCGAGCATTGGGTGAAATAGGTGCATGTTTGTTTCCTGATAGAAAAGTCCTCAAAGATACACACAAAGCAGATGTCAATGGCAACCTGTGGGGCCATGGAGGGCAACGGGCAGGGGTCACATGGAGGTGGGGCTCTGTGAGGGTCGCACAGATGTTTCACAATGAGACTGTATTCACAGTGAAACTGGAGGAAAACACTGGCTCTGAGCTTCTTAGAGCTCCAATGCAAATATAAATATATATAAAATCAGTCATACAATGCACCCCAAGCAACCCATCCAGTCTCCAATGGGTCAATTGATTTCTGGGACTAAGGACATTGGTCTGGGTCCTGCCTGGGTATACAGGAACTGTCCTCCATCTGGGAGACCCACCCAATTCTGATTCCAAAAATGAGACCTTAAGCCTGCCCATCAGTACATCCCTCCAACCACAGAGGCTCCAGGAACAGGTGACCCAACCAGAATCAACAGGGAGTAAAGAAGCTGCAGGCGCCAGGGGATGGTCGTCCCCCTGGGGAACCTCCCCCAACCGTGTGGCTTGCAAGGCCTGAGTGGGGACAGGGTAGTGCAGAGAAAGCAAAGCCAAGGAGAGATGCCCAACAAGAGCTGAATGGCTTTTGGATTGGCTGAGCCTTTACTTTTCTCTCTTCTCTCTTTTTAAGTTCTTTTCTTTCCTTTTCTTTTTTTCAGCCCAGTTCAGGAAGGGATTTTTTGCCAGTGGCCCCTGAAAGAGTGTGTGGGAGCTTGTATTCTTGTCCACTGCGCATGCTAGGGGACTCTAAGCCTGGCCCCAGGCCACATGCGGGTCGGTGCCTGGCCCCTGGCCTGGAGCCTGCTTCCTGACCCTGGGGTAGTGCTCTCCTTACACACCTTGACTCGCTATGAATGATGGATGGGAGCAGACCTGACATACGGCCACCCCTGCAGACACTGCCTGAATGTCCCCATGCTTTCCCTTCCCTCTGCTGGGATGTCTCAAACCAGAGGAAAGAAGGAGGCCCCCAGTCCCTGAATCAGGATGCGGAATTGGCGTGGAGCAGGACCGTCATCACAGCTGACCTGCAGCTGTCAGGACAGGACCACAGGCCACCGTGTGGGACACAGAGTGGGAGGGAGAAGACCACCTCTGCTGAGCAGTGCCCTGCATGGCCTTCCGTCATGTCCACAGATGGCCACCGAAGAGCCCAGAGCCTCACCCAATACCCTTGATGCCACTAAGTGGTGCCTGAAAGGACAAGGCCGCCCAGGCCCCCAGGCAGCTGCTCGGGAAGCTAGCTGCTAAGCCTTCCTTGCAAACCTCCACGTCCTGGCCGGCCTCCCCTCCCTGGACGGAGTCGACTCCAGAGCCAACTTCACTGGCTGCGCACCATTCGGCACTTTCCAGAAACAGGTCATAAGAACAAGTAATCAGAGCTGGCCAAACACTTTCCTTCACTTGGTCCAACTCCATGTTTTATCACATGATAGAAAGTTCTACCATCTTAAAAGGTGCACTTTTTAGGAAAATAGCACAGACGTGGTTTTTAAGAAATGTGTGTTTACTGAGAAAGAGAAGAGGGCAGGAAACAAGAAAAGCCTGTCACCAAATCTGTAGGGTAAGAAGAAGGAGAGTCATCCTCCTTACAGCTGGCAAATGGCGAGCATTTGGAGACCTGTCCATTCTGCAGCCAAGCAGCCATATTCAGTGGATTCGGGTTCCTCTGGAGAAATAGGCTCATGGATAAAAGAGAGAAATGACTTGCCCGAGAAGAAATTGAGTACAGCAAAGAGCCCTGGGGGTCCACTCCACCTAGGGCCTTGGTGTTTGTGCTACTGTGATTTATAAGAAATACATATTTGGTTTTCATCCCTGTTTCTGGCCCAGAGCTCCTAAAGCCCGTGGAATCCCCCAAGATGAGAGCTATGAAGGAGGTCACCTTTGGAGCACCTGAGGGTGGGGCTGGTTGCCAGGGAACCAACTACATGGTTAGAGGGTTGAACTTTCAGTCCCACCCTGACCACCAGGGAGGGGAGGGTCTGGAGGCTGAATCAATCGCCAATGACCAACAAGCTATCAACCATGCCTGTGCAATGAAGCTCCATAAACAACCAAAGGGACAGGGCTGGGAGTGCTTCCGGGTTGGTGATCTGGGGGAGATTTGGGGAGAGTGGCTCATGGAGAGGGCAGAGCAGCTCCACCCCTCCCCGCACCTGGCCCCCTGCGTCTCCTCAGTCTGACTGTTCCTGAGTTATGTGCTTTACAATAAACCAGTGACCCAATGACTAAACTGTTTCTCTGAGTCCTGTGAGCAGCTCTAGCTGATTAAAGGAACTAGAGGAGAGGTTGTGGGAACTTCCGATCTGTAGATTGGTCAGAAGCCCAGGAGACGAAGGCTTCTGAAGTAGGCCGGGGGCAGCCTTGTGGGACTGAGCCCTCAAGCTGTGGGTTAGCTCCTTTCTCATTAACTGTCTGTGGCCCCAAACCACCCCAAAGAATCCCATGCAAATCCCTTTTCCACGTAAAGTCAGCCTCTTGGTGCCCTCTGCCCTGAGCTTTCTTCCATGTGTTATAAAACAAAATTCATCCAAGTAAATCCGAAGATCTAACTGGCTTTATTAAGGGATTCATGAATGGGGCAGCATCCCCTCTAGCAGTAGAGACATGCTCCGAGGAACGGTACAAAATAGAAGGTTTTTATAGATGGGGCAGGAGGAGGGCAGGGGCTGCTGTTACTAAAGGAAAAGGGGTTGTTCCAAGCAGTCGCCTTCTCTTAGGGGGAAGAGCAGAGGGACCTAGGATGCAGATCACCCCATGTTCTTTTAGGGGAGATGGAGGAGGCTCAGGTGACATATTATATAGATTATCTAATCTGATTCCTGACTGGCTAGATTTCTGGGGGAAGTTGAAACTGCAATAGGGTTTAAGTATTAGACCCTGGTTTGGTGAGCTGGCCAAGCAAAAGGCCCCACGTTGGGCCTGTGTGTCTTTTTTTAACACATGGAATCCCGGAGCCCACCTGAAGCCTGTGGACTGCAGAGCTTCCTGGGACCCAGCTGGAGAAAGGGCCCCTGTTTTCTGCCAAGGAATGTGGTTACTTGACAGGTGGCGTGCCCAATAGGCCTCTACTGCTGGCCAGAGCCCACTGTGCATGGTAATAATTCCCAGACAAGGGGAAGGAGAAGCGGAGCTCAAGTGGGCACTGGTGGGAGCCCCAAGCCCTCCTCTCCAGGGTCTCATCTGCAGAGGGAAGAGACCCACCCTCTTCTTCCCTGAAGCCCTCCTGGCTCTGCGCTGCAAGAAGCTTCCCAGGACCCACTCTCAAGCTCACCTGTGAAAAGTGGAGCCTCCTGCCACACCTTAGATCTGGGGGCACCTTCACAGGTGGCCCCCTTGTTCCTCACACATCTGGGTCCACAACCCAGGCTTTGAAGAACAAATCAGCAGAGGGAGCCTTTTCTGGAAAATTCTGCTTCCTATTCCACCATCCAAAATGTTCACAAGCTCAGGAACGCAAACGCTTGGTGGCTTTGTCTACGGAAGAAAATGTGTGTACAGCAAACAGGTGCCAGCTTGGTAAATGTCACCCACGTTACATCCCAGCGTAGAGGAGCTGGGGCCTATCTGCCCAGCTGTGCCCTGCAGAGAGAGCCACGTGAACTACTGATTCTGATCAATATGAGAAGCATTTACTGGTCATACACACTGGAGCAGGTCAACCTCCCCTGGCACTGAAGTCATGAGCAAACACTACCTATTGACAGGTGGTTGTAGGGGAGCTGACGTAAGGCCAGCCTGGAAAATCCACTGAGAGCTGCATAGTACAGGTCACAGCCTGGAAAACAGAGCGGTTCCAGGGCCTCATGAGAGGGGATGTCATGCAGTGACTGCTTAAAGCCATGCAAAGTCCAAGAAGGTCTGTGCAGGCAGCCTGAGATGGAGGAGCCCCGGGACCCACCAGGCTGGGGCTGTGGGAGAGGCTGCCCTGCAGGAGCCGACTTCCAGCTCCAAACCCCTCTCTGCCCCTTCCACCAGTACCCCCTCTGGGGTGTGTCCCCAGAAGCATGTGTCCACCCACAATTATATACAGAAATGAGTTCTGTGATGCCCTGTGGCAGCTGTGCTCCTCTGCGGCCAGTTTGGAAGGTCCCTGTGGAGCCCCGTCTGTGTGGATAGGAGGACTTTGGGGAAAAGGAAGAGCAGGTCTCTGCCCTCTACAGGTGAGACCCTGGAGAGGAGCAGGGGTGGTTCCCATCAGCACCCACCTGAGCTTGGCACCTCCTTCCCCTTGTCTGGGAACTATTACCCTGCACAGTGGGCTCTGGCCAGCAGCAGAGGCCCGCTAGGCACGGCACCCACCACATGAGCACATTCCCTGGCAGAAAACCCAGGAGCCTTCTGCAGCTGGCTCCCAGGAAGCTCTGCAGTCCACAGGCTTCAGGTGGGCTCTGGGATTCCATGTATAGAATCCCAAGCCTCAGGAAACATTCATGTCCAGTTTAGGCCACATGGCTCCGAGGCGAAAGCCACTAGGCAGCTGCAACAGAGGCTTCTGATGGGGTGGGCCAGCTTGCCTGCCTGTTCTGGCCATCAGTCAGGAGTAAGGGAGCAGAGGCCCCATGACTCCACCCCACAGGGCGACCCCAAGCCCGGGCCCCAGGAGAGACAGCCTGAGGACAGTGAGCCAGCACACAGGAACCTGAAGGCAACAACACAGTCCCAGGACGGGGGACCACACCCTGAGGTAGCAGGAACCCCAGAGCACCTGCCAGGTGCAACGGGACAGGCCGCGGCAGCCATCACAGGTCCCAGATTCCCGGGAGGAGACCAGGCGCAGCGGAGAACAGATTCAGGTACAGCTTCAGGGTGGTCACGCGGTCATGGGATAAAAGTGACATTGGTGGTGTAAAGACCATGGGTGGCCTCCATCTAAGAGAAGCTTGGACTGGACATAGAACAGGGAGAGATGAGAGAGAAAGGGGAATGTGGGGATTGGGGAGAATAAGACCCCTCACCCTGTGAAACACCATTTCCAGAGGAGAACGAATAGGAGAGAAAATGCTGGTCGGCCCTCCTGCACAAGCTCTGTGTCACCCTCCCCATGTCCCAGCAGGAATGGTGGGCAAGGGGGTGGGACAGCTCCATCCAGAGCTCGTCTGGAAAGCATCGGCCCCTCCTGGGTTGGGAGGAACAGCTGCCTGCATGAAGGGCCCTCGTGTGGTGCAGAGGGAGCCACACCCTGCCGGGCCTGGACCTCCCAAGCTACAAGGCCAATTTCAAGGGTACTAAGGTCATAAGGAATCGCTGTTCCTACCCCCAGCTCTTCCTTCCACTCAGCAGGGCCCAGGGTCACAAGGCCAGCTGGGGACAGGGTTCTCCCTGGTACATGGTCCCCAGAGAGCCTGTGGTTCTAATACTTAACACAGTTTCAGTGGGAAGCAACAAAAATGACATATCCTCTCCACCCTGAGCTGGCAGCCATAAATCTCACCCACAGGCCAGACCTTCTCCCAGTTGAAAGGTCATATGGACACTTTTGCAAGCCACGGGCACCAAGCAGGCGGCCCCGCGCAGAGCCTGACTGCACTGCCACCTCTGACCTGTGACCTTGGACTCAAGGGCCCTGAAGACCTGTGTCCAATCCACACGCTCCTCCTGGCTTTCACGTGCCCTGTGCTCCGGCCCCCTGATGCTGAGATACAAGATACTGGGCAAAGTGGGCAGCGTGGGGACAAGGGGAGACCCTCTCAGAGAGAGCCCATCCTCAAAGTCCTGCTCCAGCCATGGCCACCTGGAAGGTGACCTACTCACAGGGGCAGCTGGGAGTCTCCCAGCTTGGTGTGCCTGAGCTTGAGGATCTCGGCCTCCACCACGCCTAGAACAGCATGCTGCCTTTTGGCAAGTTCAGCCAGCCTCTGAGGATGTGGCACCTGTGCCCCTTCACTGCCCTGTGTATCCTTCCACCCAGCACTTGTCAGAAAGTCTCTGCAGAAGACCAGATAATGACTGCCCCAAAAGGGCCTCACCCGCCTTCCCTCCTCCCTTCCCCCTCTGTTCCTCGCTCCTTCTCTCCTTCCTTCTTCCCCTCTTTCCCGCCTCCTGAAACCCAATGCAGGAACTCTGGCTGTTCCTGTTTGAGAGGCATCAAGCCACAGCCCCTTGCTCAGAATGCTTAGGGCTGTGCAGCCCGAGGCCACCTGCACCCAGGGCTGCCCGGTGCCTGGGGCTGGAGGGGACAAGGCGGGGAGCTGCCTCGCATCTGAGATGCCCACACACTGCCCTCAGCCACAGCCCACTGTTAGGGTTGCCAGAGTCAACAAATAAGAGTTCAGGAAACCTGGTTAAACTCATATTAAGTGACCAACTACAAATAATTACTTTAACACTGCCTGGGATGTAGTTACACTGCCCTAGGGCAATGTCCGGGTGGCCCGCATTCATCAGGAGCGTCCCCTCCACATGGAGGGATCTGAGGTCCAGGAGGGTGAGGCCTGTGTGCGGAACCAGCTGCTGACTGTCCCGGGTTCCCTTCTGGGATGTGCAGTGACATCCATTCCAGTGAAACTTCACAACTTGGGTCTGAGAGCAGCTGGCCTCTGGCATTTTCTCAAATACTCTCCAAAAAAAGCTCTGCAAGCTCTGAATCTTCTAAAGAGCTCAGGCATTACCAAACAAAATATAATTCTAAAATGGTAAAAAAAAAAAACTTTAATTACAGCTTGAAAAATGAAAGCACAACACCATCTCAGAGGCCATCAACATTTTCACATCCGCGTTCCCTTCTGTTCTTCCTTACTATGGAAGACGAGCAGACCAGGACTAGGCACTTCCGAAACAGTGCCTTATTTATTGAAGCATAGTAGATATGTATTATGTTATCTTCAGGTGTACAACATTGTGATTCAACGTTTATATGCATTATGGAATGCTGACCACAACAGGTGTGGTTACCATCTGCCACCACACAAAGGTACAGTACTATTGGCTACATTCCCTATGCTGTACCTTTCATCCTCAGGGCTTATTTTATAACTGGAAGTAACTCTTCATCCCCTCCACCCATTTCACCCATCTCCCCATACCCCACCTCCGGCAGTCACCAGTTTGTTCTATATATTTATGAGTCTGTTTCTGGAGTTTTGTTTTGTTTTGTTAGATTCCACATGTAAGTAAAATGATATGGTACTTGTCTTTCTCTAACTTATTTCACTTAGCGTAATACCCTCTAGTTCCATCCATGATTTTGCAAATGGCATGATTCCTTTCTTTATGGCTGAATTATATTCCATTGTATGTATGTACCACACCTATATCCATTCACCCATCAATGGACACTTAGGTTGTTTCCATATCTTGGCTATTGTAAAGAACGTGGGAACAAACGTAGGTGGGCACATATCTTTTCAAATTAGCACTTTCATTTTCCTTGGGTAAATACCCCAAAGTGGAACTGCTGGATCATGTGGCATTCCAATTTTTAATTTTTTGAGGACCCTCCATGCTGTTTTCCATAGTGGATGCACCATTTTACATTCCAACAGTGCACAAGGGTTCACTTTTCTCCACCTCACCGACACCTGTTATTTCTTATCCTTTGGATGGTAGTCATTCTGACTAGTGTGAGGGGATATCTCACTGTGGTTTTGATTTGCATTTTAGACTTTAGAAAAGTGAGACACAAAGCAATTACAGATGTTCCCTGACATATGATGGTTCAACTTAAGATTTTTCAACTTTACAATGGTGGAAAAGTGATATGCATTCAGTAGAAACTTCACTTTGAATTTTGCATTTGGATCTTTTCCCAGGCTAGTGATATGTGGTATAATCCTCTCCTGTGATGCTGGGCAGCGGCAGTGAGCCACACGATCATGAGGGTAACCAGCTGATAGGCTGACAACCATTCTGCACCCATACAACCATTCTATTTTTCACTTTCAGTACAGTATTCAATATATTATGCGAGATACTCAACACTTTATTATAAAGAATGCGTTGTGTTAGATTATTTTGCCCAAGTGTAGGCTAAGCGATGATGTTCAGTAGGTTAGATATATTAAATGCATTTTGACTTTTTTGACTTATGATATTTTCAACTTATAAAGGGTTTTTTAGGATGTAACCCTGTTGTAAGTAAAGGAAGATCTGTAAGGCACTTCTCCAAAGTAATCAGCTGTGGATGAGGGTAACAGCAGTGAGAGGGTGGACCCAGAGCAAGTCACCAATGAAATGTAATCACTGAGAACACCCTCCTCTGGGTTTATATTCCTTCTTTTTTCTTTTCTTTCCTCTCCTCTTCCAAATGACTTCTCTTACCTGCCCTCTTAAAATATGCAAGCATCTGTGCTTAAACTGCAGTTATGTCATCTTTATAACCACACAGGAACATTAACTTACCACATGTTCCACATGAGAAAAGCAGTTCCAAGAGTTTTGTCCAAGGTGGCAGAGTGAAAAAGTGGCAGAGTTGCACTAAAATCACCCCATATCTATAATCTGTGGTCTTTCCACCATATTGCACCACCTCTCAAAAGACTCCAAATCCACTCATTTATGGTCAATTTATTTTTATTGCAGTAAGATACACACAACATGAAATTAAAAATTTTAACCATTTTTATGTGTACTAGCACCATTCTCTAATTCCAGAATTTTTTTTTATCACTGATAAAAGAAGTCTTGAGCCCCTAAGCAGTCACACCCTATGTCCCCTCTCTCCAGCCCCTGGCGGCCACTACACTTCTGCTGTCTCTGGAGCTTTGCCTATTCTGCACAGTTCATATAAATAGAATCCCACGGTATGTGATCTTTTCTGTCTAATTTATTTCACTAATATAATGTTTTTGAAGCTCACCCATACTCTGGCAGATATCAGTTTACTGGTTCCTTTCTTGGGATGAATAATATTCCATTGTATAAACATATGACTTTTTATCCAAACATCAGTTGATGAACATGTGAATTGTTTCCAGCTTTTGGCTATTAGGAACAGTCCTATTATGAACATTCACGTACAAGTTTTAGTTTGAACACCTGTTTTCAGTTCTTTAAGTATATACCCAGGAGTGGGATTGCTGGGTCATAAGGAAATTTGGAATTGCAATAGCCATTATGGGGAAACTCTGACTTAGATAAAGCTACCCTAGGGGCACTCTTAAAACAGAGATCCCCAAACCTCTGACAATGGAATGCATTCTTTGACTGTATGCAAAACTTCTAAAAGTATAAAATGACTTCAAAGACTGCTCTAAAATCATCCTTATAGCATGCAAACAAGAATCTTTAGTTAAAAACAAACAAACAAACTTTGACCATCTCATCAGGTAAACTTAACATAGTCCATCTGCCAGAAACACAATTTGGATCTACTCTTCTTTTGAATTTTGTGTCTGAGACATCGCTAAGATTTTTTAAAAACAAAAGATATAAGATCTCTGTGTCTGTTTATGTATAGATATGATAATTTTGTACCTCTGGAAGATATTGCCAAAATTCACTTGTAAAGTGCTCTATTTAATTGGCTTAAAGAAAAATAAGTGCTTATATAAATTAAGTAAACTAACCCAAATGTTTTTCAAGTTCACATGATCTGGATAATATTTAATAATTAAAAGCTAGTTT
This sequence comes from Smutsia gigantea, assembly GCA_032199065.1. NCBI lineage: Eukaryota > Metazoa > Chordata > Mammalia > Pholidota > Manidae > Smutsia > Smutsia gigantea. The sequence continues at coordinate 209,446 of JAVSCE010012298.1, forward strand.
TAGTTTGTTGGCTTAATTCAAACACATTTAAGAGTTATCAACATTGAATATAATGCACATACAAGACTTTCATTCTACCTGGGTTTATATCAAGTAAGTTCATGTTATCTCTGTTGCAAAATTTGTCAGCAAGAAAATTTACTTGAGATGATACCTGACTTTGTTTAATGTCTCATGAAATTTTTGCAAAGATAATTGTTGGGGAAAAATTATTTAGATAAATGAAAATGGGATAAGAGTTTTTAGATGCAATAATTAGGTTTTATGTGTGCTTTTAAAAAAATGCCTTCCCCATATTGTTTTGGTAACCTGAAATTTCACAGTTTTGCTAAGTTAAACTAAGTGATGGAGTTTTGTTAAATATCTGGATCATTTCTAAACAAGTTAGAATACTAATACATTAACTTCTGAACATAAGTTACCCACTTTTGGTTTCTTATTACAGAGAAACTAAAGATATTTGGGTCTATTAGTGTGTTTTATGCCACTTTGAGAAAATTTTTCTGAGAAAGCACATATTCTTAGAAACCATTAAATGTATTTCTAAATTTGCCAGTCCACAATCGCTTACTTCTTAGTTTTTTCCGAGGAATTGAGGATTTCTAAGGGGTAAGAATTCTGATTAACATATGTAAATATAAATCTACCAAAAACAATAAGGATGAAAGGAAACAACTGTATACAAAAAGCATGCAAAGAAAGTAGGATGCGAGTTTTCCATATAACAAGGTGTGATGTATGGAAATGCATTTCTGTTGAGGGAAATTAAGGTGATTTTTGTCCTAAATTAAAATGGGTTATTTTGGAAAGGAAAAGAGAACAAGAGCCAAACGAAAATATACATAGAAAGTTTGTGAAAAGGGATCTTGGGAGAGGAATTTTACATGCAATCAAGGTGACTAAAAATAAAATGAATTTATTTAGAAATGATTTTTAATAGCAAAAGTGCACTGATGCAAAATTAGAATTTCTGTCAAAATGACAGTTTTGTTTTATTGGTCTGTTCTTTATAAGAAATTGTAAACAAACTTTCTTCAGCTCTAATGTAATCTGTCTAGGAAATAAAGATTCTGCATTTGGTCTTTATCCAATCTTTGATTACTTAGAAAAGCTGGATATTTTTATTCAAAAAGAACTAAAGCTTTTGCAATTAAGTAATCTTCTATATTTTTTCTTGAAGTCTTTTTGTCACATTGGTTAGGTAGGTAAGTATTGTTCCATAATTTTCTATTTAGCCAAGTGTCCAAACCTTCTGATATGCTTGACAAGCTTCCCCAAATTCAAATTCTAAATGAAGTCTGTTTGACTCAAACTAACTCAGGGGGTCCCTGGAACATCTCAAAAGATCTGTTCTCTCTCCTTACAAAAGGATGCTAACACTAATTATGCTTACTTGATTACATAAAATTACGTGGGGAGCACTGTCAAATAAGAAGTAATACTAAGCTTTCTTTGTGTTGTATTTGTATAGATGTATGCTATTACGTGTTCCAAAAATAATATGAAATTCCTAAAATTCTGATATATCCTGCTATATGTTATCAGTCATAATTTTCAAATGCATGTCACTTAAAGAACAAATTTACTTGTCAATTGTATTGATTTTTTTTGCATGTGTATATGAACTCTCATCAGATCTTTCGCCATGTACATTTTTAAGAGTTTTACCATTTACAGTTATTGTTTTATTCTGATGCTTTTACAACAAATGTTCCTATAAAGTGCTTCATCTTCAAAGAAATTCATGAAAAAGAAATCTGACATGTACTCTAGAATACAGATTTTTTTTTAAATAATTTAAGACCATAACACCGAACTGGGTAAGAGTTCTAAACTCTAAAAGAGAAAACTGCTTTTGTGTTTTGTGTTCCAGGACCCACTTTTTTTTCCCTCTTCTTTTAAGCTATCTACAACTTACAGCAATTTGGTAAAGTTTATCTTTGCAACAAACACTGAAGCATTTATCTTTTTCCTCCTACCTGATCCCTCCAAAATTCTGAAGCCTTTTAAATATTTTCATTTTTCATGACAATACATATATTTGCATTAAAAAAATGAGAATATGTTCTCCTTGCTGCAGGATGCCCAAGGCACCTCGCCCCTGCCTCTTTTGATCCCAACTGATAAAAGGGGATATCCTGTACTTCAGTTTCACAAGGGCCTCATCAGATTGATAGGGAATAATCATACTTTGGTAGGACAATCCCTCCCAGTGTGACAAGAGAGGCAGAAGCATCAGACAGCATAATATGCAGCCCAGACATCTTGTCTATTAGAAAAGACATCTCCAGACTCTCTTCAGCCTGGATGGAAAGGCCCCTATTAGGTACCCTTAACCACTTCCTGAGCCCCAAGCTCCAAGGAATAGACTCTTTAACTCCTGTGACACATGTAAAGAAAGTGTCAAACCCTGACGGGGCCTGCACTCCATCTGATGACCTGAAAGTGAAGATTCCCAGGGGTTCAAGCAGACAACAGCTGAAGGAGACAGCCTTCCCAAGATGGCCAGTTCACCTCTTTCTCCGTTTCTTATTTTCTCCCTCTCTTCTTTAGGAAAGACAGTGTTCTTACTGGTATCTGTAAATCTATTGCAAAAGGTGGGACACATTTTGACTGTTGGATTTGTCACCAGAGAGTCTGATCTGTTCATGATGTTGGAGATCTCTTGGTCTTACCTGCAACCAATTTCTCTTTAGTCTCAAATTCCACTGTCAGTTATGCTGGCGAGCCTATGGGTGTTACCGACTGGGTTAGGCTACCACAGGCAGGTGTTCCCATACCCTGTTTCAACCAGTCTCCAACCATAACCACACTAGTTCAGCTGCACACCTTCCCCTTAGCCAATCACACAACCTGTGCTACCCCACCACATTCTTTCTCCTATCCAATCATGATCTGTTCCCCCACCCTCAAGGGAGATGCCAACAGGTGACACCTCTTTTCAAGGCCTTTAGGAAAGACCCCTTTAGGGTGCAACAGTACCTCACAGAATGTCTTCCCCGTTCCTCTGATTCCTGGCTGAAAAGGCCTATCAGACAGTTCCAGCTAATGGCCCTATCAAGACCCAGACCTTAGCTGTCGTCCTCTGTGCTCCATCTGGTTTCATTTTTGTCTCTGGTGGACAGCATTTCCCATGGGAGTATGAATGTTTTGATAGCTGGTGATCAGAGATCAGAAATTATCAGGATGTTTAACTGTCGCTGTCAACATCCCTAATAAATCAGAAACCTCCCATTGGTCCATTCCATTAAACCTCCATCAGGAGCTTCCAGGAGGGGTATGTGACTCCAGGATTACCCTCAGAGGAAGAGCTGTTTTCCCCTGGGCTGGAGTGAATGCCAATGAACGCATGACAAGAAATCCTCCCTAACATCAGGAGAGCTAGCAGACTGAACCGCCAAAGCAGTAGCAGCCCAGTGATCACGTGAGTTGTTGACTAAAGGTAGTTTTGGGCAGTCTCATAGCCCGTGATTACCTACTTGCTGAACAAGAGGCATTTGTGCAAAAGCAAATTCCACCTGCCGAGCACAGATAAATGCCTCCGGAGAGGCAGAAATTCAATCCTACTAGATCAGGGAAAAAGTTAACTGGTTACAATAAATTTCACACCTGGTCTTTTGACCTTTTTAGCTGGTTACCTTCAGTCTGGGGCTCCTGCTCCTGACTTAGAGCCATTCCACAAACTGGATTTGTCATATTACTTTGATTCCAATTTGCAAAATTATTTTCAAGTCTCATACCTGTTGCCTGTCAAACCTTTGTAGAAATGACATATCCAGTGGGTGATGGTGGTCAGTACTTCCAGATTACCTCTGATTTTACAGCCTTGATAAGATAGAGACTTTAGAGAAGAAGCATCCTGGGAGTTCTCCCTCCTACCTTTCTTGTTGCTTAAAGGTGGCCTCCGTGGTTCCCTGAGCACTTTCCCTTCTACTTGCAACATGACAATTAACAAAGGTCCTTCCCGGCACGGAAGAGCAAAAATGACTCTAAAGAAAAGCAAACGACCCAACTCTTGACAAGCAATGTTAAGTGAAAGATCCTGATCAAAAGCACACAAGCAGCTGGAGCACAGGTGCCCTTTGGACACCGACCAATGTCCTTGTGGGGGACACCCCGCAACTCCACGATGTGCCCTCAGTCACTGCAGACCAAACACTCTACAGTTCCATACTGAAACTCAAGAAGCTCTCAGAAATCCCTTTTCTTCCCAACTCTGCGGAGCTGGGGACAAGAGCAGCAGGAGAGGGAGAGAGCCCAAGGTCCCCAGAACCAAACTGAGCCCCCAGCTGCCTCAGCTCTTCAGGCCCAGTCGGGTTTCCCCCCCAAGGGATGGAGACCAGACAGTCAGGCGACCGGTGAAATTCTGCTTGTCAGCTCCAGCAGGACCCTGAAAAGGCCCCAGACCCAGAGAGCAGTGAAGGACCGACCCCATGCACTCGCCTCCTGGAGTGCGTGTCCACGGACTCCGGCGGCCCTGGGGGTGCAGGTCTTGGGGGCACCCACCGGCTCCCAAGGCCTCTGTGCTCTGGATGGAGACACCAGTACATTCTGTCCCAGGCACCGGTCCTAGGGACTCTACAGAAGGCCCTCACCCCTTCCCCAACATCCTCCACCCTGTCCAGGCCCCAGCCAGCGCTTATGGCCATGCTGGACTGTGCGGACCACGCCCGCCTTCGTTCCCCCGGCTCTAACTCGAACCCCTTACTCCCCCTGCTCCACGCAGACCCCGCCCCATGCCCCTTCCCTCCGGGCCCCACGCCAGTCCCTCCTCCCCGCGGACCCCCACCCACATACTGACCTCCCCACGGACCCTCTCCTCGTACCCCAGGTCCCGCCCCCGCCCTACCTGCAGACCCCCGCCCTACCTGCAAACACCGCCCTCCCCGGCCCTCTCCGGCCCTCTCTGAGCCGCCCGACCGCCCGCCGCCCAGCCCCCGCCCAGCCCCCGCCCAGCCCCCGCCCCGCCCCCGCCCCACCCTGCGCTCTCCGAGAGATTCCGGGATGGTGCGCGCGCCCCCTGCCGGCCTGCCGGGACCCTGCGCTGACACGGCACAGAGGACTTGCTTAACAGGCGGTGTCTCTAAGATAAAGGATTTTAGCATTATGACCATTTTTGGAAAATGCAAAAAAGAAGAAGAGGAAAAACCAGACCACTGTGGCACAACTACAGCTGCCGTTTCACGTTTTTCTCTCAAGTCCTTGCAGGGTACGTGCGCCTCCGCAGGAGTGAGGATCAGAGCCATGGGGATTTGCAGCCAACAGTCCAGTTCTGCAAAGGCATTCACCACTTTTTCTCTCAATCGCTATTAATGTGACCTTTACCCTTTGACACCCCTACCCGAGCCATGGGAAGTTCTCAAGGTCCCAGGTGTCCCTCCGGGCCTGGCCCCTTCTGGGCCCTGAGGAATGAGGAGGCCCCTGAAGCTCTGGGGACCCGGCAGCTCCTAGACCTCTGTTGTTCCCAGCCTGCCGGGGTTTGGGACGTGATAAAGGAAGACTCCAGACACACATACCCACACAAACATGTGCATGTACCCGCACATGGGCACACACCTTGTAGAGCAGACCCACTAATACAGAATTCCTGAGGCCCAGTGGTGGCAAGGTGGGGAGAATGGTGTAGGTGGGGTTAAGTGCAGCCCGTGGGCCTGGGTGCACAATCTCCCAGCAAAGCCAGGAGGAGAAGGTGACTTCCATCAACAATGCCTTCAGGACCACATACACCCAGACTTGGGGAGAGCAAAGGACTTCAAGATACTGAGAGCAGACATGCAGTCCTCTGACTTCCTTCCACAATCTCACTTTCATACCTGTTTGTGCTTGCACAAAGAACATGTATACCTGGCCTTATACTTTGGCCTGAGGAAGCATGCCTCTGTCCCCTCCCAAGGTGAGGGCACCCCGCAAAGCAGGAGGGAGAGAAAAGAGGAGCAAGAAGAGTGGGGTGCAGGCCCTTCACCTCCTCACTGAGATGATTGGCACGCTGCTGGCAGCTGCCTCTCTGGGGGTTGAAGAGCGGGCAGCCTCTTCACCACCACCAATGTGTTGTTTGGAAGACTGAGGTGATGCTGGGCACAGAGTGAGTACTCAGGAAAGTTTCTTGACGACTATTGCTCAGATAACCTAGTGGGCCTCGCTCAAAAACCACCCCTAATAACTTGCATTTATTTTTAAATTTATATATAACAGAATCCCCGTCTCTCTCTTCCTTCACCTTGGTTTTGTTGTACAGTTCTATGAGCTTCTTTACAAGTGTGTAGAACCATGTAACCATTACGCCAGATACAGAACAGTTCCTCCAGCCTACAGAGCCTCCCAGGTTACCCTTCACCGTCCAACACCCACAACCCCCATCCCTAACCAAGATGCCTCCATCCTATCTCTTTGTCCTGCCCAGAATGTCATGCTCATGACAGACGTAGCTTCTTGAGTCTGGCTTCTTTCACTTGCCGTAACTGTTTTGAGATTCATTCAAGGTGTTGAGTGTATTGATAACTTTCCTTTTTTGCCAAATATGTTCCATCACTTCATGTACCAGCTTGTCACCTATTCATCAGTGTGACAGTATTGGGTTGTTGCCATCTTTGGGCAATTAGGAATAAAGCTGTTGTAAACACTCAGGTGTAAAGTTTTTGTGTGAGCACAAGCTTTCATTCCCATCAGGTGAACACCTAAGGCAAGCTTCTTGGGCTACGTGCTGAGTGTATGGTTTCCTTTAGGAGACAATGAATGTACATGCCTGTTCCTGTTGGAACATGTGCAGAAGGACTGGTGATTTTGCACCTTTGCCAGGGAGGTGAGCATCCCTGAGCTTCACCCATGCAGAATGCCAGTCCTCCTTGCAAGGTGGCCTCAGTAATCTATGTCTTTTCATTCACCTGGGCCTTGTAGAGGCAGTTAGCTAGTCCCAATCTGACCCCCACACTCCAAATCTTAGGAAGCAGAGTTTGAGGACATGCCTTCTTCCTATGCAGGAAGACTCCTAGCTCCTGTTGCTCCTTACATTCCTCCTGTGACTAGCTTTGCCAGAAGGGGATCTCAGGCAGTGTGGCCTTTGGAGAGCTGCTCCAAGATTTATGAGACCCCTTCCTCGGGGTAGTAGCTTCCCAGCTGTCTCCCTGACTATTGGAGCCACCTGAGTGGCAGAAAAAAAATCAGCAGCTTAAATGTAAGATAATTATGCTCTAGAATTTAGCATCAGAAGGCTTAGGGAAAAGACACCCTGCAAATGCACTTGAGAGGGAGCTCCTTGGAGACCAACCCACAGCCCCGAGCAGCCAGGAATGATTGGCCAGCGTGGACTGCCCACCTCACATACTACTGCTGGAACCCAGGATGTAAAGAGGGTACTTAGAGAACTGTGTGGCGTGGTCTCCTGAGAACTGCCACAGAAAGGAAGGAAGCTGAGCTGTGGCCAGAGGCTGCACATGGGGAGGAAGAGAATGGAGGGGATTGCTGCCCCTCCCCGGGAGATGCCCATCTTCCCAGAGTGTAGGTGCCCCTCCATCAGGCTCCACAGTACTTCTCGCCAGCTCTCAGAAGCCAATGACATGCACGTGTGCGCCTGTGTGTGTCATATCACTCTCTCTCTCTCTCACACACACACAAACACACACACACATAGACGCAGCACATCCACCAGAGTGAGGGGCTTCCCCAAAGCTCATCCACCTTCCCTAAATCTGTGTTGCTTATTATACTTGATAACTAATAACCGGAAAGATGAGGATGATGGTGCTGATGGTTGTGGTGATGATGGTAGTGGTGGTAGTGGTAATGGTGATAATGGTGGTGGTGGTGATTATGGTGGTGATGGTGGTGATCATGGTAGTGGTGATGGTGATGATGGTGGTGATTATGGTGGTGGTGGTGATGGTGGTGGTGACAGTGGTGATGGTGATGATGGTGATGGTGGTGGTGATTATGGTGGTGATGGTGGTGGTGATGATGGTGACCATGGTAGTGGTGATGGTGGTGATGGTGGTGGTGATGATGGTGATTGTGATTATGGTGGTGATAGTGGTGGTGATGGTGGTGATGGTGATGGATGGTGATGGTGGTGGCGGTGATGCAGCAGCATCCATGGAAAGCTCACTATATCCTTCATTTTGCACTTGTTCTTATATACCACCTCATTCCGTCTTCATTGCAACCCTTTGAAGAAATAGAGTCTTGGGCCCACCATCACACAGTGGAGAATGACCAGCCTGACCCCAGCCATGTGCAGAGCATGAAGACGACGACTCACCAGCACATGCCTCTAAGTCACACTGCTCTGCTCTACCAATAAGAGGAGCCACTCCTTTTTAAACTGACATTAAAATAGTTTCTTGAGCATTTTCTTGAATGCTTTTTCTTTGTTCTCAAGTGCAACTGGAACAGCAACTGTGTCTCCATAGCCATTATTTGGTTCATTCCTCTCCACCACCAAGATTTCTTGGTGTTTCCATCCTAGAGAGGAGGAAAGCTGCCCCATCATCACCCTCCTCCTCTGCCTCCCAGAAGTGCCAGGCCGGGGTCTTCATGTGCAGCTCACCTGCTGGCATAGACAGCTTTCCTGCTACAAAAGTTAAGCAGAGGTGGAGCATGCAGGCTTCACGGGGCTAGCGCCAAGCAGCCTCACTCTGTCTGTTACCTTCCTTTACGCCTGCTCGGGGAAGCAATCACTTGCTGAAACCCCCTGAGAGACCCAACGACTTCTGTCATTTTCATATAATAAAATGCCCCACAGTCACTCTCGATTGTGGAAAACAATCTAATTTGGTGTTGAAGACATGCAGGCCCCTGTAAGAACTCAAGTTTTTCACCTCCTCTTGGGATTTGCTGCTGGGCCCTAGGACGGGCTTTGGGTGGGAAGAGGAAAGGAGGCAGAAAGGTGTTCATAGTTGGGGCTCTGAGCTCTCCTGGCCCCTAGCAAAGGCTAACCTCTCTCTGGGTGCTTCTGTGGGACTTCAGAGTCTATGCCCCATTGCCCTAACCCTCCCTGGACCAGGGAGTTCTCTCTTTTGAAAATCACTGCCCCAATAATTCTGACCACCTATAGTTCTGTTTTATCCTTCTGGCTTAGGGAACAGATCCAAGATCAAAGACCCCCCCCCGCCCCCACCCAGTTCTCTCCTGGCTACAGGTCTCCTCCTCCAGAGGGGCTGCAGTCAAGCTCTGGGTTTCTGCCAAATTCCCAGAACAGAGGGATCTCCGAAAACAAGGCAGGCTCCTCCTTGCCTGGCTTGGAGCCACAGCTCCCACCTGTGCACCCACTGAGACTTCCTACTTGCTCGGTGAAGTTGGAAGGCTGAGCCCAGGTCTTTAAGAGCCAGCTGTTGCATTCAGACCCCCCAGTGTCTGGGGACTGGCTGTGCCCACCTTCTCTGCTCTCTCCACCCTCAGCAGGCTCTGTGCGGTTGTCTGCAGCTCACCGCGCTTTGGAGGCTGTCTGGGGCCTTCTGTGGCACAGAGGAGGAGCCTGACACTGAGGTGACAAAGGCCCACCCTCCACAGGCACTTCATCATTCTTTGAAATCCATCCCAGTCAGGAGAGAATTTGACAGAGAGGGCACTTCACCTGGTTTGCAAGTCGCAGCCTCTGCCATGGCTGTCTGGCGACACTGGGGGCCTCCGCAGCAACTTTGTTGGCAGGCCAGCCCCTGGCTCCCCCACGCGGGGTGCTGGACCACAGTCTGCATTGCTGAGGGCACCAGCGCTTGTTGTTAATGTTCTCTTAGCTTCTTCTCTGCTTTTACTTTTTTTTTTATAAGCTTTTATTTAGAAATAAAGTGATAGGGCAGAGCTCCCGGCTCATGCCAGGAGGGGACAAGAGAGTCCCTGCTTTTACTTTTATGTCAGTTTTATGGAGCTCCAATGTTCGCATCACACATTTCACCCATTGGAAGTAGAAGATTTAATGGTTTTTAGTATAGTTCCCACAACTGACCATCACCACATTCAATTTTAGAACATTATCATCCTGTCATAAAGGCGGTTTCTTTCATTTATGTCCTAAGATCAGAGCACACGGATGGCTGGGGCATGCGCATGGTCGGGGTGGGGAGGCGCACGCGACTGAAGGAGAAGGCACGCTCCCACCTCCCGGCAGGAGCTCAGAACTCTGCCCCGCCGGCTCCTGCTGGAACTGAGACAGGGGCATGACCAGGCCAGCGCTGGTCACTTGTGGAGGGGATGCTTCTCAGCCCCCAGAGTTTAAGAGGTCATCCCGACCTTCTCCGTTTAAGCCAGCACAGTCCACCCACCCTTACTTGGAAAAGTTTGCCAACGCATGTTCTGGGATGGTCACTACCACACAGCACACTCCATGTTTTGTACAATGGGCCTCATTAGGATCTGAAATGCTGAATGCCCACAATATGGTCACTCGACCTAAGGTGGTTGGGGGAGGGGGGAGGAGGAGGAGGAGGGGTTTACAGACTCTGTTAATAACTTTTCAAAGATAACTATAGCTACATAGTTATATGTATATATCGATATATATCGATATAAATTATTAAGTGCCAATTCCCTACCAGGTGTCATTCTAACCGTGTACATGCATTCAATACTCATTTATTCCTCCGGAGAGCTTGTGCTGGTGGGCAGTAACCACTGCTCCCATCTGACAACGGAGGAAACTGGTCTAGTCACGCAACTTGTCCAGGCCACAGAGTGAAGACACCGCAGAGCCAAGACACGAGGCTCCAGCATCCACCCTCGTAACATTAAAACAGCTCTAAGCATTTTGCTATTCCTCACAGTCGGGGCCCTAGGCTCACCCACAGCACGGCCTGCCGCCTCTCTGGCTGTAGTGAGCCGTGCTGCCCACCAGGGGCCGCTGCTGCCCGCAATGCTCTCCGCCACGTTGAGATTCGGCGCAAGTCCTGGGATATACTGCGGGTAACAGGGCGGCTAGAATCTCTGTCGCAGTGGACGGCAAAGTGCGGAAGGAGGCATCAGCTCACAGGAAACTGATCGGTGGGGGAGAGTGTGCAGGGGTAGCCGGTCAGGGCCGTAGGGAGGACAGGCTCTAGAATCTTGGGCTGCGTTCCAGTCTTCCTTGCTGACTCGCTGGGGCCCCAGAACGAAAGAAATTAAACCAAAACGACAGCAACCATAAACAGCTCATGGCTCACTTTTTTCCAAGCCAGGGTCCTGACTGGGGCCAAGTCACTAAACTTTCTGACCCAGAGCTTCATTAACTGTTAACGGATATCTGTCCATTTGCAGGCAGCTATATGCACCTCACTTTTCTGCACCCTTGAGCACCGCAGCTGCCACCACAGCTCGAACAAGGTAACCAGGAGCTGGCTCCTGGGGATGCCAGCTCAGGCTGTCTGCAGACTTGTCAACCTGTCACACTCATGGTGATCCACAGGGGGCCTGTGTCCTGCCCAGATGACAGGAGGGACACTCTGCCCCAAGCCCACTGGTCTGTAATGGGTGGGGGATCCCCTGGGTTCTTCCAATAGTGGGGAGCATGGGTCCATAAACCAAGCTAACTGGCAAGTGCTTGCACTTGCACTTGGTGAATGGTAGGTACGTAATCAATGTCCGAGGAATTGACCTGGTCTGTGAACCCTGAGGTCTCCACAGGAACACTCCACCCTCCCCCAGGACCCACCCTCCACCTTACGGCTCAGATTACCATCTATCTTGGTGAATACTCCTCTGATGTTGTGCAGGACTGTGTGTGTACTTCTGATCCCACTGGTTACTTGTGTGTTCAGGTGTCTCCCCTGAGCCAGACTGCCCCTGGCAAATTCACTCCAGATTCATTGAGACTGAATAAGAACAGAATGTTAGGGGTAAAAGGGTTTATAACAAGCTTTATTCTCACAGTGGCGGGTTGAGTCCTAGAATCACGTCTGCCTCTGGGGAGTTCGCAATCTGTCTTGGTCTCTGCCTCTGGGCAGAGCACTGGGTGGAGCTCTTTATATCATAACACGACAATAATGGCTCAATGCCAATGGGTGTGGAAGCATTAGCCTAGCAGTAGGCCAATTACATCATCAAGTAGATTAGGGTCAGGTGAGGATCCTGGCCATAGGACCTTCCATTTTCTCTACATCAGGTTTCTCTATCCTTCCAGACTTTCTGTGTGATAGTCTTTTTGGCAGCTGTCACTGCAGATTTGTCTATTTCTCCTTTCAATTCTACCATCCTCTGCTGCATGGATTGGGGCTCAGCCTCTCCTTGCATAGACTGAGGCTCAGTTATCTGATGAGCACCCATTTAGGATCTTAGTATTTCTGGGGATTCATCCTCTTATGACAATGTCTCTCATGGTGTCAGATAATTGCTTTGCTCTAAAGCATCTTTACCAGACAATAATGCAATGGTTTCTGTTTTAAGTTGGGTGGGGGTGGGGGGCATGATTATCTTACTACATCCTTCTAGCTTGCATAAATTTAGCTAGATTTACCCATGACACTGAATTTGAAGTGCTTCCCAAAGGTCATGTACTTGGGTCCTGGTTTTGCTTTGTTTTTGCTCTGCCAGTCTCTGCCTTTTGATTGCTGCAGTTCAAATGTTTCCCTTTAAGGTCATTATTGGTAAGTTCCAGCTAAAGTCTGCCACATTATTATTTATTATCTGTTTGTTTCACCTGGTCTTTGTCTTTCTGTTTATTTTCTTGCCTTCAAACCATTTACTGTTTCAGATTCACACCTGATGATTTAGCTGTTTGTGCAGCTTCTAAAGGTGGCTGTCCTGAACAGCTATAATATAAAATATGCCTGCAGGTGTCAATATCCCCCACCAGCCCAGGTCCCTTCAGCTTCCTCCCTTGAAATATTAGGGTCTTATGTATCAGATGAGTCATAACTTCTGTTTCAATTGTCAGTCATATTGATGTATAAACTGAGAAGAAAAGCAGACTCCCGGCCCTTGCCCCTGTTTCTCCTCCCTAATGCTCTGCTTTTCGTTTATCATTTCCTTTCTGCTTGCAGTTCCTCCTCCAGTCAGTCCTTAAGGGCAGGCCTGCCAGCAACTGACTGTGTTCATTCCCTTCACCTGAGAATGTCATCCTTTTCCCTTCATGCCTGAAGGACAGTTTCATTGAATATAGAATGCACAGTTAATATATTTTTTCTTTCAACTTTGGAAAATGTATTAACTTCCTTCTGGTCTCCAATATGATAAATCCACCATCATTCAAATTGGTGTGCCTCTATTTGTAATATAGTACTTCCCTCTGACTGCTTTTAATTCTTTCTTGTGTGTGTATGTTTATTTGTGAAATTAATTTATTTTATTTTTGATTCGGTCATAAACAATGAAAAGCACAAATCTTAGCGTACAGCTTGATGAATCTTGACCTGTGTATGTGCACTTATCTAGCTGTTGCCCAGATCAAGATGCCAAACATTCTAATTTTTTCCTCTTCACCTATTTCACCCATTCCCCCACCCCTTCCCCTGTGGGAACTACCAACCTGTTCTCTGTGTTTATGACCCTATTTTTATTTTGTTTGCTCATTTCTTTTATTTTTTAGATTCCACATATAAATGAAATCATATGGTATTTGTTTCTTTCTGACTAACTGTTTTGCCAGTGGGTTTTAGCCCCAGGCAAGTTCACTATGGATTCAATGCGACCAAAGAAATTGACAGCAAAATATTCTTTGGGGTGAAAGGATTTATTACCTGGCTTGTTCTCCCAGAGGTAGATGGAGCACCAGCGTCTCTGCCTCCGCCCAGAGCACTGGGCCAGCTCTCTATACAGCACAGTAATAGCTTATTGCCTAAAGGTGTGGAAGCGGTAGCCTAGCAACAGGCCAGTTACATCACCAGGTGGTTTAAGTTCAGTGAGGATCCCGGCCATAGGAACCCCAACTTCCCCACACTCCACCCCTCCAGGATTCTCGCCTTACAATCTACACACTTTCCATCTTCTGCAATGGTCCCTGTGCGAGAAAGCTGGAGCACTGTTACTAGATTCCACAATAGCAAGAGAGGATAACAACTTACAAATAATAAAAATTAAGATACAGCAAGATTTTAATACAGCTAACAATCAAAATATAATAATCCTCAAGCCAGAGGAGGTTCCTAATAACAAAAATTATAATAATCCTTAAGCCAGAGGAAGTTCCTAATCCACAAAGACTTTAGGGGTGATAAGACACATGTTTTAATGCCACCAACATAGGCACATCTTGTCCATCAGGTAGGATGCATGCAAGAGAGTGGTCCTGTGATAGGACTGTAGCAGAAAGGGGGTCCCTTCCAGGTCTAGTATACCATACCTTTACTCCTTTCCCTGTGGGGGTTACCGAAGGGTCCATATATAGTGCTACTGGAGGTGCATGCACTGGCCATAATGATAAAACAAAACTCCCTGGTAAGATGCTCCTATGTTCTGGCCATTCAGGACATACTACTGTGACCTTTGGTGGCCACTCTGCTGTTATTCCAGGAATATATAGGAGGCCAGATTCCAGGCCTTGTCCCCAAGGTGCCAGGAGAGCCAGCCATCATTGGTCCATGTGTTGAAAGGTCCAGGCCATGTCCACTCAGTGGAGTCTCTGGGGTTCAGAGCAGTTGGTGCTGGCAGCAAGATGTTATTCTGGTGGCCAAACCTTGGCTTCAGTGATTCTTCCTTGGTTTGTACTTGCAGTTGTATAGGGGAGGCAGCCACACATATTAACATGTCTGTGGGGCTCAGGGCTCCCTTTTGGGGTCTCTTGTTCAAACACCATAGCAAGTCCATAAGCGGACTGACCATCCCCGCAGACTATTGGTATCTGACTTTAGTCCAGATTTTAACAAGCCACTGTGCCTCTCTATCATGCCTGCTGCAGTAGGATTTTATGGCACATGAAACTTCCATTTGATTCCCAGCTGTCGCACCCATTCTTGCAGTGTATGTCCAGTAAAATGGGTGCCCTAATCCCTCTCAATTATCTGTGGTCGGCCATAGGCAGCAAAGAGATGCTCCAGGCCTCTTTTGGTCATCTGCTAGTCTGCACAACGGGTAGGAAAAGCAACCAGAAGTCCAGTAGCTGTGTCCACACAAGTCATTGCATATCGATATCCTTCTGACACAGATAGAGGTCTAATATAGTCTATCTGCCACCTGACGAGGGGTATAGGCCCCTTAGTTATTGTTCCATGTTGCTGTGGAACTTGGTGTAAGTCCCTTTTGGAGCACATGACACACTCCTGTTGGGCTCTACTAACTTCTTCAAAGGTCAAAGGCAAGCCCCACTGAAAGGCTACAGCCCACATTGTCATTTGCCCATATGCAACAAATGCTGATGTAGCCATTGGGCTACATCAGAGGCAGGCTTTCCTTCTAACCAACGTATCTGGGCCAATTTATCTGCTTCATCATTTCCTGGGGATGCCAGTGGCAAATGACCTGTGAACATGGTATACTGTAATTATTTTAGTCTGACCACAGGCCCATAAGTCTTGCCACAATTCTTGCCCCCAAAGGGGTCAGTGACCAACCATCCAGTTGGCATGGTACCAGGTTGGTAGCCACAGGGTCAAGCCCCGATAGACAGCACAGCTGTCAGTGCAGACAACTATAGGGGAGGGCTCCTGGCTGATCACAAGCCACACAGCTCGCAACTCTGCCCATTGGCTGCTCTTCCCCTCACCATCTTCCATCCATATTGTCTCAGTCTTAGGATGGAAAGCTATGGCCCTCCATTTTGGGGGCTGCCCACAGCTGGAGCCATCTGTGTACCATGCATCTTCGGGTATAGGGGCTCTTCCTTCCCGATAGGGACTCTCTGCTACTAATGGTTCAAAAGCAAGTTCTTCCTGCTTTTCACTAGTATATGTCACCAGCCCCAACAAGCATTGGAGGTCTTCACTCAAGGGGCTACTAGAGAGGGCACTACGCTGCTGTACATAAGCACCCCACTTGGCCAGTGTGGCTGTTGGTGCCACACCACTCCTTGGCTTTTGGGTCCAGTCTCGTACCCACCCCATGATGGGATAGGTGGTTATTACCTTTATCGGGGTCATTCCAGTGATGGGTTCTGTAGCCAGCAAGGCATGATACATGGCAGCCAGTTGTTTTTCTATCCAAGTGTATCGTACCTCTTCCTCTTTCCAGAGTTGTGACCAGAATCCAACAGGTTGGCAAGTTCGTTCAAGCCACTTCCAGAGACCCCAGCCATAACCATCTTCAGTCAGATGAACGTCCAGCTCACAGGGCCTTGATGGGTCTATCACACTCAAGGCCTGCATGACCTTGACTGCCTATTTTGCTGTAGCAAAGGCAGATGCACATGTCTCATCCCAGTCCCACCTGACACCCTTTCGTACCAACCGGTATAAGGGCTTCAGAATTTGTGCCATGTGTGGGAAAAACACTCTCTAGTATCCTAGAAGACCCAGAAACTCCTGTAGCAATGCTACAGTTGTGGGGGTAGGAAAGGTCTGGACTTTATCTATAACTGCTTCTGGTATAACTTCGGTCTTACCCGACCAGACGACCCCCAAGAATTTGACAGACAAACCAGGTCCCTGAACCTTGGTGCTGTTCACAGCCCATCCTTTCTCCTGTAAATGTTGCAGCAGTCTAGGTGCTGCACCTTCTAGATCTGAAAGAGAACTGGACATGAGCATGACATCATCAATATAATGGTACAGCTGCACCGTTGGCGGTTTCTCCCATGTAGCCAAGTCCTGGGCTACAAGTCCATGACAGATGGTGGGGCTGTGGAGGTATCCCTGTGGGAGGACAGTGAAAGTCCATTGCCGTCCTTCCCACGTGAAGGCAAACTGTTCCTGACTTTCCTGCTCAATGTCAATGGAAAAGAAGGCATTAGCAAGATCTACCACATTATGATATGTTCCTAGTTCATGGCTGAGAGTATCCATCAGGCCTGCAACAGAGGGAACAGCAGCATGCATAGGGGGTATGACTTTATTCTCTGTAATCCACAGTCATATGCCAGGAGCCATCTGGCTTTTTTTACTGGCCACACTGGGGAATTGAACGGACTATGGGTGGGCTTTACAATACCCGCCTTTTCCAGTTCCTGGAGAGTTTCTCCAATCTCTTTATGCCCTCCAGGCAGTTTGTATTGTTTGGTATTAGTCACCCGTTGAGGCACAGGCAAAGCTATGGGCGGGTGCCTAGCGTGTCCCCTCAGAACTGCCTTCACCACATGTACTCTCAGTCTGAACTCACCTGCAGTGGTCTGCAACCATAGACCCTGCAGGATATCAATCCCCAAAATATACTCAGGGATGGGAGATATATATACAGTATACTCTTTTGGGGGTAACCACCCTATTCCCAAAGGGATTTGGGCTTTTTTCACTCTGATAGCCTTCTCCCTGTATCCATCTATGATAGTGGGAGTCCCGGGGAACCGCTCAGGGTCACCATGAATCAGTGAACATTCAGCCCCTATGTCCACCAGAGCCAGGACGTTGTATGTTCACTGGGGACCAATGGATAGCTATTTCAACATGTGGCCCCGGTCCCCCCCCGCCACTCCCTCAGGGCAGATACCTTGAACTTTCCCGCAGTCAAACCGTGTTCCCCAATCACCTTCCTGTGTGGGCTCAAGTGAGGTTGGCTTGTTCTTCAGCAGGAAGTCTTGGAAACACACAGGCCGGACTCGTGGCTCTGTCTCTGATCTCTGCCTCTTTGGTCTCAATGGCTGGAACTGCTGCTCTGGTTTCAGCTGTTGCCATAGCTCTAGTAAGATCCTATTTGACTTCCCATCTAATTTCCTTCCATCTGCTCCTGCCCATATTAAATCAACCCACATCTGCATCCTCATAACCTTCATGGGCCCCTGTAAATTCTTCTTGTGTGTGACAGGTCTTATTTCTTCCCGAGTTCTCATTGCTTCAGCCTCTCCTAAGTCTGATACTGTACATGTCACCTCACTTAGGGGATGCCCTAAGTGAGGGGAAAGAATGGCCACTAGAGACCCAAAAAGGGATGTAGGAGCCATTTGAAGTACAATATTTCTCATCCCAGTAGTGAAAATCTCTTCATCTGGGCCATAATTCTCTGGACTATACATGGCATTTCTCATACCTAGCTCTCGTTGCACCTGTTGGAGTTCAGCATATGTCTGCCATATAACAAGAGAGGATGGTAGATCACCCAGATTGGACCACACAGCACGAAGTGCAGCCATGAGCCAATCGAGGAGGGAGTGACTCCCTGGGGTCTGATGGGCATTTTGTAATCGCTGCCTCAAAGTAGGCTGCACTGTCAGGGAAGACAACTTGCCCATCCCTGACCCCGACAGAACAATTCCATCCACCCCTAAGTCCCACAGACCCAGGAGCCAAGCTATTATTGACTCTTAGGGCTTCTTCCTAAACCGGGAGCCCAAATCCACCAGCTCAGCCTGAGTATAGGGGCAGACCATAGATTGCTCCATGACCTGGGGAGGGGGCTGCTCCTCTCCTTGGGGAACCTTCAGCTGCTGGGTCTTTATTTTCTTTACAACCACTGGGCATGCTTTCAATACAGGAGTCGCCAGTGCCTCCGGCACCACCCCTTCATCCTTCCCCAGCTCCTCCATTTCTGGGGCTGATGGCACCTTTCTCTCCCTTCCCCCGAGTGCCTCCTCTGCCACAACCTTTACCTTTTCTACTGTGCCTCCCAGCAATGCTACCTCAGTCTTCAGAAGCTCGCTTACCTTCAGCTCAATGCTTCACAGCTGACATTCTCGTGCCACCTCTGCCTGTGGTTCCCTCAGGAGTTCGTCTTTTTCCTTGATGGCCTCTTCCTCCTTCAGAACACCTGGCAGCGCTACTGTCTCGTTCTGTAAAGAACTGTTTAGACTTCCGGGAAGATGGCGGTGTGAGCAGGGCGGCAGAAATCTCCTCCCAACACTATATTTATCTACGAAAACACCGAAAATACATCTATTCCTAAAAGAGAGACAAGAATACACAGGAAAGCGCACAGCGTGCAGCTACACCTGAGAGGACTCGGCACCCCAAGAGGCGGGTAAGATACGGAGCCGTGACCCGGTGGGACCCGAGCACTCCCCCACCCCAGCGCATGGAGGAGGAGAGGATTCAGAGCCGGGAGGGAGTGGAAGTACACCCCGCGAAGTAGCCAGCCCCGGTGATCTGCGTGGGGAGCGCTGACCCACACTGCGCAGTGCAGCGGAGATTGGAGAGACAGAGGGGCAGGATCTGAGCGGGGAACGCGCCAGGGGGCTTGCAGCCGGCTCCAGGAAGGAAAAAAAAAAGTGCGCGCTTTCCTCAGCGGTCTTAAAGAGACAGGAGCCCAGCGGAGGAGCCGGATCGCCCCAGCACACTCAGCCCAGCAGGCTGGGAGTCCTGGGGAGTTTCAGACGCCTTAGCTGGCGACTGAGGAAACGTAGCCATACTTAACACTTCTCACTGAGATCAACAGCCTCCTATTCGTTCCCACCCCTGCCAGAGCGATAAAGGGCCCTGCGGAGCGGCACAGTCACAGCTGTGGAATAGTGGGGCAATAGCGCCACCTAGAGCATTCCCACAGAATCTACATCTGGTGGGCATTTTTTTTTGTTTTTTTTGTTTTGTTTTTGTTTTTTCTTTTCTTTCTTTTTTTTCTTTTTTTCTTTCCTTCTTTCTTTTTTTTCTATTTTTATCTTTTTTTTCTCTCTTTTTTTTTCTTCTCTTTTTAAAGTCTTAAAGAGCCCAGCTGACATACGTGGCAACTATCAGTGACCAAATTATACAGTCATGAAAAGACAGAGGAATATGGGTCAGACCAAAATCAACCAGACAACCCCAGAGAGGGAGTCTGAAGGGATGGAAATGCACAGCCTCCCTGAAAAAGAATTTAGAATAAAAGTCATAACCATGCTGATGGACCTACAGAGAAATGTGCAAGAGCAGAGGGAGGAAGTGAGGGAACAGAAGAAAGACAATACAGAAATCAGACAAGCGATCGACGGGCTTAACAGCAGAATGGATGAGATGCGAGAGACTGTTAATGGAATAGAAAACAGAGAACAGGAGTACAGAGCAGCTGAGGAAGAGAGAGATAAAAGGATTTCTAGGAATGAAAGAATATTAAGAGAACTGTGTGACCAATCCAACCGGAACAATATTCGCATTATAGGAGTACCAGAGGAAGAAGAGAGAGAAAAAGGGATAGAAAGTGTCTTTGAAGAAATAATTGCTGAAAACTTTCCCTCGCTGGGGAAGGAAGTAGTCTCGCAGTCCACTGAAGCTCATAGATCTCCCAACACAAAGGACCCAAGGAAGACAACACCAAGACACATAATAATTAAGATGGCAAAGATCAAAGATAAAGACAGAGTATTAAAGGCAGCTAGAGAGAGAGAAAAGATCACCTACAAAGGAAAACCCATCAGACTATCATCAGACTTCTCAACAGAAACCTTACAGGCCAGAAGAGAATGGCATGATATATTTAACGTTATGAAACAGAAGGACCTCGAACCAAGAATATTGTATCCAGCACGATTATCATTTAAATATGATGGAGGGATTAAATAATTTCCAGATAAACGAAAGTTAAGAGAATTTGCGTCTCATAAACCACCACTACAGGATATCTTAAATGGACTGCTCTAGAGGGAAGCACACCTAAGGCTAAAAGGATGTCACCAGAGAAAAAAAAAATCATAGCAAAGAAAGCAGACCATCCAAATGCCAACTAAAGGCAAAGAATAAAACACCTATTATAGAAAGAATGGAGGAGGAATAAGAAGGGAGAGAAAGAAAGAAACATCAGACTGTGTTTACAATAACTTAACAAGAAAGTTAAGTTAGATTGTTAGATAGTAAAGAAGCAACCCTTGAACCCTTGGTAACCACGAATCTAAAGCTAGCAATGGCAATAAGTACATACCTATCAATAATCACCCTAAATGTAAATGGACTGAATGCACCAATCAAAAGACAGAGTAACAGAATGGATAAAAAAGCAAGACCCATCTATATGCTGCCTACAAGAAACTCACCTCCAATCCAAAGATATACACAGACTAAAAGTGAAGGGATGGAAAAAGATATTTCATGCAAACAACAAAGAGAAAAAAGCAGGTGTTGCAGTACTTGTATCAGACAAAATGAACCCAAAAGCGAAAATGTAAAATAAGAAAGGACATTATGAGATGATAAAGAGTTCAATCCAACAAAGA